>CM022767.1:23245395-23622895 GCA_012411365.1 Ameiurus melas | reverse complement strand
GTAATTGCACAACCATTGGGCATAGAAAATACAACAATTTGGAATGCCTTGAAAAAGACATGGAACAGGTCAGCCAAGGAAAACAACAGCAGTTGATGGCAGAAACATTGTGAGAGCTGTGAAGAAAAACCCCAAAACAACAGTTGGTGACATCAACAACCCTCACAGGACAGGAGTGAAGCTATCACAATCCACCATTCAAAGAAGAGTGCAAGTGTAGAAATATAGTGGACATTCCACAAGATACAACAGTTTAGTGATGTCAGTGTGTGACTGGCTTGATGCAGTTATTGCAAACAAGAGATATGTAACCAAAATATTTAGTGATATTTACTTTAATTTACTTTAAGATGATCTGTTCACCTAAAAATTTGGGTGGCCAGCCACATTCTAAGTTGTTTAGGACATCTAAACGGATGAGGAAATTAAAGCTGAAATTCTGATCTATCATTTCATACTCATCTTTTATGCTTAAACTCAAATGTTTTCAATGTATAGCTAAAACAATAGAATTGGCCTTGTGTTCAATACTTTCAAAGCAGTGTGTGTTTGTATATATATATATATATATATATATATATATATGTGTGTATAAATGTTGCGCGCACACACACACACACACACACACACACATGCACAGAAAACACTATATTGCTTTATTTCAACTTAGAGGACAATGTATTTTTTGCTTTGCATTGCACCTTCATGAACACATTTGTCTTAGACCAAGTAAAAGGAAGTTGAACTGGGGTGAAGGACATGAAAAGTAAGCACTTATTAATTTTGTTTTGAAAGGCTATTTTTCAGCCACTTATAGCATTCACACTCTCTTTGTTTTTTACTTTTTTCTGTCTAAAGCACTTTGTCAGCTTACTAAGCTTTGGGTGATTTTCATCTCCTTTTTTTTATCTGATACTGAAGATCAAAGTATAAAGTCAATTTCATCAATTTTGAATTAATTTGAAATTCTGGGAAAGTAGTCCTGTGCATCGATTCGTAAATTCACATAACAAAAATGTCCTTGGAGAGGGAGGTCTAATTGCACGCAGGAAAACGCTATCAAAATAGTCGCAAACCAAGTCACAACTACATCAACATCAAAAACAGTGGCACGAAGGAGAGTTTCGGCATGTAATCCTCCCTCCGTCAATTTATATAATATTACGCTGTAAAGGTCAAAGCTAGGAAATCATCTAGAGTTACTACAATTACACATAATTTCTTCAAGAGCAGGAACAAAGTAAGAGGAAAAAGCCTAAACCCATCATGCACCTATGAACAGATGAGCTGTGATCTAGTCGTGGAGAATAAGAGCTACTGGAAGCACTCAATGATCATTTATGTGATAAAAAAAAACCATGGGCAGAATTCTGAAGGCTTGAATTTGGGTGGAATAGAAATCGTCATGCAATTTTCAAGGTATAACAACGCACTGATTTATGAAGTGAATTCAAGCATAAACACAGGCAAACACACATACACATGAACAAAATTAATTTAGATGTCTTTTACAATATGAAAGCTGTTTTAGCATATCACAGTTCTGTATCAGGTTCAGTATACTGAACACTGAATCACTAACATTATTAACACAAATGATGCATCTTATTTCTGTGTATTACTGTTACAGTCAAACAGAAATCATTTAAGCCTATTATTTTAGCTTAGCTAGTACTAATACAGAGAATTGTTTTTGGTCAATTAATGGAAACTTGTTTAACAACTCTATGGTTATATTGTATTTTACCTTGCATTCTCCCTAGCAAGGAACCAAGTGACAGGTGACTATTTATTTCGTAACTAAGTAAGATGTGTTTCTGGTGACAGAGATGGATGGTAATATCTGAACTAAGATTTGTCCTTTATATGTAAATTATGGTGCTATGCTGGTGAAGCAGGTAATGTTGGCACTTCACTGCTCAAGTTTGGATCGGTTACTTTCTGTAAGGTCAGCGTTCATGCCTCCACCATCAGGAAAAGACTGGGCAAAAATGGCCTGCATGGCAGAGTTCCAAGGAGAAAACCACTGCTGAGCAAAAAGAACATCAAAGCTCGTCTCAATTTCTCCACAACACATCTTGATGATCCCCAAGACTTTTGGGACAACATTCTGTGGACCGATGAGACAAAAGTGGAACTCTTTGGAAGGTGTGTGCCACGTATATCTGGCGGACGAAGGAACACTGCATTTCATAAAAAGAACATTATACCAACAGTAAAATATGGTGGTGGTAGTGTGATGGTCTGGGGGTTTGCGTTTGCGGACCTGGAAGACTTGCCGTGATAAAAGGAACTATGAATTCTGCTGTCTACCAAGAGATCCTGAAGGAGAATGTCCGACCATCTGTTCGTGTACTCAAGCTGAAACGAACTTGGGTTCTGCAGCAGGACAATGATCCTAAACACACCAGCAAGTCCACCACCGAATGGCTGAAGAAAAACAAAATGAAGACTTTGGAGTGGCCTAGCCAAAGTCCTGACCTGAATCCTATTGAGATGTTGTGGTATGACCTTAAAAAGGCCGTTCATGCTCGAAAACCCTCTAATGTAACTGAATTAGGACAATTCTGCAAAGAGTAAGTGGGCCAAAATTCCTCCAGGACGCTGTAAAAAGCCTCATTGCACGTTATCGCAAACCGCTTGGTGCAGTTGTTGCTGCTAAGGGTGGCCCAACCAGTTATTAGGTTTAGGGGGCAATCACTTTTTCACACAGGGCCATGATGGTTTGGATTTTTTTTCACCTTTTATAATAAACACCTTCATTTACAAATTGCATTTTGTGTTTACTTGTGTTGTCCTTGACTATTGTTTAAATTGGTTTGATGTTCCGAAACACTTAAGTGTGACAAACATGCAAAGGAACGGGAAATGAGGAAGGGGGCAAACACTTTTTCACACCACTGTATACAAATTAGTTATGTGGTAAAGCGACAAATCCAACTTACTGTCAATAGGTTATTTTTTGGACCAAAATGAAATAACCTATGGTTTGACAAACCCAGACATACTTGCAAACAAATATGCACATCACTCACAGCTTGCTAACTATTTAGCTTCACTGTAATATAGCTAGGTAGTTACCCTTATTAAATTATAAGATGTTTATTGGTTTTATTGTGCATGGCAACAACTCCCGATACACTGTTAGTGCGACGTTAAAGTAGTGTATAAGGGCCATTTCAGATCATAGATATATGCTAGGATGCCTTAAAGTAAATTACCACTCTATGGCAGCTTGCTATTGGCAGCAACTGTTTCTACAAATCCTGTTTATAAGCATTTCTTCCAACACTTTCTTCTCTAGTTTGATTTGCCTAGAGCAATATTTAAGGTATACTGTATACCAACATCTAGTTCATGTGAGTTTCTTAAAACTTTTTAAAGCTTGGTTACTGCATCATTATTTAAGTGTATACCACCACCCACTGAACCCACTGGCTGTCCTGAGTGCATTTGCATTTTAATGCTTTTTTCCCCAACTATGGGGAGTCCGTCAGTCTGTCGATAAGAGAAAATGAAATTTCCTAGCCAGGCTGTCCTCAGCAGTGCATCAGAAAGTTGGTTATTTGAAACAAAATTTTATAACAGTTTTGCTTTAAAGTAGAATTTTCCTGATTATTGAGATATCCAGGGAAGTTCACCCTGTAAAAGTTGACAATTTGTCTTCTCTCTGTCTTACCACAGGTTCCCAAGATAAAAAACAACACCCCCTTTTTTTTACATGGTTTTGTGGAAAATAATTAAAACAGGAATACCGGTTGTGTACAAGTCAGACCCTTTGTGCTGTAAGCCACCGTCATCTGGGAAAAGCCTCTTTTGGAGGGTAATAATATGTTCTCCCCTGATTAAATCAGAGATCAAATGCTCTCTCATAACGCCAGAGTAATTAGATTTCACTATGTAAATGGCCTACAGAGGCGAGACATGAGACAGAGAGAGAGAGAGAGAGAGAGAGAGAGAAAGAGAGAGAAGGGAAGTGCTTAGGTGCTTGTCTGTTCACTGCTGCCTCCCTCAGGCCATTTAATGCTCCAAGGCCTCCGCTTCAGTAAAGAACAATCATGGAAACAAGTGTGAGGTCTGGCTATGAAGGTTTGTGTCATCAAAGTCATTTTGGAACTACCCATAGTAGTAACCAAAGGTGACTGCAGCTTTCCTTCCTCTGAAGATCATAACAAATCCACTCTCTCTCTCTCTCTCTCTCTCTCTCTCTCTCTCTCTCTCACTCACACACACCACACACCCACACACACACACACACACATACACACACACACACACACACACACACACACACACATACACACACATACACAGTTTTCTGAGTTTTCAGGAGACAGGATTACATACATACATATATGCATACATACATACAGGCTATAGTATAGTATGTATGAAACTTTTTTTTTTTGTTGCAATAACATTTTTTAAACATCTAATACCAAACCTAACCGTAACCCTAATAACTATAAAGAATTTATTTTCCAAAATAATCATTTTAGAATTTTTTTTAAATAGTTTTTATAAAAAACACTTTTTTTCATTCACTTAAATGTGATTATGTAAGAAGACAACTGTATGTTTATATAATACTGTCTATAAAATATGTCTATAATATATAAATGTACAACATATGTATAAAGATTATAGTCAAGGTGATTAGGAAATGGCTAATTGTTGTAAATAAAAGCCAGGTGGCTTCTATTATTAATATTCTATTATAATTACTATAGTTTTTCATCACTCATACGCTTTTTTTCCTGTTGAATAAACCATCTGCATAACCTTTGACAAATAAACTCAAAGCTAGAAGAATCCAATAAGGCCTCTTGTGGTGCTCTAATCTGTCTTTAGTTTGTTAGATTATTTATTTATTTATTTATTTGATTCATTTAATTTTTTAACAAGTCCTCATAACAATCATAGGGGTGATAAGTGAAGGCAGAGCCTTATGTTTTCCACACCCATATTCATATAAGGATAATAAGCTACAGCTGTAGACCTGAGACAAAACAGACTGCTGTATTCTCCTGATATAACCACACATAAAGCAATTTTGACTACATTAGTACATTTTAATTGCCAGTTGACAGGAGTCCATGTCCAATATGGAAACTGTGCTTGTGTGGATTTTTTCTTCTTCAATTCTTTGTCCCCAGTAGACTATGCAAACATATGTTTCCTCCCCCTCACCTTTAGTTAAGCCTCTCTTAATTAACTTTAAATGGCTAATTTGCAAGCTTGAGTAAGCAGGGTGTTATTCTCGAGCAGAGAGACATTGCTTCTTTAGAGCTCGGTAATAAAACAGTCAAAATTTGCAGATGAGGCCAGATTGAGGATTTAAATATTTGGCTTACTTCTAATAAGGCACAAGAATAGCACCAAAAATACCAAGCATGGTGATTGATGATGCTAGTATTTAGACTCCCTTTCTGAAAATGTCCAAATGACTAGCTATTTTTCTATTGAGTAGACAAAAGGAGTGTTGACTAAATTTTTTCTTTTTCTTATAGACAGAGGAAGCATGGAAAGTGAACCATATGCTATGCTACAGACATCAGACCATTGATGCTCATAGCCATGTCAGGACAGTATCATACAACCATTATGATCCTATTAACATAAATTTCAGTAATTGCCCTATCAGAGCAGAAACACAAAGCGAGAGAAACACACATCTCCATGAGGCCATTTGGAGATACAGAGTGTGGCCTCTTTCTCACAGATAATGACAGCTGAGAGAATCGGGGTCAGCTCAGACCAGCTTGGACAGCGCTGCAGATTGGTTAGCTATTGATAGCAGTAAATCAATTAGACCACAACACAACATGGCACCGTACAACAGTTGCTTCTTCATTATTCCTTTTGTCCTTATTATTATTATGCAATGTACATAATGTTGTGATCTGATTGCTGGGTGAATTACATAGACAACTAAAGTAAGCATTCTGGCTCCTTTTAATGACACTTTCAGAGCTAACCTAGCACAGCTTCCTCATTTCCTCTGGAGTAATTGCCCTGCCCCAGCGCATTATCCGGTCTAAATTGCAATACTAATTACAAAGCCCAACAGTTGAGCAAGCATCAATACTCTATTAGGATTAATTAAGATTGGAAGTGACAGCTGACAATTACGCACATCATTTGGCAGTTCAACAATGCAGAGGTCAAATGATCATGCTTCTATCTTTCAACCATAATTATATTTAAGCTGCTGCATAATTTGTCATAAAAATGATTGTCATGATTAGCTGATGCATATTCACACTTGTCGTCCCCCGCCCCCAATATCTTAACAGCACAGTGGAGTTTATTTATCCTTGTTTAATTTTCACCCTTGAAGGCACAAATGGTTTCATAATTGATTATGCTTCTAATTACAAGCTGTACAGATTGTGGAAGTTATTGATAGTTGTGAATGTGGCTTTTAACCCTGGAGCTGTGTGTCTACCCAGAGGAGACAAGTGTCCTTCTCTTCTAACGATGCCTATGACTTTTAAATAATTAAATATTTTTTTTATTTTTATGGTCAGCCAAATTCAATGACTTGCTCACTACTTATTCTGTTTTAGTTTAACAGGGAAAAGGTTAAAAGAAAAATACTAAATACAACTCTGTGAAAAAGTTTTAGACCCCTGCAAAGAAATGTGTTTCTTATCTGAAACACTGTTCATTGTGTTTCTTATCTGAAAAGTCGTCTCTTACATAATATGCTGCTTTCTTTAATAACATACAAACATTTCTCTGTAACATTTAATTTCATGCTAGAAAACTAATGTTTTGGAATCTAAAATGTTTTTTTGTACTGACTCGATAATGTAGAAGGTATAAAATTAAAACAATCTATAACAAAGTAATTTAAAAAAATAGGGTGGCTAAAACATTTGCGCAGTACTGTATATTTATCAATCAAGCATTTTTTTTCAATCAAGAGAATAAATATGTACATTATTTGTACTGTATAAACAATTATTCTGTTCAATGAAACTATAGATTGTGTTGTATGGTCTTTCTGTGCACGCGAAAACATTGATGAGACTATAATTTGTAAATATTGTGTGCACGTTGTAAGAAGCACACTTGGAGTGGGGGAGAGTTTGAGAGCACACTTCAGCTTAATGGATTTCATAGCCATAAAATTGTAGCAACACTTAAATGTTTAACATCATGAACTTTCAAACAGCATCAAAGAACAATAGCATACACTAACAGCATGTTTTCCTCATGTAGAGTGGAGTGGTCTGATGGGTCGGGACTGAGAAGTGGAACATAAACCCACTATAAAAGCAGATTAAGGATAATTTGACAATATGTGATGTAAATCTAAACATAATGGCTAAATTGGAGAGGCAGAAAAGGTCCACGATAAATTCATTGGCTTCCATTACTTCAAAGCAGAGAAATCAGGGACTATACTTTTTTCCCACACATACACACACACACACACACACAGGCCATTACAACTGCACTACCTGCGAGTGGTTCCGTAAATGTCAAGAAGGACAGTGTGACTTTATAATTGCAATCATTTCGTATCTAAAGATTTGGATCCTGTCCACAAATTCTGTTCTTTTCGGTCTAATGGTCTGTGTTGAATGTCATACAGATGCAGTTTGGACTTGTACTGCACTCAAAATTCACCATAATGTAGGATCCTGGCATTCTCCAAATGTGGCATGTCGGGACCTCTGCAAAAACTTCTCAACATACAGACAAGGCCAAGGTTTCTGCAGTTATTCATTTATAAAAAAAAATGGCTTGTTGTATGATTTAGTCTGTAGAAATGGAGTGACAGAAAATTGAATATTGTATGTTCTGTATTGTAGACATTTTCCACACTGTAGCTTTCCTGATTCATCATGTGCTTTGGACAAGTGGGCGGTGATGGGAAAACACACTTCAGCTCCCTTAAAGAATTTCAAATTAAGTATTAATACTTAATACTTTGTTTAACAGCAGGAACCCTCAAGTACCATCAAAGAACAACAGCCTACAATAAGATTTTTTTAAATTGTTGAAAATGGAAGATTTTCAGCAATTTCTCTCTCCAGTCATGACATGTTTAATAGTCAAAGTTTACTCCTTTCATTTTCCACTTAAGCTAAAAAAAAAAGCTATACAGTACTGTACAAAAGTATTAGCTTTATGTAAAGAACTGCTGTAAAGCAAAGATGCCATCATGATAATTAAATTCTACATTCTGTAAAACATCCTATAAAGACCAGCAAACTGCACTTAACTAAACAATAGTTAATGTAACAACCTTTTGTCTTTAAAAATGCATCACTAGTCACAGGTTTTGTGAAGAAAGAACCTGGCTTGTAAGCTTTTCTTAGCATCTTCAAAAATCTGCCACATCTTCTCTTGAAGAGTTTGACTGTCACACTTGCTATGATTTCACAGGCAATCCCTCACATACATTAATTATTTTGTCTGAAATTTTTATCTATTACATACTATGTTACTTTCTTTACTGACATATGTAAAAAAAAAAAATGTGTGTATCATTTAATTGGGTGGAAAAGTAATGTTTCTAAATGTTTTCAACTGACTCAATAATGCAGAAGTATAAAATAAACATTTAAGACAAAGTTAAACTTAGTTAGTTAGTTAGACAGAGTTCACACTACTGTCAAAGCACACACACACACTTTTTTTTGTATGTATCCATACACTCATTTTACTTTAGTTTGTACACGTGTACATTCATGCTAGTAATCCCATTATGTGGCAGCAGCACAAAGCATTAAACAGTGCAGATACAGGTCTAGCTTCAGTTATGGTTACATATCAAACATCAAAATAGGGGGAAATATGTGATCTCAGTGACCGGAATATGTGTTTCTCTGAGTATTTCAGAAACTGCTGATCACCTGGGATTCTGACCTAGAGTCTACAACAGAATTGTACAACAACAACAACATAAATATCCATCCAGTCAGTGGTAGTTCTGCAGGCCTTGTTTATGAAAGAGGTGAAAGGAGAATTGCCAGACTGATTTGAGCTGATAGGCAGTAACTCAAATAACAACTCTTTATAAGTGTGTTAAAACTTGAGGCAGATGGACTATACAGTAATAGTGGAAGACTATTATAGACTATTGGGGGCAGCTCCCATCAGCCAACACAAATCTGCATCTACAGTGGCCACAGGCTCCCAAATATTGTGTTGTTTCCCTCAATCAACTGCCCAGTTTCAGCCTGTAATGGAATCTTTGAAGATTTTGTACAAATGACATAGAAAGGATGTCTTTTGAATCAAGAGTGTAATAATTTAGCTTGCACGTTAGTCATTCAGCTCTAGTAAAATGCTAAAGAATCTAAAGACACCACAACTCTTAGGCAGATCAACTATATTTGAGGGAAATTGTCTAAATTTACTTCTTTATGCTACTTGATTTTCATAAGAACATTTTTGTACTGTATTTATTAGATGTAAGAGGCACAATTGCTGAGTGTGTTGGTAAGCCTTGTGTGCGTTGCATTTGCTGCATCTTGTCTAAAAGCAGCTAGAAGGGTGCTATGAGGCATAGATACCTTCTGGCTCCCAGAGGAAGAATGTTATTATTGATAAGAAAAAGTGATAAATATGGCGTGAAGAAAAAGCGTGCACCATGCAGAAAGAGTATGGCATTTCACACAAGGCCCCGAAGAGATTACAGTGCATTTCCTCTTTTCTGTTCTCCCTTCCCTCTTTATCCTCAAAAAGCTCTGAGCATTGTGATGAATGAGCACAATGCGGATTCCTCAGCACAAAAAAAAGGAGAGACATAGGCACCCTTGACGATAACAATCAGAACAGTTTAATCTTTTAGGGAGGGGGAGTAGGATGCTAAACTACTGTCAAGTCAAATATTTCCCACAAAACCCATTTTTATAATGGATAAGTAGAAAGAGAAATAATAAAAGCAAAGGGGACTAAAAGTGTTTCCACCATTTTGCACCCCCAGAGCACAGTGAATTTCTTCTTAGATTGCTGAGTACAAAGGCAGAGCCATTAAGAGCTGAACTATAGTGGACAGTGTATGGCTTTAGGGAGTGAACGATGGATTGGAAAGGAGGGAGGAATGGAGGGAGGGTTGGCAGAAAGAATCAGACCCATCTTGACTGACCTCTTCTGCTTCCAAGGAAGAGTGCACTGACACACAGGAGCTGAATAGACATATTTTCCAAATGCTTTGAAATCTGTTTAAGATCTGTATTTGAAACACATAAAGGGGGGGTGCCTGTGCCTCAAGAAATGGCCTATAAACAAGTAATGTGGTGCCAATTTCTACAGAAAGATGACATTAAGTGATCTTTTTTATTGACGGTCATGAAGAATAAGAAAAAGAGCATTAACAATTAGGAATCAGTTGGAAGAGCAGAGGACTGCAGGCACAGAAAATGTTTGCTGTTAGCCTTGTAGGTTCAATGCCTTTTATATTGGGAACACAAAAGGAATAAGAGTGATGTGTTTCTTCTTAAACCCCATTTTCCTTTCCATTGTTTCACTTTTTTCCTTGCTTTTTCCTGTCCTCGCTGCAAATGGTAGCCGTGCCCCCACTCCAGAATAGATGTATTGCTTATGACATCCCAGTTTTCATCCGTTCACGATTTTCACATTAGAGTTAAATCTCAGCAGCTGGATTCTCACGGCCGAGTTAGCCCGAGCCCATCAAATATTTAAGCGTCCAGAGCCACTGGCAGCCAGGTTGAGGGGAGTTCACGTCCAAACAAGCGATCTGCAGATTCGCAGACATCCCAATAGAAGTGTACAAGAGAAAAGAGCACTGATAAAAATTTCATTAAAATGAGACGGGATATTGCTAGCATTCTCCCCAGCATCAGTATGAAAACTTAATCCGAGTTAATGGAAGAGATATGAAAGCCTTTCTCGATTCAAAACACAAGCGGTGCATAATTTATAAATTATTGTCAGAAAAGTGATTCTGCTCTGAGATTTATCCAATGTGAGATGGGAGGGACCCCTGCAGAGATGGACTGGAGAAAAAAAAAACACTGCTCTTTTTGACCTTTGATACCAGCAGATTTCATACTAGAGCTGTCGATATAATCAAGTGAGCTGGTCATTTCTGGAAGAACCGTAGCACAAGCATTCACTGCTAATAAATATCAACTCAGCTCTGTTCAGGTAGGCTATAAAAGCACTCAGAGGTACAATAAAGGATAGAAAGATAGAAACACATGGCAAGAGGAAGTAGATGGGAAGAACACGTTCTGTGACCGCTGGCTTGACAGTCGCTAAAAGCTTCATTATGGTGGAGCATTGTTTCTACGACATAACACTGAAGAAGCCGATTCCTGTAAAGAGATTTTCTCAAGATCTTTTTTTTCACCAACTCCAATTACACATGATATGTTTGCATGGCAGAACCCCCACGGGTAATTCACACTGACAGCAACCTTGTCCTGAAGCATGCTGGGAGTAATAGTAATGGTTTCCTGCACTGGAAACATTTCTTCCTAATGTAGATCGCTCGTGTCCCAAACGCCATGCTCTGTTGTTTCTGCTCTTTTACATGGCAGCCAGTGAATCCTGATTAAGATTAGCACGTGTAAGACTCTTAGCTTTCCCTGAAGGCAGAGACTATTATATGAACTCGTACCCATCCAAGTGAACACACACATCAGCACTCAACACAGTTCTGCCATGACTCTTTTTAACACAGAATAGCTTTACAACGACAAGTTACTATAGCACTTACTTTCATATTTGTTCATCAACTGTGCATTAGTCCTTCAGAACACAGTCTAAAAATCTTTGACCACAAACTCATTTCAATAAAGCAGTTAAAAAGTGTGTTTGTATACTGCAGCACTATTTGAATTATCTAATAAGTCAGAACGTGTTGATTCATTTTGTATCTAACAGCAGCTCTGACAGTATTCCCAGCTATAAGTCAAACCAGAAGCTTACATTAATGCACTCAATCAGATATGTTGCTGTTTCTATAGTAACAGCTCATTCAAATGTACTAGTATGGTGGATGTGTCATATAAACTAAGCCTAATAAACAGATTAAAAAAGTGTTGGTATTCGACAATAAAAAGCACAATTTTTGATTATGGTGATGGAAATGATAGAGTCAAAAACAAAAAGAGCCTGTTTATATTTAATTTACATTTCTTTAACGTAAGTGTTTAGAAAGAACTTTTGCTTGTATTTCCTCATTTGTATGTTGCTTTGGATAAAAGTGTCTGCTCAATAAATGTAAATGTAAATGTAACTAACTTGCCTCGCAGATGTCTCGTAGAATCAATAATAATCAATAATTAAAATAATTGACAATGAATTTCATTATGGATTAGTTGTGTCTGTGACGTCACTGGATATGCCCCGTCAGTGATGTCACTTCACAATGATGAAAAGTGCATTTCTATTAATAAAATGCACAATCCAGGTTGTCCACAACGTGATAATGTTTTATATTAAGCGCTTTAAACAAACTCGTAAGTGTATTAACGTGGCTTGTTGGGTCAGATGCTGTGACAGATGCGTGTGCTGTTTAATGTGTCCCAGACATGTTTTAGCTGTAAATGTTAGAAATTCCCGACAGCGAGCGAGTCTCCATTAAACTTCACTGAATGAGGGCGTGTCCACTCATGCACGTCAATCAAACAGCACGCGATAGAAAGGAAGCACAATAACTCAAATATGTTGTTTGATACTATATTTAGCGATATTTAGAAACTAAAGCATTTGTGTTTTTATGAGAGCAGTAACTGTAATGGGATTATAACATGTGGTATGTATATAAATGTAAGAAGTGTCATATATTTACAGAATAAAGTACCATGTTACTGTGTTCAGCCCTACATTAAATGTAACTATAATGTTATGTTCTTTAATGATCAAACTGGTGTGTTATAAGAGGAATAAAACATTTTTTGGATGTACTTTTATTGGAAAATAATCATCACACCAACGTACGTTACACCACCAAGTCATTGATTAATTTCTTATTTACAGTATGTCTGCATACAGCAGCATTTTTCCTGCTCTGATACACATATTAAACCTGAAACTGTAGAGAAAAATCACTGAGTATTTGAACGAAAATCAACAAGCTGTGCTGGGCTCCAGATATACAGGTCCACTACTGGGCTGTGCTCTTAGTGTAAGTGAGTGCACTGTCAACTGTGTCTAATTGATTAATCATGACTGCAAAAACATCCTGAACGCTTTCTAACTGTACAATTAGTTAACCTCAAAAGAAAGAGGTTGAAGGGATGCAGTTATCTCAGCTCTCTATCCTAAAAGCAAATGAGGGGAAAAGGGGGCAGAGCAGGCCTTGGAGGCAGGACTTTGCTCGGCTGATCTAGCAGACGTGTCCTAAGCTGGCAAGTCAGAGACGTGTGTATATGCTTGGCTAGGCCGCTGCTTATTGAGGGTGATAAAAGCATAAAAAGGGGATATGAATTCTCAATGTGGTGCTGAAGTATATGAGAAGTGTATGAAGTGCTGCAAGCTTATTTGGGACAGTGCCATTTAAAGTCTTATGTCTCAGAAAACAAGGCCCTCAGAGCTCTCATTTCATGTGGATAAATGGATGCAGAGGATCAGTTTACTGACAAAAAATTAATGACAGTCCCAAAAGCAGGAGGATCAGAGAAAGCTAAAAGACAAGCAAGAGCTAGTGAGCAGCAGCTGAGAAGTTGGTAAACAGAGTTCACTTTAACCTGACAGTGCACAGGCTGTGATGGTAATATGATAGTAATTCTATATTAGGCCCTTTAGAGCATTGTTAAAGTGCATGTACCCTTCAAGAGCATGTACAGCAAGGGAAACAGTGCCAGCATCCATGTTTTATTTATGCTCAAAAGTTGTTCACTCTCACCTGCTTTCTCTTTTTTCTCTGTATTTCTCTGCCTCTGACTGGTTTTAACCAGAAACTGTGGTTAACTCATAATAGTGTTGGGGTCTTGTGGCAGAAGGTGGTTAGGTATCACTTAGTTTATCACAAACCCTGACATTTATTATTCAGCACTTCACCTTTGCGTATATATGTGTAAGAGGCCTTTATTCTGTTTTATCAGCACCTGGAAATAGGGCAAAGTTGAGTGGGAAAAGGTTTTGGCAGGCTGGAGGAGAGAGAAGAGAGCTCTGTGCCCCTCAGAGTGGACGAGTTAAGCAGAATAAAAGCTACCTTTACCCAGGCCAGGCAGGACCAGAAAACTGGACGTGTGCGTGTGTGAGATAGAGACTGCGAGAGAGCTAGAAGGGTGCAATGGGAGCAATTTTCTGACCTTCAGCCAGCACACGGGGTGATGCTGTTCATCTTTGTACCGTTGTGTGTGTCAGTGTGAGTCCAGCTCAGGTGCTCAGGGACCTGCCGCACTCACAGAGTGTCCGGCAAAATGAGAAAAAAAAGAAAACTCAGACACGTCCCGGACTGGAGGAGCATACTCAGTCAGCTTTACTTACAACCCCCACTCCCCCCCTTGGAGACCTGAGGGCTTGCACTGCCTCACTTCTCTTTTCTCTTTCTCTCTTTCTCTCTCATTCACTCTCTGTCTCACATTTTTTCTTTTGTCCTTTTTCTTTTACCTTAAGCACTATACATATACATACATATATATATATATATATATATATATATATATATATATATATATATATATATATATATATACCTGTTATTTTCAGAAACCTGTTATTTTCAAATCAAAATCACCATCCTTCTGAATCCCTCTTCCCACACTCTCTCACTATTGTGTTTTTTTATATACAATATTTGCAAGATGTAACGACGGTGTACTTTTTTAATTTCACTCCACATCTCTAACAACTTTAACAGCACTTTAACTGCTTCATTTATCCTGGAAACATGAGATAATGAAAAGGTCTATGGTCACACCAGATATGTAACACACTATTTTTATGATGCTCGTGCAAACTGATGTATAGGAAACATGTTCCAACTGAGTGCATTTTGGTTATTTAATTAGAATTGAGTCACACTGATTATTATGAATTTGTAAGCGTGAGAAGATTTGTCTTCTTGCTTACTGAAGCTAACAAGCTAGCTAGCATGTTAGCATTAAATAAATAAATAAAAGTGTTCGTGTGAAAGCTGTATTTGTGAGTAGCTAGCTAGCATGTTAGCATGCTCGCTACTCACAAATACAGCTCCTACAATTTCTTATTATTTATTTATTCATTTATTTATTTAATGTTTTCTTCAGAAAAGTCCCAGACACCTTCTGTGCTGATATTAAGGGTGTTTTCAGACCTGTAGATTCTGTAGAAATCTCCATTTCAAAGTGTACCAAAATATGTTTATACTAGTACTCTCCTCTCATTGGAGTGTTTATGTTCCGGGTTTCCGCTCATAGTGGCCATCCCATTTAGATGGATAAACAGCAGTTCCTCAAGCTTACTGTGGCTTTCTTTTTAGATGTAGTTATTATAATTGATATAATTTCCACTAAGTTCCTCAGGGCGATTAAAAGGCATTTCACTGAGACTCTTTGTAAAAACCTTGAAAATCTGTGTGTTTTATGCACTTTTGAAAGTTGTTCAGAAATATGTTTGTCAGACTAAATTTAATGAGGCTCGTCTATGGTCCAAGTTAAGCCATGATTCATGTTGCGAGCCATTAGCAAAACAAACAGCTTTTTATGTAACACAGTTCCCATTATGCATTGCTATACAGGTTGGTTCGTTGGGCCGGATTGGTTTATCACCTGACGTGAACAACTCCAGAGTTCTTTTGCACCTCATTCAGGTAGTTTCAGAACGATTTTTTTTGTGCAGATCTGCATTCATATATGTCTATAAAAACTGAACCAAGGGAGAAAATGCAGTAGGTTCTGAAACAAACATAAAATAAAGAAAAGTACAAGACACCAATTTTTAAATAAAGCAAATTGTGTAAAAAAAATTTGTTATAAGTAGAATAAAACACTTCAGGATGTGTTGTTACTGGAAAATAATCAGGGTTGTAACAGGGATTCACAGGCATCACACAACCCCGATGATGATCATTTTCCTGTAACCACATGCCCTGTTGCATTTTATTTCTTATTTATATCTTACCCTGAGAAGACATCAAGTCTAGTCTGAAATGAGGGAATGCTTTAAATATTAATTTACTTTGGGCAGTACAAAACCAAGTAACAAGGAGTTCTCAGGAGGTGTCTGTTCTTAAGAGAGTGAAGGAGACAGATAGACAGGGAGAGACAAAGAGAACTGAAGTAATTAAACATGCATAGCTAGGGTTTGACCGATCTCCAGAACAAGCCCACATGGAACAGAGTGTGAAAACCAACTCAGGATGAAGTGGTTCTTCACCAACCTTAACACCTTGAGTGGATGAACATACTACTGAAGGGAAAAGGGTGGTTTAGTATACAGTGGTGCTTGAAAGTTTGTGAATCCTTTAGAATTGTCTACAATTCGGCATAAATATAACCTAAAACATCATCACATTTTCACACAAGTCCTAAAAGTAGATAAAAAAAAGAACCCCGTTAAACAAATCAGACAAAAATATAAGACTTGGTCATTTATTTATTGAGGAAAATGATCCAATATTACATATCCGTGAGTGGCAAATGTATATGAACCTCTAGGATTAGCAGTTAATATGAAGGTGTAATTAGAGTCAGCTGTTTTCAATCAATGGGATGACAATCAGGTGTGAGTGAGCACCCTGTTTTATTTAAAGAACAGGGATCTATCAAAGGTTGATCTTCTCAACACATGATTGTGGAAGTGTATCATGTCACAAACAAAAGAGATTGTGCAGGTGTTGTTGATGCTCATCAGGCTGGACAAGGTTACAAAAGGTCAAATGGTTCACAAACTTTCAAGCACCACTGTAGGTAAAAAATGACTTGATATTGGTTTGTGATAGTTAAATATGTTTAGTATTTTTAGTATAGAAGAAACATTGGAAAGTTTTGGTATTGAATAGTTTAGAGTGGTTTAGTGGAGTATGGTTTAGCATTTGCTGTAAAAAAAAAAAAAAAAAGTATAGTATTATGCTTATACTTATCTGAGAGCTTGTTCTATACAAATTCCTTGTGTTCCTGTGAAATGTTAACATATTTGAATGAGCACATTCACCATGGTGACTTGCACTGGCACTGATGTCAGAACTGCTGTTAAATAAAATTACAACCCCAATTCTGAAAAAGTTGGGACAGTATGGAAAATTCTAATTAAAACAAAGAGGAGTGATTTGTCTTTGTACTTTGACTTGCATTTAAACAGAAAATGTATAAAGACAAGGTATTTGATGTTTTACCTAATCAATGGCATAGTCTTTTGAAGACTTTTATTTTGAAATTTATGCATGCAACACATTTCAAAAAAGTTAGGACAGGGGCAATTTAGTACTAATAGCATGTGATTAAATTGAAATAAGAAGGTGATGTGAAACAGGTGAGGCAATCGTCCAATCATAGTATATAAGAAGCCTCCAAAAAAGGCCTAGTCCTTCAAGAGCAAGGATGGGTCGAGGCTGGACAATCTGCCAACAGATACATCAGCGAATAATCCAACACTCTGAGAACAACATTCCCCAAACACAAATTGGTAGGACTTTTAGGAATTTCACCTTCTATAGTGCACAATATAATTAAAAGATTCAGGGAATCTGGTTAATCTCAGTGCATAAAGTTCAAGGCTGAAACCTGTTCTGAATGCACTTGAACTCAAATCCCTCAGACATCACTGTCTTAAAAACCGTCAGGAGTCTGTAATGGATATCCTGACATGGGCACGGGAATACTTTGGTAAACCTTTGTCAGGCAGCACTATTCACCGCTGCATCCGCAGATGCAAGTTAAGGCTTTACTATGCAAAGCAGAAGCCATACATCAATACTGTCCAGAAGCACTGTAGACTTCTCTGGGATAGGTCTCATCTGAGATGGACAGTAGAACACAGAATCGTGTTTTGTGGTCCGACAAGTAAACATAATCGTTTTTGGACAAAACATCCATTGTTTTCTCCGGGCCAAAGAGGAAAAGGACCACCCACGCTGTTATCAGCGTCAGATTCAAAAGCCAGCGTCTGTCATGGTATGGGGGTGTGTCAGTGCCCATGGCATGTGTAACTTGCACATCTGTGAGGGCACCATTAATTCAGAAAGATATGTACACATTTTGGAGCAACATATTTACATTTATTCACTTAGCAGACGCTTTTATCCAAAGCGATATGGTTTCGATATGCTATATGACATATGCTGCCATCCGGAGCAGGACAATTTCAAACCACATTCTGCCTGGATTACAAGTGCAAGGTTGTGTAAGCATAGTACAGGGTGAATTGAATTTTTAAATGACTCTTTTTGTTTTTTGGGGGTTTTTTTTGCATTCTCCATATTGTCCCAGATGACCTACTGCTTCCGGCGAGATTGTGCAGTAGGGAACCAATGAACATTGCGCTATCCCATTAGGCAACAGGACTTCAGCGGAAGAGCTGTCAGAACCAAAATCTGGTGGAAGGCAGCTCGTCAGCTCTTTTTAAGTGTAAGTGCTGTAGATATTAAATGTTGTTCCTTGTAGTTAAACCATACTTGTTTAACAACACCTGAGTAAATTGTTGAAGGTTTACAAAAAAAAAAAACTACATTTTTTGTGGTTATTATGAAGTCACATGTCACATGAAAATGCCAACATGGCAGATGTAGTATGTCCAGATATTACTCATACTACACATGTATACTGATCAGTATGTACTGTATCAACGGCTGAGCAGTAGGTACTGAATTGAATGCAGCATGTAATATCACAGTACACAATATGGGAAGCACAGCATAACTACCTTTGCAATAGCTTCCTTTACTTCTTACACTCTTACTCACACATAGTCTTTCTACTTGTTTTTCATTTAATTGTAAAATGGGACGGATGAACTGTTAAGAAATTAGGGGCAATTAAAATCGATCAGGTCAGATCATCCTGTGAAACATGTCTGAGAGGAGACAGAGAGAGGAGTGGGAGGAATACATGATCAAAAGGCATCAAAAACTGCTCTTATTTGTTCTTAATGGTGTCATCTGCAAGGAGGGAAAATACAAATTATGCTAATCTAATTTTCTTTCCATCTACACAATGTGTGTCAAAGACAAGCTGTCAATCAAGAATCTTTTGTCTGTATATAAGTATATTTCTTGAGCTACGCATTAGCTTTGTGGTATAGGCTGCTATCCTAGCATGCAAAACTACAGGGACGATGAAAGTAGGAAGTGGCTCTCTATCAGCCATGACCTCTTTTTCTTTGCAGTCACATTACTGTTGTGCAGAAAGTATATCCTTTACATACAAAAGGTCAAGCAGATAAATCAAACTGCACTTCCACATTCACACATCATGAGCTAAGGGGGTTGGGGAATAGATGAGGCCTAATCAGATGCTTTCCTTTACCCAAGATAAATAAAACATACTCCAATCTGCGAACACCATTGTTATGAAAACCGAGAACACAAACTACTCATTAGGCATGTACACGATAACAGGCTACTAGCTTAGCACAATCATCAGCGAGTATTTCTTAACACAATCTGGTGTGATCCAAAAGACTAATTTACCCCCCCAGGTCCAAGAGATGTTTGTTGGCACAATGACATTTGTGCTGGTTAGATAATCCACCATGATGCAACATACTGAAACATAAGGACATATCCCAGCTCATGGGCCACTGTGCTGGTTTCATGGGGTATGTGTGAGTGTGTGTGTGTGTGTAGCTGTTTTTGTTGGCTAGGTTTGGGTGTTGGTGCTGGGATATCACAGTCCCACTGTGATGCTAATTAAGGTTCTTCTCATTCCACACAAAAACAGAGAAAACACTCGACACCTTCATTTGATAAATGAATAAATAAAAATGATTGAACACAGGAATATGCCAAAATTTTCACGATGGAACAGGTTCGTTCTTAATTAACTTTGTGTGTGCACGTGTTCTTTCCGATTTCAATTAGCAATTGCAGAAGCCATCATGTAGCCCTCCTCTCCCTGCTCCCACCCTTGCCACCTTCATCCCTTCACAGAGAAGTTTTTGACTTCCTCTCTCAGTGGCGTATTTCAAGAACAAGCAGAGGTTCAGGAAGGAGTGGAGAGCTGCCATCCAGACAGACATCACACCTCGTCTGCACGCCGCTAATTAGAGTTCATTATTTATACGCTTTGATTCTTTGATTTAGCCTCACTCCTCTCAGTGCCAAGTTATTCGGTGCTTGTTCTGCAAATGAAAGCGACCGAACAGATTGATTGATACCAGTGGGTTTTTTTTCTTCTCAACATCTCTCCTCCAAAAACCTTTGGATTTAAATTCAAAGCCTCAACACAAGCACCACCCAACCGGATTTGATTAGCCTCGTATCTCTAAAGGTAATGATAGCAGAAGCAGAAAAGTCAAAAGGAAGATGTAGAATGGAAATGCAGAGACTGGCTGATTGTGTCCCATTTGTTAACACAGTTCTTTTCGCAGCCATGCTCGTTCATGCAAATGAAGCAGCATTATGATGGAGGGCTTTGACCTGAGAGGTTACAGTACCAATACTGACAAAAGAACCATATGGTGTTTGTGTAGGGATGCTTAATAATATCTACAACAGAAGCTTAATATGCCTAGCTTACCACATGAATACCCCCTATTATTAAATACACACCAAAATACATTAAAAATAAAATTATAGTTGGTCACTACTGTGCAATATTTGTACAAAGCTATAATTGGACATGAAATGTCGAAGATTAGGGATGTAAAATAAGGGATCTCCCATGCAGACTGCATGTTGTGTTCTGCACAGCATATACAGTGCCTTGCGAAAGTATTCGGCCCCCTTGAACTTTTCAACCTTTTGCCACATTTCAGGCTTCAAACATAAAGATATAAAAATTTTATTTTTTGTGAAGAATCACCAACAAGTGGGACACAATTGTGAAATGGAACGAAATCTATTGGATATTTTAAACTTTTTTAGCAAATAAAAAACTGAAAAGTGGTGCGTGCAAAATTATTCGACCCCCTTTACTTTCAGTGCAGCAAACTCACTCCAGAAGTTCAGCGAGGATCTCTGAATGACCCAATGTTGTCCTAAATGACTGATGGTGATAAATAGAATCCACCTGTGTGTAATCAAGTCTCTGTATAAATGCACCTGCTCTGTGATAGTCTCAGGGTTCTGTTGAAAGCACAGAGAGCATCATGAAGACCAAGGAACACACCAGGCAGGTCCGTAATACTGTTGTGGAGAAGTTTAAAGCCTGATTTGGATACAAAATATTTCCCAAGCTTTAAACATCCCAAGGAGCACTGTGCAAGCGATCATTTTGAAATGGAAGGAGTGTCAGACCGCTGCAAATCTACCAAGACCTGGCCGTCCCTCTAAACTTTCAGCTCAGACAAGGAGAAGACTGATCAGAGATGCAGCCAAGAGGCCCATGATCACTCTGGATGAACTGCAGAGAACTACAGCTGAGGTGGGAGAGTCTGTCCATAGGACAACCATCAGTCGTACACTGCACAAATCTGGCCTTTATGGAAGAGTGGCAAGAAGAAAGCCATTTCTCAAAGATATCCATAAAAAGTCTCGTCTAAAGTTTGCCACCTGGGAGACACACCAAACATGTGGAAGAAGGTGCTCTGGTCAGATGAAACCAAAATTGAACTTTTTGCCCACAATGCAAAACGATATGTTTGGCGTAAAAGCAACACCGCTCATCACCCTCAACACACCATCCCCACTGTCAAACATGGTGGTGGTAGCATCATGGTTTGGGCCTGCTTTTCTTCAGCAGGGACAGGGAAGATGGTTAAAATTGAGGGGAAGATGGATGCAGCCAAATACAGGATTATTCTGGATGAAAACCTGTTGGAGTCTGCAAAAGACCTGAAACTGGGACGGAGATTTATCTTCCAACAAGACAATGATCCCAAACATACAGCAAAATCTACAAAGGAATGGTTCACAAATAAACGTATCCAGGTGTTAGAATGGCCAAGTCAAAGTCCAGACCTGAATCCAATCGAGAATCTGTGGAAAGAGCTGAAAACTGCTGTTCACAAACGCTCTCCATCCAACCTCACTGAGCTCAAGCTATTTTGCAAGGAAGAATGGGCAAGAATTTCAGTCTCTCCATGTGCAAAACTGATAGAGACATACCCCAAGCGACTTGCAGCTGTAATCGCAGCAAAAGGTGGCTCTACAAAGTATTAACGCAAGGGGGCCGAATAATTTTGCACGCCCCACTTTTCATTTTTTTATTAGTTAAAAAAGTTTCAAAAATCCAATAGATTTTGTTCCACTTCACAATTGTGTCCCACTTGTTGGTGATTCTTCACAAAAAATAAAAATTTTATATCTTTATGTTTGAAGCCTGAAATGTGGCAAAAGTTTGAAAAGTTCAAGGGGGCCGAATACTTTCACAAGGCACTGTATATATTTTTTCATTGTTCTTTATTGTTATTAAAAGAAAATATTTCAGGCATTATATTGAAGCACAGCTTAAAGGACCCCATTTTGACTCACAGCAGCACTATGTCTCAGCTTCATAGTAGATTCTGATAGCACGACTAGAACTTTCCTGATCTTTCTGGAATGTAACAAAACCCCAAAACTGAAGTAAATCTGATAAAACATTAAGAGGAGGTGATTTACATTAACATGAACAGTAGTTCCCTAATTGGGAAGGACATTAATTATTTTATTTTCAAAGAATATTCTTCTTTTTATATAGTTATAGGGAAAAAAAACCCTTCAGACTTAGGCCATGCTCGCTTCCAGTTCTGTTTAGTTCCAGAAACTAAACAGATACCGATACTACATATAGAGGTATTGTGTTACACCAATAAACTAATAATGAAGAAACATAGCAGACATCAACAAGTCAGTATAAATGACTTCTTATTATGAATAAATTAAAAAAAAAGTGATTTTATAATATTTATAATAATCTGTATATACAAAATTCACTAGCTTTTTAGTAAATAAACAAATTACTATATAACTTTACCAACAATTGAGACCAATCCACCTGCTAAAAGTTACATTTTCTTAAAATAGAATAGTTTGTCAAGGAGACAATGCTTAAACTGTGGAGCCTGCAGGTTGAGAGTCCTTTGCTAGACCATTGTTTGCTTCCTCCCACCCTTACCTTGCAGCATGTCTCTCCTGTTGCTCAATCAGACCTAAAAATATCTCAGTTCGTTAAATTACTCTAACACCACCACTGATCCCTCAGTCACACACTAATACCTATAAACTTAGTGTAGTCTCCCATCAAACTACATCATTACCTGCTTTGTACCAAAACAAAGAGATCCTTGCCGTGAGTGTGTTTAGATGTGGTTACCATAGTAATGAATGGCTGCTGCTCTCTTCTGAGAGCTTGTTATGTGCCGTGCTGGTGATGCGCTTTTTCCTCCGGCCCCAGTTCATCTGTCAAACTAGGTTTTTCTTCCTCAAAATAATGATGGCTCTCAGAGCTGAGGGCCGCATCTCAATTCGGCGTGCGGCTCACGCTCCTCAGGGGTGGAAATGCCCCCTGACACTAACAGACACAAACAAGTTCTCAGCACTAAGTGCTGCTAGGGCTCATTTAGCCTTAATCAATATGGCGGCCACTGTGAACCCACTCATATTTCAGCACAAAACAACAAGCTAGTGATAGGATCAGAGATCCACCCACTGTTTTGTTACTGTTATCACGAGTAAATCAAAATATAGACATGCATCTGAAAGCACTGAAAGCATAATTCATACCGTGGGTGTTGAAAATAATTAACAATACAGAAAATGTATTGTGTGCTGGATTCTAGGTAACATACAATTCATCCTTGAGATGGGAATTCTATTATCTAAACTTGATTAAAAATGAAAGAAACTAACATTTCATCTTTCACACTTTTCTACCAGATTATTCATCTTTGTATCTTTGTATTTCCTTTCATTTCCATAAGCTTGTCTAATTCTGGATCACTTATTCGTCATGCTTCCAAGCTCTCGTTATATTGTCCACATGTATTTTTCTTATGTGATTAGTAGCACAGATACAGCAGGAATCATAATTATATTTATTCCTTCAAGGACATAAACAAAGACACTATTTAAGCTTAATTTTAAACATTAATTATATAAGCATGACATTGCAGAAGAATACGGTATATTTTAATGTACATGAGATGCTTTTGAGTTTAAAAATACACTGTAAAAAAAAACATTTAACACTAATGTAAAACACTGAGAAGTTTACCAATTTCTGTGGAGAAAATAATTAACATTTTTTTTTAAAACCTGTTTGTGAAACTTTATTTCTTTGACATCTGAAACCAGTTTACATAGTAAGATGTGGGGCTAATAAATGCTTACCTTGGACTCCCAAATGAAAATAAATAATTAACAGAGAATGGAATAAAATACAAATTAAACATAGCAATACACACATCAGCGCACTCACTAGACTCTTAAACATATGCAAACACATGAAAACTTGTAAATTCATATAAGCTGGCTAATTATTTATTTTATTTATTTATTTATTATTAAATAATAATAACAAAAATATAAAAACAAATAACACAAACCTAGGATTACAAATCTGCTGTCATTTCTTATGCCATTGTAAGACAGTTAGGCACATCTGTGTGGAGTTTGTGTATTGAGATAAGGAGGTGACTGGTTTATATTTCAAGCTTAGGAGAAGCTGAGAGAACTCAAAACTACAAAATCGCAGACAGGTCACAAACATAGGAGATGCATTGAGGAGCTGGCTGATTTGGAAACTTTAAGAAAAGCTTTCTGGGTGAAACTCCCTCATGGAGCTGGTTGAGAAGATGTCAAGTGTGTGCAAAGCTTGATCAGAAATACTGTTAAGTTTTCTGTTTTCATTTGTTAATTGTTTTTACGTACAATGTAATGGTCCCCATCATAATCTCTGGATCCCGACCAGGATAAAGCACTTACTCAAGATGAATGAATGAACAAAGAAAATTCTTCTATGATTTCTTGTGTCCTTCTGATAAGTATCTTTTGATTTTTTTGGTACTGGATAGCAATGCTTTCCCAGAATTAAAATTTTACACTGATCATTTCTTTTATACCCAACAAAAAAACTTCCTGCATGATAGGATTGCGAGTTGTTGTTATTTATTATTATTATTATTATTATTATTATTATTATTATTATATATCGCTTTGCTTATTTGTAAGTCGCTTTGGATAAAAGCGTCTGCTAAATGAATAAATGTAATGTAATGTAATTATTATTATTATTATTATCCATCCATCCATCCATCCATCCATCCATCCATCTACTATACTGCTGATCCTTTTCAGGGTCATGGGGAAACCTGGAGCCTATCCCAGGAAACATCTGGCACAAGGCGGGGTACACCCTGGACAGGGTGCCAATCCATTGCAGGAAAAATCACATGCACACTCACACACCCATTCATACACTATGGACACTTTGGACATGCCAATCAGCCTACCATACATGTCTTTGGACTGGGGGAGGAAACTGGAGTACCCAGAAGAAACCCCCGCAGCACGGGGAGAACATGCAAACACCGCACATACTGGCCTACGGCGTAACTCGAACCCCCGACCCTGGAGGTGTGAGACAAATGTGATAACCACTAAGCCACCGTGTGCCCTTATTATTATTATTATTATTATTATTATTATTATTATTGTCTCAAGTCAAAATGTTGGCTTTGGGGTGGATAAAAAGATGCAATCAAGGGTGATGGAAACAGATTTATTGATATATAATGTTGTAGTGAGTGTTTTACTGTGTTTGGTTGGTGCGTCTTCAGAATATTCACCAAAACAGTAGATGATGAAAGACAAAAAGTATACTGACAGGAATAAAGACAAATGTCATAAAAGTATTAATAAATCCAAAGACTGCTAGTCATCTTAGCAACATTTTCAGTAACAGGTTTAGTGTAGAGTGTATAGTGTGACCTACTATGCAATGCTGTGACTAAGCCACTCAGTGTAGCAGTTTGACAGTCAAAGAAAGCAATGAGGATGACCTGGAACACACACACACACACACACACACACACACACACACACACACACACATACACACACATGGGCTCTTTCCCTCTCTTTCATTTAAATCTGTCTCTGGCATGTACAAGACAATTCAGTGATATTCTAGCTGGCCAACACTCACTGTCCTGTGTTAGTTTCACCTCAAAAGTGTATTCTTACAGGATAATCAATGATCTTTATTTAATCTTCCTAAGGACCACCATTATACAGACTTGTCAATTAGGCCTTGTATAAGCTTCCAGTACTCCAGGAACAAGTTTGCACTTCTAGTAGATTGGGCCAAAATGAGTTAAACCTCATGAAGACCTAATGAAGTGTCTTCACTGAAACATTGATTGTACATCACAAATAAAGAAGAAGTGTTTGAGCATGAATTTCATTTACATTTGCACCATTTGGTAGACACCATTATCCAATGTAACTTACATTTATCTCATTTATATAGCTGAGCAGTTGAGGGTTACAGGCCCATCAGTGTCAGCTTGGTGGTGCTGGGGTTTGAACTCACAACCTTCCAGTAAGATGACTGATGGCTTAACCACTGAGCAACCACCACATACTACCATATGGCATTTAGAATGTTTTGTAGACAATTGTAAAATTTTGGTGCTAACCCATAAATCATCACTATAGCCTGTAGTAGGGGTCATCATGAAAGTAGGTGGTATTAAGAGCAGAGTTGGGTGTAAAGTAATGGTTACTGTAATCTAATGACTTTTCTGATCATACCGTAATGTAAAGCATTACATTTTAAATTTATGTACGTTGTTTACAGTTACTGATGTAAATAAAATAGCGTTACTTGCGTTACAAATTTACTTTTAAGAAAACAATATTAAGGAAAATGCATTTTGAAATAAATCACGTTTTGCTCACGAAGATTTTTTCTTTAGCCCTGAATAATTCTCCACTTGGAGTTATTACGTATCTGAACATCAGTAAAAGAATACGGCAGTGCTGTAATTTTATATCTTGAGTGAACTGAGGCAAGACCAATCAGACAGGGTTTAGAGGAAATTACCTGGAAATATACTCATCTTATTAGCTGACAGGTCTCAGTTCTGCCAAACACTAGCTCAGTCAGTGTAAGGAAAAATGGATATACACAGATTTTTTTTTTAACCTGTAAAGCAGAAACTGAAACAGTAACATCCTCTGATGCTGAGCAAGAAAAATTGTGTAAACGTCTATTTGAGTTCCAGTTTACGTGAACATGATATGAGCAGAGCATAAGGAAAGTAATGTACTCTGCATGGCTGTGTAACAGCTAAATCCATACAATGAACACATGGCTAGCGACACCAAACTAGCCTAGTTAGAAAAGTTTTATATTTTAATCAGTCTGGTAGTCCGACAAACAGTGACAACACCTGAGGTAAGTTTTATGATAAATATGCCTTTTTCTGATCATGTTGTACATTGCACGCTGAAATTACTGAAGGAACTCTGAGTTTCACTATGTAGTATATTTTTGTTGGTTTGAATATAACGTGAAAGTAAAGTAATTAGTAATCTGATTACTATTTACATGCAGTAATCAGTAATGTATTCAGATTACAATTTTAAAATAGTAATTAGTAATATGTAGATTTTTTTGAGTAACTTACCCAACACTAATTAAGAGTATTTGGTAATCAAAATCAAAATTACAGACATGAAACAAAATATGGGCATAATCAAAAACTACAGGAGAAGCACACCTAACAAAAACTCTGAAAATGGTCATCCAATATAAAATTGACACAAATATCTTGCTTCATTATATAAAGGCTGCTTTACACTTTACAATTTTGTATCACAAATCTATTTGTCCAATTTAGTGCTTTTGTGACCAAAGATGGTGGGAAAATGTGTCAGAAATAAAGGATCAGAATAAAATAAGCTTCTATGATGTTTGACAAAAAAAGGCATGTCAATGGCATGTAATTACTTACATGCATAATAGGAGTATTAATCCTAGTAGGAGTACTCTATGAGAATCTTAATTGTATAATCTGACTTGAACCATACATAACTGTACATAACTGATATTACAAGAACATGAATGATATCACACATTCTTCCTCAGAATTCAACCAAGATATTATTGGAATCTCATATTGGTGTCCCATGAAGTGTGATGATAAACATATGCTGTTATCACAGAGCACAGAAACCTTAATGCTTAGTTCAAAAAGTTTTATAGTGAAAAAATACAGTACCTTCATATTGAATAATCCTGTTTCATTCTAGTTTCAAGTTTGAGTCTAATTGCTGAATTAAGCTTACAGTGGTGTGAAAAAGTGTTTGCCCCCTTCCTCATTTCCTGTTGGTTTGGATTTTTTTCACCTTTAATAATAAACACCTTCATTTACAAATTGCATTTTGTGTTTACTTGTGTTGTCCTTGACTATTGTTTAAATTGGTTTGATGTTCCGAAACACTTAAGTGTGACAAACATGCAAAGGAACAGGAAATGAGGAAGCGGGCAAACACTTTTTCACACTACTGTAAGTCAACAAATCATATAAGACCTTGTCAAAATGAAACAATGTTGAATGTGCTGAATCTATTCTAGTTTGAAAAATATGATCAGGCATCTCTGACAGTTGTAGTGCAGCTAAAGACACTCTCAATAAAAAAAAATTAAACTGAGGTAAATAATGCTTCCTGAAATGTCTGTCAACAAAATTTTGGCTGTAAAATTCAAAAACTGTTCATGTTATGTTTCACTGGAAAAAAAAAAGTGTGAGATGGAAACAGATTTAAGACTCAGGTCTCTTCTAGCTTTAATCCAACTAATGTGAGTGGATGATGGCAATTTTTTAAAACACATTTACTTCGGGATCTCTTTACAATGCAGTCTAACTCTTACACTTGTCAATGATAGGTCACTAATACGTCACTGCATAACTAAGCAATAACTAGTATGAATAAACAATCTATGCTTTATTGATATAACTGAACACATTATTCAGAATAACAAATAAGAAAAATAAGAACACCCTTTGTTTTGTCTGTTTAATTTTGTTTATCTTGCCAGAAAAATTCAAAAGGCACCTGTTTGTGGCTACAAGTGTGGGACTAGAATCCCACAGGATTCCCAAAAAAGTGAACTTTTATGGGAGATTTTGACTTTCACATGAGTACTGTCACAATTTGGAGGCCGACACTAATGAATACCAAAACAAAACACAAAACAAGAACATGAACAGGAAGCAAAACACTAAGACAAGACTAAAACAATAACAAAGACCATGAAAACAAAGACAGAAACAATGGCAATGCAAGATTAACACAAGACTAGGAGTGCAGTACAATCTGTGGCTATATACATAAGTGCTCGTTAAGTAAATGTGCTTCAGGAAACACCCACCTTGTGTTTAAATCCAACTGTAGTTGGAAACTCTAGTAGTCTCATATATATATATATATATATATATATATATATATATATATATATATATATATATATATATTTATTTTTTTTTTTTTTTTTCATCGGTAGAAACAATAAGCATTCATATCACAGCCTACATGCAGTGGAGACCAAGGATCAATGTGAAGGAAAGACATTTATCTTCCTCCTCTTAGTACAAATGGAGTCTAACTGATGTGAGCAGCAGTGATCTGCCCACACCAGGCCACTCACTGTGTACTGACCGATCCAGCATTCTGAGAGGCAGGAGAGAACATCGCAATATTTGATTTCCAGTCAGTCAGCTAAGCATAACTAACACTGTGAGAAGCCCTTCAATAACCTACTTCACCATCCAGATTGGTTCAACACCCCCCACCCTCATCCCTCCATCCCCCTAAACCCCACACATCTTCACCACAGATGTGCACCGATTGCCACAAACAGTGCCCTCAACTGTGATAGATTCTCACAAACAGCCTTCCTGGTGTTTGGCTAAGCACTGTTTGGGCAGATGTCAGGAAGCATCATTTCACTGAAAAGTTCACCTCTACCTGATGCTGGCGGGGGTCTGAACAGTTTAATAGGCAATGGCTCGTACTGACCATCACCATCACCTCTTAAGCTCATCTGTGGTGAAGTAGTTATGACAAAACTCGATGATATACAATATCGTTCTCTTTTTGTGCAGAGTTAAAGAAAAGGTAGCCCTCAGCATGATGTTCAGCTCTGACCAGACCTGTCTGGAGAGTACACATGATCTTAATGAGCCATTCAAAGATACACAGTGTTTGTCTTCTGGTAACAGATCTCTTCTAAACAGACGAACACTGAACATTTGCCACAGTGGAAAATACAGTAGGCAGTTCAAGTGCTTTTGGCTCATTACTGATTCATGTGGTTGGTTTTCTGTGAAGCCACTTTAAATACCTTGCTTAAGGGCAAGTCCACAAGATTCCAGCTATTAGTTAAACCCAAGCTACCACTATATTTTTGAATTTTTTTTAATACAGTGACCACAAGAAAGACAGAAAATTACACCCAGGGTTTAATATGTATTATTAACAATTCTCCATTCTGTAGACATGAATGAATGTATTTGCTTGCTGTGCCTCTACAAAAAAAATTATTTAATTCTGTGCATCAAATATTAAAATTCTGAAAAGAAGTAAGTGATGTAAAAGTATACACATTTGCAAAACACAGGCATGCTGGGGTTTTTGAAAATAAATGAGGGTTTATCTGAGAGACACAGAAAATATTGTACAATCAGGCAACTGCTTTGAGATATTTTTGATCAAATTATTAATGAGTATTAATCCATTATTTATTGTGCCTGGTTTATCTGGAATAAATGCACACAGCATTCGTTTTTATTCACTCAGTTCACGGGCCATGTTTTTATTTCTTTCTTTTTTCCTTTTTGGAATAAGCAGCCGTCAGCTGCAATATGTAGGCAGGAATTCTCCTGCTCATGACTGTGTAAATGTCAATACTCTCAAAAGGTGCTTTTACGGTTCATTCAAGCACTGATAAGAAATCATTACACTTTTTAAAGGTATTGACAGTTTCCAGAAGGCATTTACTGCATAAAAAGCATCTTCTTTTGCAGTTCATTAAATTTTGTGCATCTTAAATTGACTTGCGAGGACACTTTTGCATGAGTCAGCAAGCACATCATAACAAGGACCCATGTCTTAATGCCCGTGTCTTTTCACAGCTAGTGTCCTACTTCTTCCTGTGGTCAATACAAGATTATGGCCTTTCAAAAAAATAATAATAATTCACGGGTCACTGACATTAGGCCAGACATTATGTGGAACTGGATACTCCTGGATACCAGAAGTCGTTGTGGCCCTCTCATGCATCCATAACATCATCATACATCTTAACAACTTCATCTTGTAAGGGTCACATTCGATCCAGCGACTTACCACCACATACCTTAAAATAATTTTATCACTCACTGTGAGTTTCTAACTCTAACCCACTCTTGCTACCTCCTACAATTAAAAAAAACTGTTGCATTAAAAGCATTTAACCCATTTTGCTTCGACATATTGCACACATCAAACGGCTGTTTTGGGGTAAAAGAGCTCAGCTATATAACTGGAGGGTACACTTTGTACAGTTCTCTCCTAGCTCCCCCTCCTCCCTTACACCCACCGCCTGCTCCCTCGCTCTGAAAGCACTAGGTGTTAACACTACAGAAGCAAAAGAAGTCAGGGAAGAAAAAATCCTGCAGGTGCCCTGTGGGTATCTTTCAAATTAATCGTCTGGCTGCTGCGTCTTATGTGCGGTTTTGAAACATTAACAAGACCTTTGAGAGCTGAGGGATAGGGAGGGAAAAGGGCGAGCAAAGAGGGCACAGGACAAGGCATGACAGTCTTTAATGATTTATTGAGCAGATACAAATTATTTTGGCCCAGGCCTCCAGTGTTTGGTAGAAGTCAATGAGAAGGCGAGCTTGGGCATGCCATGGGCATTCAGCTGGACACGGAGAGAGAGCGAGATAGAATAAGAGACAGAGAGAGAGCAAGAAAATGAAAGTAGAAGAGGTTGATGATGGATGGGCCACTGACAGATTTTTGGCAATAAACCTTTGTTGGTCCTAATAAACACTAATCCACCATTCTGTATTTGTAAAAGCAAATGCTTAATAGTACTAGGGGTTAAACTTCTTATTGGATATAACAGCAGTCCTTTAAGAATTACATTTCTTATTATTTATAGTTGTTTGCAGTGGAAAAATATTATATAGGAAGGCAGATACTCAGATAATGCTTAGAGAGAAGCAAACACTTCTTGATCACTCAACTACATTTGAAGTTAAAGCTAAAATTGGCCATTTTATTGTTTGCCTGATCTGATCCTTGTGCATTGATCCTCCACAGTATCTTCTTCTTTGTCTTCTTGAATATTCCACAGTTTAGCTAATATTTTCCACAGTATTAAAACAGGTAATCCTTTCCTAACAACTGAAGGTCTTAACAAGGAGGATGTGATGTGTTCTGCTGTTTTTCTTTGGTTTGCAAAAGCTAAGTTCTACTTCTTTATGTTCTGGTCCGTCAGTGTGGTTTCCTTTGGTACTAGTGAAGTCTTTTTGTGTTTCCTTGCTGAGTACAAATAACAACGTCGTCATCTTGTGATAGTGAACTTTTCCATACATGGGTAGCCTATATGGGTAGCTCTCTGCTGTCATGTTCAAGTTCCTACTTATTCTCATCTGCTAGAAGTTGGACGAACATTTCAAAGATGCTAAGATATACTGCTCTAATACTTTTTTTTTTTTTAGTTCTATTTTAAGTTCTATTACATTTGCAGTGTTAAAGGATTGTGTGTTGAGACCAACCTTGTATGGTTATAATTCTGGTGTCTGATTTATTGTTATTCTTGCTACATTTGATTTAGGTGTTGGAACAGAGACCGTTCCTATTGTTCATTTTGTCATATATTATCGTGGACACTGATGCAGTGCTATGGCGTTTAATAGTTTCATAATTTAATGTAAATTTCACCTAATTTTGTTTTTTGTTTTTGACGTTTTTGAATTTTCAGGGCAACCTGCAAGCTGTTTACTGCTAAGCCCTGATGGAACTGTATGATGGCCATAAATAATGTCCAAATGATTTGGGATTTAAAACCCTTCCTTAACACAGCATAATGCCAATAGCAATATGTGAAGCCCACTTCACAGGTTATAAGAGCAGATTATTGTTGATTATTACCTTTCTCTGACACTGCATTAGAGAAGCAGATGCAAAGTGCACAGCAAACTCATGGACTCGGTCTTCTCGAAAGTGTCAAGTGAGCAATTTTGCCATGTTGTTGTGGCAGGCTAGGTAGCTCGGTCCACTTGAAAGTAAGCATAATTGCTTCACTGTTTACAGTGGAACAGGAACATGTATATGGCTCAACTTGGCGGCAGTGAAAGAGAAGAATGAGCACTTCCATTGAAGTAAATTGTAGACGAATTGGCTATGGACATGAGCCAAATTCAACAGCTGTTACAAACAATGAAACAGTGTAATGAAGAGCAGAGCTCAGAGGAGATTAGTACAGGCTCTTGACTGGATACCAATTTCATTAAAGTGCTCTAAGGTGAGTTTACAAGCATATTGAAGCTGCAACCTGATAAAATGACATGCATATTGGCTGCAGTGACAGATGGAGAAGCACTATAGTTAGATAAATGGCTGTGGTAGAGATACTGGTGTGCCACTAGTGATAAAGCTTTACATGTAAAACAATCCTGACTGAAGCTCAAAATAGAGCTGACAAACTGGTTCTCAATATGTATTATGTTTTGGTGAATGTGGGATGTACGTCTAATTCAATGACATGGGTATAGACATCCTACAGTCAGCACTCAATGCATGGGAGCCACAGCAGTGGAGTGCAGTAGATCACTGAGATTATTAACATAAACGACAATGTAAGTTGCATATGGCATGAGGCACAAGTTGCATGAAATGACAGCCTTCTTGATGGAAACCTCCTTAGTTATGGATGAAGTCATAAAATATATTGTCCACTTTACCCATGGTTTGTTGTAGGACAGAAAATTATGTAAATCTTGTCACTTGACACTATATTACAATTGCACTGAAATTAATCAATTAATTGATGTAAAATCAATTAATTAATGTAAACAGTTTGTGGATATTCTTTAAAATATCACCAGTAATTGCCATTTCTATAACCGATATCTGCCACCATTTTATGCATCTGCCAACATCTTCTCCAAATCCTGATTGAAACCTGTTTAGTGGTTCTCATTTCATGTGTTTTTCATCATAGTATATATTACACATTAGAGTACAGGTTTAAATACCCCTTTACTGGACTCAAGTGCGTTCTAAAAATCGTCCACTGGGTTCCAGGACTGGGACAGAGAACTACAACTGAAGTACTGTCAACAAGCTGAGTTTACATATACTGTATTAATGGCATAGAGTGTGTGATGCATCTGTCAAAATGGGTTCCAAGTAAACGTGTGGGATCCTGAAGCTAGAGATGTGCACAGGACTGTTTAATCCAGACTGCGCACTCAGAAATGTTGACTAATCACAACAGCTGCTACAGTTCATATTGGGTTTGTACCTGCCTGCAATATTTTCTTTTAGTTCTACTATCTAAAATATACACAATTAGTTATTTAAACCAAAGTAACCCTGATAAGGATAAAGCATTTACTGAAGATGACTCACAAATGCTGCACAATGTCCTTCAAGCTTCATATCTGACCACCCACACTTGCCTGCACAAAAGTCAAAACTGCACATTCCCACAACCTTTTTGTTGGGTCTCATAGCATCTCAGTATACACCTCTACCTGAACCTCCTTATTAAACCTTATTTTAACAAAGATGGACACTTAGGATGTGTTCTTTTAAGCCACTTCAGCCATGTTAAATATTTCCTTTGAAATAACTAAGAGCTCTTTCTGAGCTCAGTGAACACTTCATGGTGAATGAATAATTTGTGCATCTAATTTGTGCTGATGGAGTCATGTAGATAACCCCTCTCTGAGCAGTGGAGCTAAAGCTCAGGTTTTAAGTCACTAAGGTTTTCTACTTAAATTGTTTTAAATCCTGTTTTCCACAAGCTTCCTGTTTTCTGTTTCCAAGCTAAGTCTCAAAACATACTCTTAGTGTGTTCAGTGAGATGAAGTGTACATTTGTCTTGCATTTTGTGCACTGTTAATTTGAGCCATGGTTCTTTATGTTTTCTCTTGTATTCATTGTTGGTGTTCCTAGTTTATACAGTTCTTAGTAGCTTACTCCCAATTTTCTGATCCCTGCTGTAGATCTGTAGCAACTAGCCCAGGAATGGGATGCATGGAGAGCATTTGTTGGGGCCTATAGGCATTGGGGGCCACAGGCATTGATGATGATGCTACAGATCTCCACAATGATGCATGGAAAACTACAACCCCAATTCCAAAAAAGTTGGGCCACTGTGTAAAATGTAAATAAAAACAGAATGCAATGATTGCAAATCTCACAAACCCAGATGTTATTCACAATAGAACATAGAAAACATATCAATTGTTTAAACTGTGAAAATGTAGAATTTGAAGGAAAAATTTAGTTAATTTTGAATTTGATGGCTACAACACGTCTCAAAAAAGTTGGGATGGGGACAATAAAAGGCTGGAAAAGTAAGTGTTACTAAAAAATAAACAGCTGGAGGCTAATTTGCAAAAGGCCAGTGACATGATTATAAAAAGAGTATATTAAAGAGCCAGTGTCTTTCAGAAGTACAACCCCACGCTGTATAAAATGTAAATAAATATAGAATGCAATGATTTGCAAATCTCATAAACCCGTATGTTTAACAATAGAACATAGAAAACATATACTTTTTTTTTTATTATTATTATTATTATTATTATTATTAATTTATTTTTTCTCAATGAAATATTTGGGGAAGGGAGGGGAGAAAAGGTAAATGAATCACATGAATATGAATCACATGAAAATGAATTACATGTAAATGAATCACATGAAAATGAATTACATGTAAATGAATCACCTGCATGAATATGAATCACATGAAAATGAATCATATGTAAATTAATCATGTAAATTAATCAATAAAGGCAAAAAAATAGAAAAAAAAAGAAAAGAAAACATATCAAATGTTTAAACTGAGTAAATGTATCTTAGAGTCAGAGTCTTTCAGAAATGAAGATGGGCAGACTTTCACCAATCTGCGAAAAACTGTGTCTACAATTTATGGAACAATTTCAGAATAATGTTCCTCAACGTAAAATTGCAAAGATGATGAATATCTCATCATTTACAGTACATAATATCATCAAAAGATTCAGAGAATCTCGAGAAATCTCTGTGCGCAAGGGACAAGGGTGAAAATCACAACTTTTTTGAGATGTGTTATGGCCATTAAATTCATAATTACCTTATTTTTTCTTAAAATGGTACATCTGCTCAGTTTGAAACATTTTATATGTTTTCTATGTTCTAATGGAATGACATATGGGTTTATGAGATTTACAAATCATTGCATTCAGTTTTTATTTACATTTAAGTCAGCATCCCAACTTTTGTGGAATTGGGTTTGTACTAATTAATATACAACATGCACATACAGTACTTCTGAATGTGTCCAAGGTCTATCAATTATAAAAAATAAAAAATAAAAAATAAAACATTATTTTTTTTATCTGCTGAAGATAATCAACTAAAAGTCAATGCTGCAAATTCACAAAACAAAACTATCATAGTATGTAACATAACACACAGTGTGGCATACATGAAATGTCCAACATCACTACAAACACCTATAAATGTTGAATTATCTTTGGGTTGCTCTCATTCTGGAATATATGTGATTTAAATGTGATTTACTTGGCTATATAAGCTCACTATAAAGTGAGGTGTGTGTGTGTGTGTGGTGTGTGTGTGTGTGCATGTGTGTGTGTGTGTGTGTGTGTGTGTGTGTGTGTGTTACGCTTCCACTTATGCATGATTAACATACAACAGAAGAATTAGCTTAACTCATCATGACACATTCATTATATAAAGCCCTTTAAGGCCATGTCCTACCTGTACTCAGTCTGAATAAAACTGTTTCCCACAGTCACCAGGTCACACACTAACATCACTTTCAGGAGAGAGGCATTTTGGCAGTAATTAAAATGGCTGCACTGTGCTCATAAGTCACCTGAGGGAAATGGATATTTAACATGAATTAATACAGTATGCAGCTAAGATGAGTGGAGAGCAATCCCACAGCACAAATTATTACTACTAATAACATCATTACATGTTATGGATCACATATAATAAAGTCTCCCTGTATTCCAATGGACATCTATTAAGCAAAAGACAAATTTGTGTTGTTTTAGCTCCTGCTGTAAGGAAAATTAACAAATCATAATTAAGTCATATTTTTATATCAAGATCTTGGGGTAATTTTGAAAATCAGTCCATTCCTCTGTTTGGTCCTTTAGAGTGTTTAATGTGGCAAGCTTGTTCACAGTCTCTCCTTTCCTTACTATATACTCAAAAGATAACTTCAGTACTAAGCAAAATCCATCCATCCATCTTCTATCGCTTACTCCTTCTTCAGGGTCGCGGGGGAAAAATGTATCATGGTGGACTTTATGGTTCTCAATGGCTTTCTTGTTCCCCATGAGAAATAACGCATGTATACAAATTTTCAGACATTTTGGATTTATGGACATTTACGCCACCTATGTGTTCATGTGGGCCATTTGTGGTTGGGCAGTTAGTCATGGCCTGTAGTATCAATGTGCCAAATTAAAAAAAATTCTTACCTTTCGGATATTGAGTGTTTGGGCACTTTAGTGAGTTAGTGTAAGGAGATTACTAATAGCCGTCCTCTCTAGCCGTCCCACAACCTGTCCCCTTGACACTATCCCTTCTTAAATTCTTCAATCCATCTCTCCCACACTATTACCTGCACTTACACACATCTTTAACACATCGCTCTCTACTGGCACATACCCTACCTCATTTAAGCAAGCCCGGGTTACCCCACTGCTTAAAAAACATCACTCAATCCTTCTATAGTTGACAATTACAGACCTGTTTCCCTCCTCCCCTTTCTTTCCAAAACTCTCGAAAGAGCCGTTTTTAATCAACTCTACAATTTTCTCACACAGAACAACCTCCTAGACACCAAGCAGTCTGGCTTCAAGAGCAACCATTCCACGGAGACTGCTCTGCTTTCCGTCACTGAAGCCTTACGACTAGCAAGAGCAACCTCTAGATCATCTGTCCTCATCCTACTTGACCTCTCTGCTGCCTTCGACACTGTGAACCATCAGATCCTCCTATCAACTCTCTCCAACCTGGGCATCACTGGAACGGTTCTACGCTGGGTGGAATCCTATCTTTCGGACAGATCCTTCAAGGTATCATGGAGCGGAGGTATTTCTGAAACTCAGCATCTCACAACTGGCGTTCCAAAGGGGTCAGTTCTGGGTCCACTCCTCTTTTCTATATACACTACATCTCTCGGTCAGGTGATTGAGTCTCATGGCTTTTCCTATCACTGCTATGCTGATGACACCCAGCTCTATTTGTCCTTCCAGCCTGACGACCCATCTGTTTCTGCACGCATCTCTTCTTGCCTGTCAGACATCTCGGTCTGGATGAAGAAGCACCATCTTCAGCTTAACCTGGGAAAATCGGAGCTTCTCGTCATCCCAGCCTATCCCTCAATCAACCAGAACTTCACTGTACAGCTCAGCTCACTTACACTCATGCCAACCAAGACGGCCAGGAACCTTGGGGTGAATCTTGATGAGGGCTTGACCTTTACAGACTACATCTCAGCAACTGCAAGGTCCTGTAGGTTCATCCTGTACAACATCAAGAAAATCCGACCATTCCTCACCAAACAGGCTACACAGATACTAGTCCAGGCTCTTGTCATCTCTAAACTGGACTACTGCAACTCACTGCTTTCAGGCCTACCAGCCAGCTCCATCAAACCCCTTCAAATGATTCAGAATGCTGCAGCGCGCCTTGTCTTCAACCAGCCCAAGACTACTCATGTCACACCCCTCTTCATCTCCCGCCACTGGCTTCCTGTAGCTACCCGCATCAAGTTCAAGGCCTTGATGCTCACCTACAAGACCTTGTCACGAACAGCACCCTCCTACCTCAACTCTCTCCTGAAGGCATACATTCCCTCTTGCAATCTGCGATCGACTAGCGACCAAAGTTTAGTAGTTCCCACTCAGCGAGGCGTAAGGTCCCTTTCCAGAACCTTCACGCTTACCGTTCCCCAGTGGTGGAATGCTCTTCCGATCTCAATCCGGACTGCAGAATCTCTCACTATCTTCAAAAAACAGCTAAAGACCCACCTTTTCCGTGAACACCTAACCAACTCCTAAAGAAAATAAATAAATAAATAAATAAATAAACCCACAGACAATGCACTTACACCTCTACTCTGTACACTTTGCTTCATCTGGTATTCAATTAATGGATCTTGTATAGTAGCACTACTTGTATTGTTCCCTGCTTGATATATCGCTTTGCTTATTTGTAAGTCGCTTTGGATAAAAGCGTCTGCCAAGTGAATAAATGTAATGTAAATGTAATAATATAATGAAGAAGAAGAAGAAGAAGAAGAACCTGAATAAACACAAAATACAGTTTTTATTTATTTTTATTTTTCTTAGTAGAACAAAAAAAGTTATCCAACACCTATCAGCAATGTGAAAAACTAATTGCCCCCTTAAACTTAAAATCTGGTTGTGCCACCTTTAGCAGCAACAACTGCAACCAAACACTTCTGATAACTGGAACGTACGTCTTTCATTTACTTCTAGGACTAGGACTTACTCCTATGCTTTAGCTCATTGCCTCACTGCATAATCTAATTGCACTTGCATTTCAACTTACGGACTGAAGACTGGACATTCTTCTTTAGAATTTTCTGGTTGAGAGCAGAACTCATGTTTCCCTTAATAATTGCCAGTGCACACATTCTCAATCGGAGACAGGTCAAGACTGCAGGCAGGCCATGCTAGCACCTTCATGCACTGCTTACGCAACCATGAGCTTGTAATCTGGGCAGAATGTAGTTTGGCGTTGTCCTGCACTGGGTGGAAGCATATGTTGCTCCAAAATGTGTACATATTTTTCTGCATTAATGGTGTCCTCACAGATGTGCAAGTTACCCATGCCATGGGCACTGACACACCCCCATACCATATCATACACTAGCTTTTGGACCTCACGCTGATAAAGACCAATTGTATGGTCTTTTTCCTCTTTGGCCCAGAGAACACAACAGCTGTTTTGTATAAAAACTATTTGAAATGTTCTCTCTTCGGACCACAAAACATGATTCCATTGTGCTATACTGTCCATCTTAGATAAGACTGAGCCCAGAGAAGTCGGCGGTGCTTCTGGACAGTGTTGATGTATGGCTTCTGCTTTGTAGTAAAGCCTTATCATGCATTTGTGGATGCAGCGGCGAATGGTGTCGCCCAACAAAGGTTTACCAAAGTATTCCCCAGCCCATGTCAGGATATCCATTCAGGGATCAGAGATCTGGTGCATTCAGAAGTGTTTTCGGCCTTGCCCTTTATGCACCAAGATGTCATCGGATTCCTTGAATCTTTCAATTATATTCTGCACCGTAGAAGGTGAAATGCCCAACATCCTACAGATTTGTCTTTGGGGAATGTTGTTCTCATAGTGTTGGATTATTCGCTGATGCATCTGTTGCCAGATTGGTTCAGATCTCAACCCAGATCTTTTTTGGATGCTCCTTATATACTACAATTAGACAATTGCCTCACCTGTTTCACATCACCTTCTTACTTCAATTTGTCACATCGCTATTAGTCTTAAATTGCCCCTGTGTTGCATGCATCATTTTCAAAATAAACCTTTATCTTCAAAAACCTATGCAGTTTAATAGGTAAATCATCCAATACCTTGTCTTTATACATTTTTTGTTTAAATACAAGTCAAAATACATTTACAAATCACTCCTCTTTGTTTTTATTAGAATTTTCCATACTGTCTCAACTTTTTCAGAATTGGGGTTATAGTACTAATTTTTGTTTCAGCAGTGTTAAGGTTTGTGCTCAATTCTGTATTTAATTTAATGAGTGAGCAAGCCCAATAAAGGGTGTACATATTACATAAAGCTCTGCAGCTGAACACTGTAATTTCTCACTGTTTGAAGTAAATATCTCACTATCTCAGATGTTTACTACCCACTATCTATAGTATAAAGCAGGAAATGCATTTGATACACAATAAATCAAATATGTATCTGCATAATCATTTCAACAACACAACATAATAAGGCCATGATTGCATATATCTATTAACCATTGCAGAGTCATTACCCAGCTACTGATTCAAAAAATATTTCTCCTCCCTGCTTCATACCTCTCTCCACAAATCTCTTTAATTAGGACAGAGAGACAACTCAACGAAACATAAGATCAGAATTAAATAAAAAATATGAATAAAATATACTGTAGCCGTCTGATGTTTTTTCCACCTCTCACCTTACTAATGAATGTGCATCAAAAGATGTATAAATAGGGAAAGTAAGAGCAGAGAAGGACACAGAACTCTTGAAATGATTTTCCCCCCAGTACATTAAAAGGGCTTACAACAACTTTCATGTTTGTAGTGTTAATTCCCACTAAGGCTCATTGGCTGTTTGGACACCCGACACAGAATGTGACACTTTAAAGGTGAATTAGTGCTTCCAAAGCAAAATGTCTGGGCTATGAACAGACCAGAGAGACCTATTTGTACATGAAGAATGAAGGGGAAAATGTCAGGGAGAATGACAGAGGGAAAGAAGTGGGCAGCTTGTCATCAACAGACCTATGTAGAAAAAGAGGTCTAGAAGATAGTGGGAAAAGTGGGACCATTTGTCAGATGAAAGCTTCTTCTTTTCTTGGACTTCACCAAGGATACGCTCTGTGCTTTAGATTGAGGCACGACTTTATGAAGACAATAAAGCGTGACATTATGAAGTCTGGCTAGAATGTCCTTCTCTCTTTTAGAGATTTCCCTGACAGAATCTTTCAACACACTTGATGTCTAAAGTGCTTTTTTTTTTTATCAAGACTGAGGCCTGCGAGTGATCTTGGAGCATCCGTCACATGGTTCGGGTCAGGGAAAGATGAAGGTTGAGGATTGAACTCAAAAAAGAGAACAAGTGACATAGTAGAGTAGGTCTGTGTCAGTGATCAGACGTTTTACTTTTTTTTGCCACGATCAAATGTCAATGTCTCCATAACAGACAAAAAAGATTGGGGTTTTTATAGCAAATGCAGAACCTTACACCCTTCATACCCATTAGTCCCAAGTCAAGTGAGGGGGGAAAATGGCATCTTGTTTTTCAGATATGAATAGAGGGCTTCTTCCAACTTACATGTGAAGCACTTCATAGTCTTGGCTGTCTCATTTCATGAAAAGGAGGCTTTTTTACATGACTATGTGTACATTTTTGTTGAAATGTAGGTAACTTGTCTGAAACAACACCAGTGCAATCTGGTGCAATTACATGTATATGAAGAAAAAGGTCTGACACAATTTATGATAAATCAGGAAATCCTAGAGATCATTAATCTATTCACAACAGCTAAACAAATTGACTGACAAGAAAATTGATCCCTACATCCATTTTCCATACCACTTATCCTACACGGGGCCACAAAGGCACTTGGAGCCTATACCAGGCAACTCGGGGTTCAAACAATGCGTGCCATTGCAGTGCACAATTACAAACACATTCACAAACTATGGACAATTTGGAAATGGCAAATGAAACCTGAGTATCCAGAGGAAACCCCTGAAGCAAATACAAACCCTGCACACACAGGGCTGAGACAGGTCTTAAACCCCAACCCCAGTGGTGTGAAGCAAATGTGCTAACCACTAAGCCAACCTCCCCCTCCCCCCTCCCCCAATATTGATCTTATTATTTGTGTGTGTGTGTGTGTGTGTATATATATATATATATATATATATATATATATATATTTTTTTTTTTTATCCACCAAGAACTATGGTTGTTGGTTATTGGTATGGTTATTTTCAGTTCTTTTATTAGAATTAGTATATGAATTCACTGACAGAACTGCATTAATAACAAATGGTTAACATTTTAAAAACTGGAATAAAAAGGGAAACATATGAGAGGAGCCTACCACTATGGCCAGCAAAATGCAGAAACCCAAACTAATGGACCAAATAAAAATATCGACTTGTAGCTGCAGTTAAAAAGTAGCCCAATTTCCCGGGTAAATTGGGGACCTGCTGTCACGTCTGTTCCATGACGTAATGGAAGATCAGGCGGATGCAAAAGCAGTTTGAATGAAAGTTTTATTTAAAGAGACAGGCAGACAAATCCAAATCATTACCCATAAACGTAATCCCAAACAGTCAAGGTCAGACGATCGGCAAACAGGCATACACTTGGGCAAGGCAGAGATCAAAGTCGCGGTCATTACAAAACATGAAACGGGAAACACAGCGAGGGAATGGTTGCGGAGAAACCAGTGAACTAAACTAATGAACCTAAACATGAACTATGACCTGAACTAAGACTATGAACATGAATATAAACATGACACATGAAACTATGAACTTGAACTATGACTATGGTAACTATCATCTTTACTAAGTCTATTTATATCTACAACTAAATCATCTAAGGCTAAATCAATATTCCGCATTGAGTGTTGTGAGGCACGCGGTTTATATGCTAACATGATCACCCTCGTAACTGCTAACAGTTGAGGGTAATCCAGACACACGTGACAGCACAACCAATGACAGGACAAGGATGAGACATGACATAAACATAAACAAATACACGTGTCCAAATGTCACTACTGTCAACAATTGAAAAGCAGGTGCTTGTCACTCATGCTGAGAGCATGCTGCTTCAAGGAGAAATCATGACACCTGCCAACTGCTTCCTGCAACACACCCATTGCTAATTTACACCTAGTTTTATTAGACAGAAAAAAAATATGGGCAAAGATGATTTACTTGAATTCCCAAATTCAAGTAAATTTAAATGGCCACACTTTTAATATTTCTATTTCTTCCTAGTTTTTGCATAGACCTTCCTAAAATGCATATACCTGTATATGCTTTAATCCCAACAGAAAACAGGCACAGAAAGCTTAGTACATCAGGCCATTTGTCTACAGTATCAGTGGATACATAACATTTACAGTTACTCTCAAGGAAGTTTAGTCACGCTGCTAAGTAGACATTTACTAAATAACTGGTTTGGTCACATTAACTGATTTCACACTGTTATATAGTGTCTTACTGAGTGGTTTGTAAGGCATTGGACATGATAACACTGTAATCATTTTATTGAGAGGAGGTCCTTTGTAGTTGTGAATTGACTACTAAGCATGGTTTATGAAGTCAGCTGGCTGTGTGTACAACATTGCCTGGTTGCCTTGTGCTGTGTATACTTGACTTTATTGATTTCTTTTTACACTGGCGAAGAGAGCAGTAATTATGAGCCTGGACCAGCTCATTGATTTGACTCGCCATTTGAGACTTCACATCGACAAATCATTACCACTCCTCCCCTGGGCTCCATCCTTTAACCAGAGGTTTGTGTTTGAACCTGCTAAAATGAACCCCACTCTATATTTACTAGCATAATGTTGTATGAACTTGGGTTGTCTATTTATAAGGGAAAAATAGCTTTTGCAACTTCAGGGATTCCTAAAGGGGGGGGGGGATATGGGTGAGCAAAATAACCAAAAGCCGAATGAGTTCGAACATGTACTGCCAACAGCTTCCAGCTTCTTCATTAGAGAAAGGGAGGGGGGGAGAGGGCGAGAGAATGAGAAGGAGGGAAAAAGTTGCCACTGCCTTGATGGAAACAAACATTGCTTTGGGCCGCTTTGTAAACAGTACACAGCTGCTATTTCGAGTGATGGGAGCTCCACCTTGTCACAACAATTCTTTAAAAGAGGAACAGTTTAATGTCAACAATATTTTCTCCATCTGCCTGTTCATAAAATCCTGCAGATCCACCGGGGAGATGCTTCCCCTCACACAGGCAGGGAGGTGCAGATTTCGCAAAGAGCTCCCCAGATTACATCAACCCCGGAAAAATACCCGTGCTGCATTCAGTACAATTCAATAATAGAGTACACTCCAGTCTTGACACAAAAGCATCTGTTTAATCTACCGACACAAGCATTACACATGCAAAAGAGTTGCATATGGAATCAGAGGGTGAAGCTATATACAGTATCTCACAAAATTGTGTACACCACTAACATTTTTGTAAATATTTGATTATATCTTTTCATGTGACATCACTGAAGAAATGACACTGCTATAATGTAAAGTAGTGAGTGTACAGCTTGTGTAACTGTGTAAATTTGCTGTCCCCTCAAAATACTCAACACACAGCCATTAATGTCTAAACCGCTGGCAACAAAAGTGACTACACCCTGAAGTGAAAATGTCCGAATTGGGCCCAAACTGTCAATATTTTGTGTGGATACCATTATTTTCCAGTACTGCCTTAACCCTCTTGGGCATGCAGTTCACTAGATCTTCACAGGTAGCCACTGGAGTCCTCTTCCACTCTTGGTAGTTGTTAGAGACCGTGTGCTCCTCCAGTTTCCATTTGAGGATGCCCCACAGATGCTCAATAGGGTTTAGTCCATCACCTTCACCCTGAGCTTCTTTAGAAAGGCAGTGGTCATCATGGAGGTGTGTTTGGGGTCGTTATCATGCTGGAATACTGCCCTGTGGCTCAGTCTCCGAAGGGAGAGGATCATGCTCTGCTTCAGTATGTCACAGTACATGTTGGCATTCATGGTTCCCTCAATGAACTGTAGCTCTCCAGTGCTGGCAGTAGTAATACAGCCCCAGACCATGACACTCACACCACCATGCTTGACTGTAGGCAAGACACGCTTGTCTTTGTACTCCTCACCTGGTTGCTGCCACACACGCTTTACACCATCTGAACCAAATAAGTTTGTCTTGGTCACATCAGACCACAGGACATGGTTCCAGTAATCCATATACTTAGTCTGCTTGTCTTCAGCAAACTGTTTGCGGGCTTTCTTGTGCATCATCTTTAGAAGAGGCTTGGATGACAGCCATGCAGACTAATTTGATGCAATGTGCTGCGTATGGTCTGAGCACTGACAGACTGACCCCCCACCCCTTCAACCTCTGCAGCAATGCTGGCAGCACTCAAACGTCTATTTCACAAAGACAACCTTTGGATATGACGCTGAGCACGTGCACTCAACTTCTTTGGTCGACCATGGCGAGGCCTGTTCTGAGTGGATCCTGTCCTGTTAAATTGCTGTATGGTCTTGGCCACCATGCTGCAGCTCAGTGTCAGAGTCTTGGGAATCTTCTTATAGCCTAGGCCATCTTTATGTAGAGCAACAATTCTTTTTTTCATATCCTCAGAGAGTTCTTTGCCATGAGGTGCCATGTTGAACTTCCAGTGACCAGTATGAGGGAGTGTGAGAGCGATGACACCAACTATAACACAACTGCTCCACATTCACACCTGAGACCTTGTAGCACTAACAAGTCACATCACACCGGGGAAAGAAAATGTCTAAATGGGCCCAATTTGGACATTTTCACATAGGGGTGTACTCAGTTTTGTTGCCAGCGGTTTAGACATTAATGGCTGTGTGTTGAGTTATTTTGAGGGGACAGCAAATTTACACTGTTATACAAGCTGTACACTCACTACTTTAAATTGCAGCAAAGTGGCATTTCTTCAACGTTATCACATGAAAAGATATAATCAAATATTTACAAAAATGTGAGGGGTGTACTCACTTTTGTGAGATCCTGTACAGCACAGCAAAATGTATACACTCCAGGATCATCTTACTGGATGACTGGTGAACATCTTCAGAGCTGTAGGGGTGGTGATATACATGCAAAACAGGATACTGCAGGAAAATCTGAACTACTGTTAACATCACACTGTACTAAGATCATCTAAGTGAATTCAATTGTAAATTAAATCACAACAAAGCTGAATCCATCTGTCGCCAGGAATATAACTGGCCCTGGTCTCTGTGTGGGAGGGATTACCTACACTAGCCAATCACAACATTTCTTTTAGATTGTATATATCGAATGTTCCAGTTTGCGCTCTCCTCCACATGCATTCAGCTGTCCTGTGATGTTGCAAGAGCAGCAATTCAACCAGATACAGTGTCTTAACGTGTGTCAGAAAAAGCATGCGCTGGCCTTCAGCAAACTGGATTGCTGCCACAAGACAGAAGAACTGTCTTAGAAACTTACAACCACCACAACTAGTAGAAAATGGGGTTTAAAATGTACTATACTCCAAAACAGGAACTGTAACTATAGAAATCAATAAACTACTAAAGGCTAAGGGTGATTCTTTAAAAAAAAAAAGTCTGCTTGCAACAATATTCCCTAGGGCAGCGGTCCCCAACCTTTTTTGCGCCACGGACCGGTTTAATATCAGACAATATTTTCCCGGACCGGCCTTTAAGGTGTGGCGGATAAATACAACAAAATAAAATGATGGGACCGGCATAAAAACTGGAGTATTTTTAAAAATCTAATAATAAACGTGAATCCGATGTGAAATCGTAACTTTATTAGCAGCGTCCTCGTAACATCGTCTCTCCCCCCCTAACGCTCTCTGGTCTCTATGGTAAGGTTTCGACGTATCACGTGACCGAGACAAGTGTCTTGACATGCGTCAGGAGTGAGTCGTAGAAAGATGTAACAGAGAGAATCCGCTCATTTTTCAGATCCAGATCATAAATAAAACGGAAATAGTGTAAGTTACTTATTCTTTCTGTGCGGCCCGGTACCAAATGACCCACGGACCGGTACCGGTCCGCAGACCGGGGGTTGGGGACCGCTGCCCTAGGGCATATTCACTGTTGAGTTATGCACCCATATTGAGGATTAAATCAAACTAGTGCACAGGCAAGTGCTTTGCTTACAGGTGGCGGTCTAGTTGATATTGGAAAAACCCCTGTCTCGAATACATCCACTAAAGAGAAATCTGATTGTGATAATCTCAGTAATATTTAATAAACTTACATGCTTGAGTTAAGCATGAATATATGAGGAACTTTCCCCAAATAAATACTGACATACCTTTTGACCCTTTCATGCATAATGGTCACTACAGTGGACAACTATTCAAAAGCCATTTTCTGGCTATTGCAAGGATTTCAATGGAATAACTGCATAACAGCCACTAGAGTGGACACTAATTCTTCGTTTGAACACATGCGGTCTGCTGGAATGGACACTTCAATAAATTTTTGAAAAATGTAAAAGTAAAATTAAGTTTAAATAACTTTTTATGCTTAAAAAACACACAGAAAAAAAAATCCTTGATCAGGATTTCATAATTCATGCATGAAAGGGTTAAACATAAATCACTGCCTAAACTGAACAATAGAATCCAGTACTGGTACTACAGCATTACATGAAACTTATGGTCATCCACTTTGGAGTCATAAACTCATTAGTGATTTTTGAAAAACTGTAATATCTGGTTTACAGTTATCATGACTTTTTACCCCTAATTCTGATCATTTTACATTTTGAAAGATGCTGGTCTGAAAGTGTGTTACATTTCTTTACAGCTGTCTAAACTCACTGACATAGTCACATAGACAGTGGTGAAACAGCAAGGATTTTCTTTGCTTCAGCTCCAATTTACAGTGATCGTGAATTAGCTTGGTGGCATGTCTCCGCTTGTGAGCCACCTGACAGGTTCCCACAGACAGAGAATCCCAATTAAGGTCACTGTGAGCACAGTGTCAGCCTCTAATTGGATTAGATTACATACTTGATTGGGGCCAATTAGCGTGCAGTGCCTTCACCTTTTTAAAAAAGAAAAAGTAATTTAGCCTAATGGAGATGCCTGCCAAGGTGTATATTAGGAGTCTTACTGCAGTAAGTGAGTCAGATGGCCTGGCCCCGGGGCTTTGGGAGCTAAGCAGGCCGAAGCCAGGCTTATAAATAGGCTTGCCACTGACACACACGACAGGAGCTGAGAATGAGTTTTTGCGCAGGAATATTTTCTTTTACCAATCAGGATTCGGTGCAGGAGCCTTCACTTCGCATTTAAATTGCATTTGAAGTAAAGCTTCTGGTAACAAGTGTGACCTATGCCAAAGCCTAACTAATACTCGCCTCTGCTAAGCCTTAGCATGGCATAATTGAAATCCACCATACAGCTAATTTCCTGAAAATAAGTCTAGTCTGTCATGAATTATACGCAAAAGACTTCTAGTGATTTTTTCATGATGCTTTATTTTATTCTATATGAAACTTTTTGGTTTTATCAGTTAAAAAAACAACAACAAAAAAAACATATTTCTGACTTGAAACCATAAATCAGGAACTATAATTAAAGCTAAGCATCCTAATGAGGCCAGCATAACAAAGCAAATCAGCTGAGAAATAGAGGTTAAGTTTCTGTCAAAAGCACCATAATTATACACTCTTAAAGTGTCTGTAAAGTTTAATTCACTGTCACTTAAATCAATGTCAAGGCGTTTTACTCCTTAAAATGAATGACAGGTGCTTTAAAGTTGCATAGCATCTCAGAAGCTCCTTACATCTAAACAATGGCATTAATTAATTACCTCTCTCACCCTCCCCACACATCCCTTCCACAAAGTAAGAGGTTTATTCACAAACGAAAATGGGAGCGTACAGGGTTTACAGAAAATCCAGGATATTTAATTGGAGCTTGTGTGTGTCTTTGTATGCACGTCTGTATCTACCAGCAAAATGACTTACGAAATTAAATCGCTATGCTTTGATCTGTGATAAGATTTGAATAGAGGGGATTTAAATATTTAAAACTCTTCTGCAGCATCACGCTTTGATCTGCTGCCTGATTAACGTGGGGGGTGTTATTGAAACTACACTAAGTGAACGGGGGGTGATTCAGCCGACTCTAATTGCAAGTTGTCTTGCTGGGGTAAATCACACGTCTTATAGGAAAAAGGGTAAACAGTTGGTTTAAATGAGATTTCGTTTTTCATCTCCTTATGTTTTAGAACAGAAAACATAGATTTTTAACACTGATTCTGTGCAGGGAGGAAAATCAACACTGGAAACAAATGCTATACTTATGCTTATGTGGATTAATTGTAATCAACACACACACACACATATACATACATACATATATATATATATATATATATATATATATATATATATATATATATATATATATATATATATATATATATATATATAATGTGTGTGTGTGTGTGTGTGTGTGTGTAATTTGATAACATATTTACTCATACTGTATACACACAGCTTGATGGAACATATCTCACATTTAGGTTTCTCAGAACAATGTACACAATTTAAATGCAAGTCATTTGTTAAATGTCACCACAATATCATTTTTGATAATCCGCTCTCTCTAGCCAACTTCACACATGTGTGTTTACTCATTCCTGGTGACCTGTGAGCAATGTATAAAATTGCCATATGCTTGGCCTTTTGTGATACTCATCTTGCTGATGTACATTGCACACACTGTGCCAACATTGGCTAATAACATGATAGTAACAAGCCAATTCATCATCATTATAATAATAACAACAACTGCATAAGAACCATGTAATACCTGATTTTGTATAACATTTATGAGCTTATACAATTTGGTAGGAGATTTGCACCAAAAGTCCAATTCTACAAGCATTCTGAGTCAAAAAAACAAAACAAACAAAAAAAAACCAAACACCTCTATACAAATATATGCAGCATTAATTCATGCAGATATGGATTTTGATAGGTCATCAACAGTTGATCATACACATCAGTATCTATCATAGGCATTCAAGCATGTTTATCCTTAACTGGCAGAAAAAAAACAGCAGGAAAAAACAGAGAAGGTGGATTATGCTGAGGAAATGCAAACACTAAGCTGCATGCATGCAGTGGACTTCTTCTAAGGATCACATTAGCACTTCATTTGATTGTCAACATGGCCATCCATACAAACTATCACACAGACGTTCATCAAGGCGCTAACGAGGCTGCTGGAGCCAAACACACTGCTGAGAGCTAAACCTGCGCCAGCTAAAGTCAGAGTACTTCCTTGATGTGATTCTTTTTAACCCCCTTGCTAGTTTTCTTCTTTAAACATGCAAAAGGAAAGTGTTTGAATTCATCAGCATCAAGCTGACAGTGCCTTTGTAGTTCAGTCAGACCATGCCAGGTTCATAGAATTCAAAATAAGCTGGCCTAAATGAGTGTGCTAACATCCTAAAGGCTGTAGTAAATGAAGGGATTATTGGGTTATAGCTGTACAAAGCCATTTCTCTTTAGTTAAGCCAAGTTCATTTAATTTCTATTAATTTTCTTTTCATGCACTGGATGTCACTATGTCTAGAGGTCAGATATATGTCTTGCATGAGTAGACAAAGAAAATGGGAGTAACTATCATCGAATGCTTATCTGCACTCGCCTTTATCCATTTAATGCAATAAAAGGATAATATTCTATTGACTAGATTATAATAGACTTTAAATAGCAAATGTAGTCTGTTCCTGCAAATGTAGTCTGCATCCAATAATTGTATTAAGTATGATGTTTGCTCTAAATAAATGTTTAAACATCCCTAAATTTATATTCATAAGCATGAAATAAACAGAGATAAATGTGTCCAGTTGATCCAGCAATGCCTCAGTGAGTTTGTTCCAGATTAATGAAGAAGGGCTGTAAAGTGTGTATTAAATTAGAAGAGCAACGCTGCTTACAATGCAATGCTTTCATCATCTTATAAATATTCAAAATGTGGATTGCTCTGAAAACAAATATGAGACATAGTTTGCAGTTGTCTCCATGTGACATGAATGTTTCATTACACGCTAAATGGAGAAAAGCCATTCCAATTTCTTGTCCGGCACACCCAAAATGATTTCTAATGAGGGCTGTTACAGAGGAGAATTTACCACACTGATTTAATGTGCACGTTACTGCATTATGGGAAATAAATACCTTAGAGAGAATAATCCTGATGCAATTGACACAGACCTTTATTTGGGCTGAACACTAGCTATTAATATTTTCACTTTGTTTGGTATATCTTGATACCCAACTATGCTTGAAGATAGATTCTATGGGTTATATAGAATTTCGACTGCTGGGGGAATCAGTAATTACGTAGACAGCAAAGAAAGCAGGCTAAATGTACTTTGTTAGTCTAAAAATAGTTCAGATTTGATGAAAACAAGTCTACAGTTAAGTGCACACAATATAGGACTAAGCTGGAAGAAAGTCATATTTATGTCTTTTGCTTTAATGGAATATTATCACTTTCATACCATTTTTGTGGTGTAGAGTATAATGGTGTGCATGAGATCATCTTTTTAATCCCACTTCTGGTATTCTAAACTATGTCACCTAGTCCTACAAAAAGTGGAATAAAATGTAAATATAATCCGTGCATGATGGCATAGTAAGGTTACATCACTATCCAGTCTCTATATAAGCAGAGCATGCCAGCAGACTTGTTTTTGGATGCTACTGAGTTGAACATGTGGTTGAATGGTTAAATTTCTGGCTAATTATCAGCCTGGAAAAGCCTCCCAGATACTGCTGGACATTGTAAATACCTTCCAAGGAAGACTGGTCATCGTGCTATAAAGAGGACAGAACTTCTATAAAGAGGACAATACTGTATAACAGTATACGGTTGACATGAACTTCAGTGCTGCGCACTCTCGTTTCCAGTAGCATGCTAACTGATGTTTTAGAGTGTCATGGCAGCATTTACAAGGCAGAGCTGGCCACCTGCTCATGACCAAGGTGATTAATGAAAAGAGCATTTTCAGAGCCAGCACCATAGAAGCCCCTTATTGATATTTGAGACCCAGGTCAGGATTGACTAAGATCATTTACACATTATAAACACAAATTCTAAGGACTCTGAGGATGATATTAATTGACTGATGCCATGACAACTATTTGTCCTTGGTGTCAATCTGTGCTCCCATGAGTCCCGTGGGGTTAACAGGGGGTCAGGATGTAGATGGCTGTTAAAACACACTTCCCCCCAAATTCTGACATTTGTTCTGTGATGTAGCTTGGTGCATGAAATTTTCTACACAGGTTTGCTGTTGTGAGCATTGTTCTAGTCTACATTGTAATAAAACATCGTTTTTAGTAATATAAGTTTCAGTGGAGTCTAATACACTGGAATGCTTTCCTTCAATATTTTAAAAACCTTTTAATATAGTGCATTAGTAAATATATACTGGAGAAATTGATAATCTAAAGAGCAAGAAAAATCAGGATCATGATTTAGGTTAAAGTTATGCTCTCAAGTAATTCAGAGGTGATTTACATTTTTTCACTTGGCAGACGCTTTTATCCAAAGCGACTTACAAATAAGCAAAGCGATACATTATATAAATTATATTTGCATTATATATTTTTCTAAAATATAACAATAATACAATATAATAACAATAATAACTGACTGTCCATAAGTGTGGACAGTATGCATGATATAGTTAAAGCTACAGCTTTACCTCTGCGTGCTACAAAGTGCTGCCACTGGAGATTCCTTCTATAAAATGTTAAAATTCACATGACCTGTCTTGGCCCAAATCTGTGAAAAATCTGGTAATTTATAAAAATGGCAAGCTACTCCGAATATTGCAGAGTTTGCTTGATTTTGCCTTAATTCCTGCGATGACAAAATCGCGAAATCCTGGAGGGACTGAAACATTTTTCACCATATCAATGATTAAACATTTTAAGACACGTCATTAAATACCAACACTCTTTTTAATCCATTTTATGTTAGAGTATGTTATGCATCCTCTATACACGTCCCTGTGAACAAGTTGATATATCTAAAAAATTGCATTAATATAAACCAAATTGCAGCGTCCAACATCGTTAGAGTCATATATAGAAAATTAATGATTAAATATTCAACAGCCCTGTGATATAGGTAGAAATAGCATGCCGCAGTATTTACGAAATATAATGACTAGGTCAGGCTTACACCATGATTTTAGGGAAAAGATACCACTGCAAACTGTGCAAACTCCATATGTAACTTTTAGGATCTAATAAATCTCATGTACATTTAAAGTTTGAGAGAGCGAAGTAGAATTCATAAAAAGGGCCACCTGCTTGCTTGGAAAATGAGGTGTAAATGTGTTAGGGAGTCACATAGGAGAAGCTCATCCAGAATGGTCCTTTCCTCCCCCTCCCTCTCTCATGCTTGTCATGTCAATACTGTCCCTTAAGAAGACCAGGCCTCCTGACAAGTCCCATCTAGTCATTGTGCCTCTTAAAGTATCTTTTCACATCACATATCAAAATGACTTTCTGTTTAATAAACCATGGAAAAAAGCTCCTCCAGTGACGGTGTGCTGAGGTGGAAAACATCATGGCCGGCAAATCTAGAACATTAATCAACAGATTGGTCTTATGCATGGCTCTCATATTTCTTACTTCCTTTGGACCCATTTTTAAGCATTCATAGAGGAAAAAATAAATAAATAAATTATATTATTTAAAAAAACCAACAATGCAGATTTGGCTACAACATTGTGGTTAAGAAAGCAAAAAAAAAAAAAAAAAAAAGATTCTTTTGTTCATTACGCTTTGTTTACAGGACCTGTGGGAGGGAGGGGAGCTGTCAACAGATATCAGGCAACATGGCTGGCTCATTCCGTCAGAAAATGTAACAGAACGCAAAGTGCCCAACCGAAATGGCACAGTCGAGTACAAAGGTGCATTTAGAGTATGACAGTTGGTAACAGGGGTTGGCAGCAGACTCTTTTAGCACAACCTGCCTTTTTTTTCCACAGATATACAGCGCTGCATTAAATCTCATGGTGGATAGCGTGTGACAGGAGGCCAGGCGGCCACAGAGAGACATTACTCACTGTCAGAATGTCTTTCTTTCAGATACAAGATTGCAGATCACCGCATATGATTTCACTGATGTAATGTGCAATTCTTTTCAGGTACAGTTATTAAACATTGTATCTGACACTATCTTTGTTCTGACATATAAAAAAGATGTCTAATGACATCAGAGAAGCCATCACAGTGTAAAATATGTCACATAAGATCCTATGGTGTGTATGCTGACATGAAAAACCTTCTTTCTCCACCACTCAAGCATCAACTTAAGGAAGAGAAAAGATAAACATTTAATACCACTTATCTTTAGCTTTAAAAGGAAACTAAATAAATTAAATATATTAGCATTAGCAGTAGTAGTAGTATTATAAGTAGTTGTTGTATGAATGGGTGTGTGAATGTGTATGTGATTGTGCCCTGCGATGGATTGGCACTTTGTCCAGTGTGTATCCCACCTTGCGCCCAACGCCTCCTGGGATAAGCTCTAGGTTTGCCGCAACCCTGAAGGATAAGTGGTATAGAAGCTGGATGGATGGATGTATAGATAAATATGACCAAGCTTCTTATGAAAGTGCAGCTACAAGAATAGTGCTACTGCCTGATTGATTAATGGAATTTGTCCTTCAGTAGTGCAAATGATAGAATGTTCTTGTCAATTTAAGCAGTCACTGTGGACACATGTTTTATCAATCCTCACAAACAAAAGGAAAGTGAAAGACTGATGCCACATGTTCCACCATATCAGCCTAAATGGGCCACAAAGCTGGTCATGTCAGAGCAGGAAAAAAGTGACACGGATGAAGGTGACAGCATTTCACACCTTGGGAAAACACTCCTGATAGGTGCCGTGCCAGACTCTCAGCTGTGATTCAGTTGGAGATTTATGCTATATGAACCGTCAAAAAAACAGCAGCCTCCAACCACAAAATAAAAAGCTCCAAACTATATCTCAAGCAGAGGCATATCCAAAGTCCAGACCTCACTCAGGGGGATGATGTCCACACCTATAGTGGACTCAAACATCTGCCATCATGACACGTCAAAGATACAATTGCAATATCCTGTGGAGAAGCCTGTCCGTGCATGCCAGCCTCTCTATAACTTTGAGGAGTGAGGTGCCAGTACCTATATAGTTGCTATCATGTTCCGCTATGTCTTTTTTTTTGTTGTTGTTGACAAGTGAAGATGTCCTTGTAAGGCTAAGACGCTTCATTTAGATATCACTATTGTGAATGTGCAGTTATCATATCTCCCATGAGATCAGGCTTGCTTGTTTTAACATGAGTGATTGCTCATGAGAACTGTTTCCAAGCCTGCATCAAAGTAATATGGTGCTGGATGAGAATCTTACAGCACCTTTTTATTCCAAATTTCTTGAGTTGCTAAGGCAATATGTCTAGATCAAGCAACACTTGCGTTTGATTTGTGCTTCACAGTCATTGCAGATGCAGACCCTATTCTCATTTCTAATATGGCCATGCAGACATGTATTCATATTATCTGTGATATATAGACATTGATGAAGTGAAGAAATGAAGGATGTAAACAAGAAATGCAGAGATGGAGTGTTTTGATCATTTTTATGTCACCGTGGCTTGTGATAAAGACACTTCTGAGGAGCTGAAGAATCCCAGACACCACACATCTTTCTCAGCTATGGTCTAAATAACAGTCCCTTTCTTCGCCTTTGCCATAATAACTGTTCGGCCATAAAGAGAGGAAGGGAAAAGAAATCAATAAAATCATGCATCTAATAAGGGGAACGGGATTAAAAATGGTTCCTCTTGAGACTTGAGGGGGAAATATAGAAGAGATTTAGGACTTTCGGCAGAAACAGTGGATTCTCTCCCTCCCTCCCTTCCTCTCCACCCTGAGCTGAATAGGAGGTGAGCTGGGACTCGTTTATGGCAGGTTGGGATTAAGGATCTCGGATACACACTGCCATTTCTCAAGGCCTCAGAAGCCCAGTTGGCTAATTAAACAGTAACTGTCAAGGTGAGGGTCTCTTCTGAACTCACCTCCCAGTTTTTGCCCCCGTCAATTCCAGCAGTTTAATTTATCTGGAGAGGGGTTGAGCCTTTGGGGGCACTGGGCAGATTTCCTGGTTGGTATAGTATAGTCGGATGGTGAAGAATCACAGATCAAGAACTGGGAAACAGGAATGGCAAACGAAATAAGAATACATTTGGGGGGTCCAAGAAGATCCAGGTCGAAACCTTTTCACCCTTACTGACAGCCAGAATAAGACCTACCTGATCCAAGGGTCTGAAGGAACCCAGAAAGGAAGGGTGGGATAACAGTGTCGACATGAGCACAGGAGCAGCCAAGGACTGTGGTCCTCGGCAGCAGTGCTGGAAGGGTAGATACTCACGTCCAAGGGGTCCCCATGGAGGCGGTGCTAGTACGAACAGCCCTGATGTTGTAACCGGGTGCCGTACAGCGGCAACCTCCCCTACACATCACATTTGCACTTCAAAAAGCATACGGCTCTCACAGCCTTGGAGCACACAGCCTCAGAGGTGCTCACACTGGTGGATTCAGCAGCTTACAGGAGAGCAGCTGAATTAAATAACGAACGCCAGCTACTCAACACAACCGACATGATCTCTGAGAGGCCCTCCTGTGCTCGTCTTCTTTATAATCCCTCTCCCTCTCTCAATCTCGTTCTCTTGTAGCTGAGATGTGTGCCGGGACTGATCATGGTATTATTTAGATAATATAGTTGCAATGTGGCCCTGATGCAGTAGCATACAGAGAAAAAGGTGAGAGACACAAAATCAGGTACAGACCTCCCTATAGACCAGGAAAGCAAGCCTAGCACCACATTCTGTTGACCTACTTTTTTGCAGTTTTGTACTGCTGTGATCACTTGAAAGAAAATGCTGTGCTGTGAATAAGCTTGAACAGAACCTGTACTACATTCGGTCAATACATGCATGCAAATAAGCCTCTTTTAGCTGATCTGGATTAACTCAAAGATTAGGCTAAAAAAATATCTGGAATTATAATAAACCAAGGATGTAATATTTTTGTAGACATTAGTTGAGACCAAACAAATCTGCTGATTATTCTAATCAACCAATAAATGTGTATAAATCAATTAAATGTATGGTATATCACACATAATATGATAATATATGCAATGTGCAAACTTTACACTTGTAGGTTATGGATTATGAGTTTGAGTGTATAATGTTATATATCTATTTTTCTAGTATCTGGGTCATGTGGGTAGGTTCATACTGGATAATACCTCTGATACCAGAGGTACTCAAAGATTAAATTGCTGTTTGTGACCTCCAGCATGTTCTGGGGTCCTGTTAATATGGGGTCATATTTCTTATATTGGACCTTCAAACATAGAATAAAACGCAATTTAAAATTTATGTAATAAAGTTTGACAGTTGCAGTCCTATGTTAAATTAGCCTTGATCATTATCACATGTCATTTTGGGACAAGTTGTCACTTGCCCTGGTATACAAATTGCCACATTGAATTTGCTCAAAAAGCTTTGATATTGTTTAGCTACCAGGTTTCTCATAACAGTATTATGTTACTGTATAGTGATTATTACATAATTTTATATCATATACAGTATAATATTTATGTAACATTATATATTTATTTAATATCCATAGACACCCTTTATTTAACTGTCTATTACTCTGTAAGTGTCAATTACCCTGTATTTTTTCATTTTCCGTGATATGTATTCCATTGTAATGCATCATGGCCGACAAATGTAGGAAACTGTAAAAAGCATGACAACACGCCATGTTCTCCCCTACTGGAGGTATCCCACAATTCTCCAGACTCTTTGTAGATTGCATTTGCTCATGCAACTTTACCAGCTGCGACTTCACCAGTTGAATATTTTAAACTACATCTTTACGCTTTTAAATAAATTATTGGGGAGTTAAAAAGACTTATATTTCATTATGAAATAAATATAAATGCATTAGCCCAAGCAGAGAGGAGGGACTCTTAAATTGCAGGGAAGAAGGATCTCATAAATAAGCTGGGAAATTGGTCCAAGTCCATTTATGCTACTAAATATGTATATTTGTCCCTGTCTCTCCATCAGGTGGTTACTATTTATCAGTATGTCCTCAAGATCTAAATATTCCACAGTGGATTAATAATTAAGATAGTGTTTACATGCCTTTGTGTATTGAACATAAGACACTGGGAAAAATGGATCTCAGGGTGTAGAAGAAAGCATAGGGAGTAAAGCGATATGGAACTTCATACTATACATATATACAGTAAATCTACCTCAAAACTGTCTAAACAATAACTTGAAATTTACTCAGCACAGCAGCTTGTTGATTCACCTTCTGCTCTGAACTATCATGCAATTGACAGAATCAATATTGTGTACAGACTATTTGGCTCAGTGGCTAAAGTGAATCTCTGCTCATGCTGGCTTCAACATAAGTGACCAGGGCTTAGGGTCAGCTCTACGATTTTAGCACACCTCAATAAAATGTCCTCTATTAATTATTTAACCCACCAATTGTTCCCTCTGACAAGCACCCCCCATAAAAGTAAATTACCTGTGGACTCAGTCACAGGGGAAAAGCCTGTCAGGTTGCGGTCAGCTTGGCCTGATGGAGACGATTTCAAGTGCGTGTTATTACAGGTTTTTGAAGCTTTGTTTTCTCTCAGGTTGAATGCCTTGCCTCGTTTCTTCCACGCCTGCTGGAATTTTTGGAAAGAAAAAAAAACATTAAGAAAAAAAAAAAAAAAATTGCATTAGAACTTCCTTTCAGAAGTTTGTTCGTATATTTACAGTCATTTATATAGCAGATGCTTCAATCCATAGAGGATTGCAAGCAAAATGGATGAGAGATATAAATTATATTAAAAATGTAAAAATGTGTTAACAGCTTGTTAAATACAAGTAAACAATGTATGAAGAGACATTTAGCCTCAACTACACCAACAATATGAGAACAATTTAAAAATGTTGTTACCACTTACAATTCAAAACTGCAGAAGTTTCTTTAGCATTGCTTTTGGATGAGATCAATGGACAAAAATGTAATTTTATTATTTTATAATCTTTGTAAAATGACAAGTTGGAACCATGGGTAAAATTATGGTGAGTATGATTTGAAGGACATACATTTTCAAATCCTCTTCCTGCTTCCTGTCTCATGTTAGTCATGCTCTGAGCTGCGAACTTGGCTTCAAAAGGGCTGTTCTGGATTTGAAGGCTCATTGCCACTGTAATGCCTCTGCTCATCGAGCTGTGACAGGCGAGTGTGACATACTGCCCCGGTGGCTAACCTACGCTCCAGCAAAAACTCTTTATCATAGCAGCAAACAGCTATATGGATCGACTACACTCGCACACCAGCAAGGCTCTGGAGAAAACATAACCCGGTTTGGTATAATGAAACATATGAAATGAATAAAATTCTGTGATGAAAGAAGACAAATAAATGATGCTAATTATCTGTAATCAGCACAAAACAACCCTGAAGTCATATATAAATGCATTGAAGTAACTGTTTACAATGAATTCAGGGAAAAGTAAATGTCACTTGCTTCATGCCTAACGCATTTTAGATGTTCTGCACTTGTAGGATCACACTGCTTAATGCCACACGCCTGTCTGTCCGCCACGCTAACGAGAATACAGAGGTTCTATTTTGTGTCAGGAAAACAGCAATTTGCCAGTGCTGATAGCAAGAGGGCTGCTTTCCAGTCGCATCATATCACACATTACCAGGGTTGATTTGCAAAAGCGCCTCAACAGCCACCAGCAACTCCGTGCTCATGTCATCTGCAAATCACAAATCGCAGCTTCTGATGCGAACCGCTGCACAGAAGCCAAGAGCCGAAGGGCTTTGGCCGAAGCCGGCACCAGACTTAAAAGTGATGCGATGCAGGGTGCAAAGGGGAGGCAGAATTTGCCTTCCAGTCTAACATAGACAGAGCTTCAATGGTATGGAAAAAAAGAAAGGTGGGTGGGGTGAACAAGAAAGATGGAAGAAATAGATAAAGACAAAAAAAAAGCTAAATCATGGCCAGCTTCTCCATCATTTCTTTTTGAAAGGTCAGGATTTTGTAGATAGAGCAGTGGACGAGTGGAGTGTTGCAGATGCACTGAACAGCAGGGTAGTTTCCGCTGCCATGACCAGATAAGCGGGCCTCATTTAAAACACATCTGTTGGTAAACATTTTGACCAAACTCCAGGTCATCTACCCTGTCTGAGCAGGAAGCACCCGAGCATGAACATCTACCTGCATAGGGCCATGCACCATGTAACACCAGCTCAACCTCAATGTTCCTCCCCTTTTGTTTTTCAACTCTGTGCTAATATGTTAGCTGATTGTACAGTCTGTAGCTCTCCTCGGGGCAAACAGACAGGGGAATCCGAGAGTTTTCTGAAATAGCCTTACAAAATATCTCAAGAAGTGGTATGTCTGATAAAAATCACTAATGCTAATATGTGACCAGCAGCACCATTTTGACCCATGAAAGAAGCTAGAACTCTTATAAATGTTATAATCAAACTTAGAAGGGCCTGAAAACTCACTATATATTTCTTACAGAAAATAAAAAATCTGTGACTGTTTTAAGCTTTAACCACAAAGCCATTCATCCTGAAGACTTTTCTGTGTCAGAAAACTTAAAGTTGCAGCCTTACCTCTGACCATTATAAAGCACTGATACAGGAGACTCCTTCCAAAAATCATAAACATGTCCTCACAAAACACTTCACTATATCGATGAAATCAAAAAAAAAAAAAAGTCCTTGAGTTCGTTGTTAGCATAGAAATGATTATTGTAATAAGCACATTAATATGAACCTGTAATTTCCCTTGTAGCAGGATTCACTGTCCCAGCCATGCTGTTATAAATAATTGACAGTACTGCGGTGTAAATAATAATAAACAATTAATAACTGAAAGAAAACATTAGCGGTTATATCATTGCTTGTGATGTTTAAAAAGGAACATAGATAACTAAAAATATACCAAATTGATATCCATTATAAATGGAGGTAAATAGTGTCAAAACTTCCAGTTGGATCTGCTGAAATCATATCGCTACATTGAAATCTCTGAGGTCCATTTGGGAAAAGAGAAGAAAATGGAAGCAAAAACAGGAGGGGGGGCTTTCAGTTTCATGTGAGAGTGTGGCTAAGTGCCTCTTTACCTCGGTCATTCACTCGAAAGAAAGCAAAATGGCCTTAGCACTACAGCTAAGGAAACAAAAAGTGCTTTTTAAACATTCCAGCATGCCACCGATAAAAAGAACGAGTTAGCTCAAGTGTCCATTCCTATATGCTGCATGAGATAAACAGCAACACATGCTATTGAGGATGAAATCTCCCCCACTTCTTGGGCAAACGTGATAAAGAGGGTGTTCAGGCAAGCAAGACAGATGTGGTGAGTACCTGAGTCTAGAATGGTGAAACACCCATGGGATTTGTGCAAACATCTGGATGGAACTATCACTGGGATTGATATAGGACGCAAGCTAATGAAAGATTCACAGGACTGTAAACAGCACACAAGCTGAGCCAGAACGCTAAACCTGGCACATAATAACTTTAATTTATACTGCACCTTTCCTGAACTGAAGCTTATGTTCTAAATTGGGTAAAATACAGATGATTCATATTTATAATTAGTTTAAGATTAACTCACATGTTGACATAAACATCACACCACACAGACACCAACAACATAAAGTATATATAATATACTATACACCTCTACACCATCTCATACTTACTGTATAGGTAAACTACCATTACTGTATAAGTACTTTTTTGGTCCCCAAGGTCCTTCAAGTTCAAATATACAGTAAATGTGTGTTTTATACAGTTTCCCAGATAACTAAAGATTCATTTGAATCTTCTAACAAAACATGGATCTAACTAGGCACATGCTGACTACATAAGGAATAAAACATAAAACATTTATTCCTCTTACACCTCTGCAATTTGCGAATGATTATTAGTTATAGTTAATGTTATAGCAGCTATAAACAGATATTGCCCTCATCTTCTCTTACATAAATAAGACAGAAAAACATGCAGATTGTCGTGATAAAGTGAAACTACAAAGTATAAACGCTCTCCCATGGCAGAAAATGTAGTTACAGCTCTATCTCTGACACTGGAGACTCATTCAAAATCATGTCATATATACATCTCCACAGAAACGGTTACCATTTCAACAATTATATTTCTCTTTGTTAAATAAAATATTGTTTAATCAATGTATTACTATGATAGATAATGTGGGGTGTCCACCATTCAAGTCCCTGTGATTGAGCTGTTACTATAGTAATGATAACATATTAGAAAGAGCACATATAAACCTGTGATAAGAATTATAATTACAGCACTATGTTCAGATCTGCTGTTAAAGAACACGAACCAGCGAACCAGCAGCTTCTGACCAATTCGATTCAAGAATTGAACAGTTTACTTGTGATATTTTGAATTGTCCACATTAGCAATATTTTCTGCACTAAATATCAGTAACACAGCTCATGTGCCATTCAGGATTCAAATACCTGTTTTTGGTTTAACATGAATAAATAAGAAAGAAAATCTTCAGATTATAATAAACAAGTTTTAACTGTCACAAGAGTAGGAACACCCACTCTCTTAGTTACTGCAATTCATTATTATATAATTACATATACATCTATACAATTTTAATGGTGATGGTTGGTATGTGACATCATAAAATTGTGTGTTTAGTGTGTTTATTAAGCACATTTACCTTGAAATCTCAACATGAATGTATGGCAGTTATTCTCCTCACATCCTGTAGTTAAAATAAATGTTAAGTTAGGGTGTAAATGTCTGGCAAAAAAATAAAAATCACAGTCCTTCACCAAAGAAATGGAGAGTGGTTACCTAAATGGTGCGAATGGGATCCTAAATGTTGGGAAGCAATACTGGCTGAGGCTAAAGTGGAGAAGCAGACAGGACCATTAAAGGACCATAAATCATCCATTAAACATAAACGCCCCCTAAAGCCACAAAAAGCTTAAACACATGGGAGGCCTGAGGTCACCAGCTCCGGGAGGGGAACGAGGGAAAGGAGGACAATCTTGGGCTGCACCCTTTTAATGTTCTGTGCCTCGACTTAAACATTGTTTAGAGCTCAATGGCTGCAGAACCACCTCATAGGGGAGAGCCTGAGGCTATTTCTATAATGAGCTTCAGAAAACCCCACATTTTCATTTTTTATTGCTTGACCAGTTTGCAGGGAGAAAAATGGAAATGCCTCAAGGGACGGTGTGGCAATAATTTACACTTCTCAGAGCTTAACAATGTTGCCCCCTAACAATGCTTTTTTTTTATTATTTATAAAAAAAATAAATAAAATAAAAAAAAAACATTTAGATTACCAACTGGCAGAATGATAGAATTCCGCCATAAACACTTCATGACATATAATGTTTTGTTACAGATATTGAGATACGTTATATAACTGTACATATGCATTTTAAATTTGGCCATGTTATAATAATGCTTTTAATGTAAATTATTTATATATATATATATATATATATATATATATATATATATATATATATATATATATATATATATATTTATTATTTATTTATTTTTAAAGTATAACAGTTTCAAAATCTCTATCAACTGACTGAGCACACCATGCAACCTACTTTTCTAATAGGGACATGTTTGTTTGTTTGTTTGTTTTTTACACTCACACACAGATCCAACACCCCAGAGACCTCTTTATTATGTGTAATTAAATGTTATAAAGTTTGCATAATTGATCCCCCAATAAGTCCTCATTGATTCATTGTTTGTAGCCTTGGTTGAAGGAGCTGCTTAAAAAATTCATAGCAGCTGTGTGTGTCTCTCCACAATCCATTAGCTGGTCCAGAATCCCTCCATCCTCCCATTGATTTGCCTTTTACAGCGCTTCTCTCTGACTCTCACTATGTCTGTTTCTTTCCATTTCTCTCCAATTGTGTGGGAAGAGGTCAATTTCAGTCTTTTCCCCAAGCACAGCTTTGATTTTACTCTACTCTTCGTTTGTCTCTCTCTCTCTCTCTCTCCCCACATATTTTGCTCCCTTCTTTACTCCAAGATTATGAATAAATAAAGCAGGCTCCATAAACAGCTTTCCACTATTATTTAAGCTTCCAGGACCTCTCGCTGTGACAACCTCCTCTCTCGGCCATCAAATTCAAGTGTGTAAATTTTCTAAAAGGCTCTGAATGTTTAATGATGATTTCAGGGAATGATGGAGAAATAGCTGAATAGTGAAGCTATTAGTTTTAATATTTATATTGAGTGCTTTGAATCATTCATGTGACAGGATGTAGAATCTGAGCTATGGGACGAGTGCGTTTTACAACCAAATCACCACTTCATAGAAAATGTTTGTTTTTTTCAAATCACCAGAGCCAAACAGTGGAGAATGGGACAGGCCAGAAGGAGGGGGGGTCTGTGATTTGTCTTGGCTTTTCATTCAGTTAATTTGGGAGTAAAATTCAGAATTGGTCATGTAAGTGCACCAAAAGTTAAATGTGGAGAGATAAAAAAAAAAAATAAATAACACATATCTTGACATTTCCTGCTAAAAAAAATATTATGAACTTTCAAACTTATTTTACCATAAACCCTTCTCAACACCATCTATTTATATATATATATATATATATATATATATATATATATATATATATATATATATATATATATATATAATTTAATTCAGTAGAGTGTATTGTGCTAATGACTTTTTTTTTTTTACATGAAACATTAGGACTGTGTTTACTTTATAAACATTGTTTAATTATTAACAATATTTAATGATAATTCCAGTCAAATTTCTATTGCTACTACCAGGTTTTGGTGACTGGCACAATACATTATTCAGGGCTACATAACCCACACACAGCACATTTGAGTATCGCGTTCCTCCACAGTTGAGACAGAAAGAAACAGCTTAAATTACTGCCTACCTAAACTCTTCACTCAATGCATCCAACCTCCTCTCTCCACTGCTGTGTCTAAATCCCTCTCTCCATTTTTCAGCAATGGCCCGAGTGCACATGACAGTCAGACCCATTCCATTTGTGCTACACCCCCACTCGCTCCTTTCCAGGTGAAGCAAGGGTAGGAAAGAAAGAAAAAAAACAACAATAACTACTTGTTGTGATGCAACTTCCTGCATATATGCTCTTGGGCAGACTCAGGAGAGGCGACTGACATTTAGGAGCAGCTAAAAACAACAGCAAAGCGGCACTTTAAAGTCCAAGCTACGTTCTCCAAACACGCCTTTTCCATCCGAGAGCGTTGAGTCAAGTGCACTAAATGTGCCTGAAAGAGCCTTAACCCCTGAGGAACTCACCCTGTTACATACAAGAATAAGCTGGCCTTTAAACTGAGCAGGATAAAGCTGAGGCCTTTAAGGCTCTTTGTGGGAGTTTTTTCACTGACTGATTGCATATTACAGCCTTACGTTTCCTTTACTACTTAGCAATTGATTTCCAACTGACCCAGGGCATCTCTGTTTAATAATAGCAATATAGTTGTAGAATTAATTTTTTATTATTTCATATTAGAGGATTCTCCTGGTGGCATGTGTGTTGACCTTGTGGGAACATTTGACTGTTCATATAGCTTTGGTTATAAAAACAAAAAAAAGCTCGAATTTTCCATTTGATTACTGAGTTTAAGATTAGGCTTAGTTAACTGCATTAATACGTGCATTATTGAGTGTGTGCACAAGTGATGGAATTGTAAAGAAGAGATGAAAGGAATGGGAAAGCAACTTAATAAACCTTTTTTTATTTCATATGTACAAATACTTTTATTTCACCTTGTTATACTCAGACTCAGTTCAGTCTAATATAATCCCATTCTCGAACATAATCCCACACTTTTTAATAAAACTAACATTACGTGCTACAAAGTCATCAACGCACTCACTCAGAATTAATAAAATTACTCAGAAGTACTCAGAAGTAAAAAAATTAATAAATAAATAAATAAATTAAAGAGATTCTGTTAAGATGATTCACAGGTTATTGAACCACTAACCACACTAAGTAAAACAGGTGATGAGGTAAATAGAGCATACAGTAAAGGCACCCACTTGTGGTCAAACCATTAAAGCACATTAAATAGACATGCTTTGCTTTTACAACTCAGAACAATAGGAGTATTGTTCAGTGATCGTAGTAGTACTAAAACTTTACATTCATGAGAATGTAAAAATTTTTACAAAGACAACACATTTCCTTTTTTTTTTACTGAAATTAAAATCAATGGAAGTCAATGGAAGGTCCTCACAAAGATAATAAGACAAATGTATGTGTGTGTGCAAATTACGAACATATACGATTTTATATTTAATGATATTGAAATTTCAAGCATGACTTATGTTATATTAAATCTAGATATGAAAATTACAATTGTAGACACATTTTTATTTGATGACTTTTGACAGCACATTTATCAAAATCCACATTCTGTTTAAAGAAAGGACAAACCTATTTTAGTTTTTCTTCATCTAGTTCTATCTCCAAATGCAACGTTCACATTTATATTGTAAATCATATTCACTGATTTGTGGTAGCCTAATAGTATGCTGGTAAAGAAGCAATAAATAATTCAAATAAATAAATAATTCTGCAGCCAAGAAGGAGGCACTTTCCCAACGAACCTCCGGCACAGTGTGCAGATCCTTAAAGTGGCTCTAATTCACACAGAGGCAGTGTGACTGGAACAGATGTTGTGCACAGAGCACTACAAGTTAATGTGTATGTACGTGTGTGTAATCAGACCACTCTCTGAATAAGTAAGAACATGTTAACTATGCCTGAGCAGAGCATTAAAGGCAGCATCGGGAGGACTTGAGGGGCTTCAGCTAGTACATGCCGAGGAATGATGATGGACCACATTAGGGAGAGGGATGGGATTGCGAGAGGTGATTGAGGAGCATACCGCTTGCCTTTTCTCTCTTCTACTCCTTCTTTCTCCCACAGGTTCAGCCTAATTGCTATGGAGGGTCTGCAATCCATGCTCAGACACACACACACACACACACACACACATGCACGCACACACACACACACACACACACACAACGTGTTCAACTCCTCGTTCGGCCTTGCAGAATAAATCTCATCTCTCCCTTGCATGGGGTAGAATTTAAAGAGATGTATTGTAATTTTATTCCCTAACACCCCCCCTAGCTTAAAAAAAGGGACCATGTATGATTCTTGCCCTCAACATCGAACAAGTCTAATTATATGTTCCACAGGGGGTCATGAGAAGCTATCAACCTGCTGAACACAATTCCAACTCCAACAAAGAGCTTCAATCCTTTTATGACTTTTTAAGTGGAAAGAAAACGTATGCGGCACAAAGCATGCTTGGAGATTAAAATATTTGGTGTCCAAGGTGTAGAGTTGGTAGATTTAGTTTGAGAAAAGACATATATGAAATAACTGCCCTAATGTACAAAGATGTTGCTGAAGAAATCATGGAGAAAACCAGGAAGTACACTGGTGGACCACTGGAAAATGTTAAGATTGGAACAGCAAGAGGACAAGCCTTACTAACATACCGGTCAAGCTCAGGCTCATTTTAACCAAATTTGTCTACTCTTTGATTTGGACATTTTTATAATTATTGGAATGGTAATGATTATAATTTAAATGTTCCATTTTGACCGTATATTGTAATTGAAAATTAATAGAATTTGGTCCTTTTTAAAGTTTCATCTGACACTTCTGTCTCTGTAGATAATCATACACATGCATACATGTTTAATAATATACAGTGGTGCTTGGAAGTTTGTGAACCATTTAGAATGTCCTTTATTTCTGCGTAAATATGATCTAAATCATTAGATTTTCCCACATGTCCTAGACAAGAATATTATACTTGCTCATTTATTTATTGAGGGAAATGATCCAATATCTCATATATAAGAGTAGCAAAAGTATGTGAACCTCTAGGATTAGTAGTTTAATTTGAAGGTGAAATTAGAGTCAGGTGTTTTCAACCAATGGGATCACAATCAGGTGTAATTGAGCACCCTGTCTTATTTAAAGAACAGGGATCTATAAAAGTATGATCTTCTCAGCACATGTTTGTGGAAGTGCATCATGGCACAAACAAACGAGATTTCTGAGGACCTCAGAAAAAGAGTTTTTGATGCGCATCAGGTAGGAAAAGGTTACAAAACCATCTCTAAAGAGTATGGACTCCAAAAATCCACAGATTGTGTACAAATGGAGGAAATTCAAGACCATTGTTACCTTTCCCAGTAGTGGTCGACCAACAAAGATCACTCAAGAGCAAGAGGTGTAATGGCCCACGAGGTCACAAAGGAACCCAGGATAACTTTTAAGCTACTAAAGGCCTACATCAGGATAACACTGAACAACAATGGTGTCCATGGCAGGGTTGCAAGGAGAAAGCCACTGCTCTCCAAAAAGAATAATGCTGCCCCTCTGCAGTTTGCTAAAGATCACATGGACAAGCCAGAAGGCTATTGAAAAGGTTTTGTGGATGGATGAGACCAAAATAGAACTTTTGGGTTTAAATGAGAAGAGTTATGTTTGGAGAAAGGAAAACACTGCATTCCAGAATAAGAACCTTATCCATCTGTGAAACATGGTGGTGGGAGTATCATGGTTTGGCCCTGTTTTGCTGCATCTGGGCCAGGATGACTTGCCATCATTGATGGAAAAATGACTTCTGATTTAATCCAACAAATTCTAAAGTAAAATGTCAGGATATCGGTCTGTGAACTGAATCTCAAGAGAAAGTGGGTCATGCAGCAAGACAAGGTCCCTAAGCACACAAGTTGTTCTATCAAAGAATGGTTAAAGAAGAATAAATGTAATGATTTGAACTGGCCATGTCAAAGTTAGTCCTGACCTTAATTCAATAATAATGTTGAGGAAGGAAGTGATGCTAGCAGTTCACGTGAGGAAACCCAACAACATCCCAGAGTTGATGCTGTTCTTTACTAAGGAATGGGTTAAAATTCATCCAAGCTGATGTTCAGGACTGATCAGCAGTTACCTGAAATGTTTAGTTGCAGGTATTTCTGTACAAGGGAGATACACCAGATACTGAATGCAAGAGTTCACATACTTTTGCAACACACAGATATGTAATGGTAGACAATATTCCTCAGTAAATATATGACCACATATAATTTTTCTCTCATTTGTTTAATTTGGCTCCCTTAATCTACTTTTAGGACTTGTGTGAACATCTGATGTTTTAAAAATATATATACAATTCACAAACCTTCAAGCACCACTGTAATTCAGTTACAATAAGGCAAAATATCACATACATGACCAACAAAAATATTTTATTTAATGAAGTGTGTTATTTATTAGTAAAAAAAATCTCCATTTATATCCATCATAAACATTTTGGAGTTTATCTGTGATAAACATTGAGAAAATAGTGCATCGGCTTTATAACATCTTAACTTCCTTTGGATTTGGATGGTTATACATTGATATTATATGCTAGATATGGAAATGATTCTTTCTTTGGTTTACATGTGTTTTCCTTGGTTTACCAGTGTTTACATTTAGAAAAATAAAGTATAATTAAAGACTTTGACTCACTATAACAGGTAACAACAACAACAACAATGATACTACTACTAATAATAATAATAATAACATTATTATTATTATTATTATTATATTATTATTATTATTATTATTATTATTATTATTATTATTATTATGCTGTTGTTGGTGTTGTTGTTGTAAGTATTATTACTTACTTAATTAATTAATTTCTAGTTAAAATAAACCTTGTTTAGGCAATCTACTACAGGTTATGATCATTAAACAAGTTCTTGGCAATATTAATGCATATAAAAAATAGTTCTACAAATACTGCCCCACATCCTAACCTTCACGTTATTTTTTCTTTTGTATTGATCTGTGTGAAATCATACAATTTTCTGAGGCTTTCTGAATCAGTTCTGGTATTGAGGGCGGTGTTATTTGTGGAATTGCATTTATAACTAGTAATACTGTGGAATATATCCCTTGATAACAATATGAACTTTTTATTCAATTTTAATTAGACTCAGGTTCTGGACATCACTATATTAGCACCAGTTAATTCTGAAACCTGTGCACAGTAACTGAGGCATGCAGATTACCCAATCTTGAAACAAAATTTAAAAAGGCAAACATTTTAACACCATTACTATACACTGGATACCATATTTGAATGTGAGGGAAATAGTGAGTGTCATCCTGTTGCCTCCTAAGGGTGATTCCTCACAGGAAGCTCTGACTCCGTTGAGCTTTTCTTCTCTCCAGGGTATCCCATCATAAGTGTGCGCGTGTGTATGCGTGTTAGTGTTTATGACAGGGACTCTCAACAAATGCAATAATGCTTAAGCAGGGAGGTGTAAAGACACCAGAACCCCCTATACTCACTTCTACATAATCAGCACACAGTCAGGGCAACAAAGGAAACAGGAAAAGCTACAGTGGTGTCATATCAAATGATCCCTGACAATACACTAATGATACACTTTAAAATCAGTTATAATGGAGCTAATTAATGTATAGAGGCAAATACAAAGAGAAATGGCACATCATGTAAAAAATCCACATAATCAAGAGGAACACCCTTATTAGTAGCAGTTGATATTACATTTTCACATGATCAAGCATGCATTCATTTACATTTATTCTTTCAACAGATGTGAGGAAAAATAAACTCCATGCATGTAGCTGTTCAAGTTAACAGCATCAATAGAGTTTCCAGCAACTACTCAGAAACAAGTGCAAGATAGTTATAGGAAGAACAGCAGCATCTAAATGCAACAGCTAAGTACTAATATTCAGAAAAATTGCAAATTTGTAAAAATGCAAATTTGGTTGTATCCTCTGGATGGGAGGGATTGCATTACTCTCAATCAGTGTGACATTAGCCAATCATGGACATCTATGTGTTCATGTTTGAGGATGAGTATTGATAGTGCTTTCCTCAGAGTGCAGTAGTTTGAAAAGATTCAGTGGCTGGATTTGCGTTTGTTGGAAGAAGCACATGTTATCCCTTGTTCTCACCTTCAGGAAAATCAGTTTAACGGGGAAAAAATGCTGCAGACCTCTGTACTCAGCTTTTCTCCTTAATATTATTATTATTATTTTATTTTATTTTAACAGTACATGACTGCCACACACCGATCTGGACCATTGATGGATGCATAAACCTACTTAATTAAATATTACTAGGGCCTTAAGGAAGGAGTGTGAGGAGATAGGGTTAATGGCCACACTAAAACATTCCCATCACTTTCTCACTCAGGCCCTAAGGCTCTCACTGTCTTCTAGGGCTCCCCAGCACAGGGGGTCTCCCAAGCCTCATTAAAATCAAGCAGATTTCATGTAAAGACCAGAGGAAGAGGTCCATTCCCTCCCTCAAAGTCTGGCAGGCTCAAGGGAGACCCTTCTTACTGAAAAACATGGGTCAAAGCAATAATGGGCAAAATAATAAGTGTATAGCACTGTTCCACTGCAGTCTACTGCAGTCCTATCTCCCGTTTTATTGTTCAGTATTATAATGATTATTTGCCTTTAAGGTCCTATTAGCAGCTTTGCCAGCTACAAAGAACAGCCATGTCCATGCAACAGCGTGAACAAAACTGATTCAGTCATTGCTTTTGAAGCTATGATCAGAGTTCATTGTTTTGATAACTCTGATGTCCTTATTTAGAGGCTAACAAGAGATTAGCTGCTTCTGTTTAATGAGAACCATGCATGCTGTGGACTGGATTATCAAGGATTTACATCCAGTAATTACTGGCATTAGGCATTCTTTTCCTTCTCTCTGCTTTATCATTAGGTATAGAATAAACAGCTAAAATGCAAACGTGAAGCCTAGCAATGCATTTATTTTGTCCAAAATTCATTTTGATCACATTTTTTCGTTCTTCATTTCATGATTAATTGTTTAAAGAGTGGTTGATTGTGGTGCATGGCAGTGGTAAGCATTATGTCCTATTACATCACATTGTCTTGTTTATGTTGAACTTACACATCTATGCTTTGCACAGACAAAATAAATGTCAGTTTGTAGGTGTGTTACAGTGTATCTTCACAGCATGTGCTAAGAAATATCTGGTCATTACAACCTCATACTGAGATCCAGGACCTCGTAAAATCAGTGCAAAATGACCTATAATGGATGGTAAATCTCTCCCCTAAATCAACTAAAAACCACAAATTGATATCAGCTATTAAAAAATGCAACAGATAATGCACAAGATTCAGCAACCTTTCAGATGGCAAGCTATCAAAACTAAAATGACTTTCTCAGTTTGAAGGCTACAAAGGGAGAATAGGACAGAGAGGGGGCAGTTAAAAAGTGCACTCCACCTGATGGTCTATGGCTGCGGTTCAAATGTTGTCCTGTCACCAGAGAACTGAGCAGCCAGGTAAACAGAAGGAGGCCAGGGACAAGAACTGAACTGTCAAGAACTGAGTCACTGCGATATCAGCCAGATCAAAACACTCGAGGATGGAAACAGCACAAGCCAGTCATGCTGCATGACACAGAGGGATAATTAGGAGCTCTTTTAAGATCCTCACCAATTAAAGAGAGAAGGCAGGAAATGCAGGAATGTATAGTCCGCACTGCAGTGGGAATGTCCAGGTAATAAAAGGTAAAAAGGAAAGCACCCTAACTAAGGCCAGTAATAACTACCATAATAGTAAACATAGTACAGACACACACATATACACACATACACACAACAAGCTATATTTGCGAGCTCCCATGATGACATACAAATATATAAATAATACATAAATAACAACAAATGTAATGTCACATTGACAGTTTTGGCTTGTGAAACCTTGTGAAAAACTGGTTTCACACTGTTGGAAAAATGGAAAAGTCATGGTGGCATACAGGTCAACACAAATGTCCTCTACTTTTGCATGATGCTCTACAATTAAAACTTTGTATAACACATAGAGAAGTGGATGACAGTCCTGGCATTTTTGAACACTAGTAGCTGTACAACTCTAATATAAAATTCTTTCAAATGACTAAGAACCATGGGTGTATCTGATCAGATTAATGATCAATAGGTATAATGGTTAATTGCAATATTTTAAACCATTTACTGTTATATTTTATGGTGTGGAACATCTCAGTTATAGCAGCCATAAAGATAATCATCCTCTCACCAGCCTCTTTTTTTTCCTCTCTTAACAAGACCAAAAATGCAAAACCAGGAAAGCTCAAAAGTCTCTGTCCTGAAGACTTTCTCTTGGCAAAAAACTTTGTTACCACTACAAAACAACACTTTCTGTTGACTGTCCCTTGTGATCTCCATCCACTGGCTTCCTGTAGCTGCCTGCATCAAATTCAAGGCCTTGGTGCTCACCTACAAGACAGTATCCTCCTACCTCAACTCTCTCCTGAAGGTTTACGTTCTTTCACGCAATCTGTGATCAATCAACGACTGACATTTAGTAGTACCTACTCCCCTGGCGCAAGGTCCGTTTCAAGAACATTCAAACTGTTCCTCAGTGCTGGAATGAACTTCTGGACTGCACAATCTCTCACCATATTTAAAAGACAGTTAAAGACCCACCTCTTCCGTGAACACCTAACCAACCCATAAAAAAAATTAATAATAAATAAATAAATAATGTCAAATTTACTCTGCCACTTATACCTCTACTCTGTACACTCTGCTTCTTCTGGAATTCAATTAACGGATCTTGTATGGTAGCACTACTTGTATTGTTCTCTGCTTGATATATCACATTGCTTGTATTTTCTCATTTGTACGTCGCTTTGAATAAAAGCGTCTACTAAATGAATAAATGTAAATCTAAATCTAATGTCCACCATACAACTGTCTATGAAGAAGTTGTTACTATGGAAATGAGAGCATATTAGAACAAGAGCATTTATAGAACAAGCAAAGAGCACAATCATGACCTTTTGGAAAAACTGTCAACCATCACCCTATTGCAATAATAATATTGCAGAATTTATGATTATTCATTGGCCATGAATTCTAAAGAATCAGAATTGGTTTAATTTTGTCAGCTGCTTGAAGTTACATAGTGAGACAATATTATATGCCTTAGGCCATACACAGAAAAAATATAAAGAAACACAGTAAACTGAGATAATTAAGCAATATCGCACGATCAAGAGTGCGGTTTTACTGAATATCGGCACGGCTGTGATATAGCATGAATTCTCGTGTGATATAGCTTTTATACAACAGTTCTATAAACAAGAAATCACTATGTGATACACACAGTGAAACATCCCACTGTGATTATAGTAAATATATGCACTCTGTTCAGTAAATATATGCTGCTCAGCCAATTAAATTAGTAGACCAGAAGTAACTGCTGTATAATTATGCAATAATGCATTATACTGAATGTAAGCATGGCTGTGAGACTAAATATCAGCACTCATGGAACACCACTTGTGCAATCAAATTAGTAGACCTGAACTAACTGTTGCATAAAACAAGATAAATAATAGATAAGAACCAGTATTACATAAAAGAGGTCAAATGGAATATTGAATATATATATATATATATATATATATATATATATATATATATATATATATATATATATATATATAATATGTGTGTGTGTGTGTGTGTGTGTGTGTGTGTGTGTGTGTGTGTGTGTGTGTGTGTGTGTGTGTGTGTACTGAAATATGTACTATATATTTTTTTGAAGATTTGAAGAGAAATATAAGATACCTCCAATTAATTTGTTGTTTCCTGTACATCTGTAACTGCGGGTTCATCTTCAACTAAATGTTGAGTCTGTCTCCAAGCCAAAAAAAGAGGATAAGCATCTTCTACAGACTTGTAGCAAAAGCAGGCTTAGTAATCATACTACAGAAATCTTAAATGGGAAGTTGTAGCTCAGTGGTTAAGGTGTCAGATTTCTGATCAAAATGTGGTCAAATCCCAGCACTGCCAATGTATCACTGCTGGGTCCTTGAGCTAGGCTGCTTAGTTGTATAAATAAGATCATTGTAAGTTGCTCTAGAAAAGGGCATCTTCCGAAAGCTATAAACGTTATAGCTCTGAATCAGATTTCTGCCAATCCATGGACTGAAAGATCAAAGCATAGGGCATATCACTAATCTCAGGAGATGGGAACTTCTGTTGGTGATGAGGATGTCAGATTGGAAGACAACTACTGGTAGACTTATTTAATATTAAAAGTATCTAACACACTGTTGTCATTTCTACTTCACAAAATCACTACATATACAGTTCACAATAACATGTATAGGACACAATTATTGAATATAAATCAACATTGCAACTAAGTGTTCTGAAACCTACACTATTCACTACAAACAACATTAGCACATTTTATATGCCTCACATGCTAAATACAGATAATTGTGTGTAAATAAGGAAGCACATTAATTTTCATTTAATGAACAGCTGCACAATAAAGCCTTCCTGAAGGCAGGAGAGCAGAAGCAGATGTGCGGTGTCACAGTCATCATCAAAGATGCTAAAAATGCCTATTAATATTCAGAAAACAACATGCCCAACATAAATGAGTCATCACCCCATTTTTTTTTCAGCATCATGTGTCATTCAATTCAAGTGTTATGTTTCACTTTCTTGCATATACTGAGCCTTGTTGTCTCCTGGTTTGTCTGTGAATCATTCTAATATCATTATGTATGCAATGTACAAGTAAGGGGCCACCTGGCTCATGTCTGGTCTAAATTACACCAATACATATGCTAGTTGTAGGGATAAGACATGAATAAATCTTGGACTACTCTCTCTATATTCTGGCAATGGAGTATAGAGGTAATATCCACTGTATGGCAGAATCAAAGGAGGGCTTATGGCACAAGAAGAAGGCATTTTGGCAGATTTACAGATCATCATCTATAATAGATTGGTAGTTTTTCAACTATGCACAAAAGCCAGCTGTTCTTTTTATCAGTTCGTCTCTGCATTTGTAAACATGTTGGAAAGCAAGACACAAATATAGATGGGGGAGATGGAAAAAAACAAACATTTTCTATTATCAACACATTTTGGAAGCAACAACAAAAGGATTTTTTGAGTTTCCGAATCACTTGAGCTGAGAAAATTGAGCTTCCACAAGGGTGGATCTGCAGTTTGGCTAATCCATAGCAGCTTGCTTCTTTCCAGAGCTACAGATTTTATCTATCTCCCTCATAATACAGACCTGAAACACTAGGTCAACAGGGAAATCCACCCTGGCTCCATGTGTGTTTCGGAGGTGTGTTTGAACACAGCCTTAGTGAGCTGACAGCGTGCCCTCCCAAGGCAAAGACAAACAGCTGTGGACATATGGATTGGAGGTTCAGGATACTCCTGCCACAGACTGCACTGTGAAAAAAGCAGAGCAACAAAAGCAGGCTGCAGCTAGATAAGTAATGGCCTGGCTGGCTTTTATGAGCCCTGGCAGAGAAGCTCAACATTTATAAGTGAGAATGTTTAAGAGCTGGACTGATGAAAGCCAGTAGTGGGCAGCAGCTCTGATGCCATGGCACCATGCGTACGAAAACGTGTGTAGAGGGGCCTACTACACCACACAGAGCCACCCCTGGGCATCTTTCATGCAGGAGTAGAGAGACAGAGAGACAGTGAAACTTGATAAATAAATCAACTTAAAGGCCTGCTGAGGGTTTGAGGCCTATTCCTCTTCATGAACGCCGGTTTAGAGACAGGCAGATGGGGGATGATGTGAAGTAAAGCTCAGAGAAAAAAAAACGGCTATTTCCCAGTAGGTTTCAAGGAACAAAGATGCTGTGATATATTAAAAAAAATTAATTTATTCACTTATCCAAAAGACCTTCGCTTAAGATCCTCATAATTTTCTTTAACATCAGTGATAAAAGCAGAAGGACTATCCCATTGGCTTTCAATCAGCAGCGCTTCGAGAACTCATACTTAATAAATTGAAGATCTTTTTTGGAAGTTACTTTTGAGACAAGACATTCTGAAGTGGCACTTTTCTCATGTTGATATGAGCAGAGATGGCATATCAGAAAACATCTGGATTCTTTCAATTACCCTAGACTATAAAAAGAGTAGTTGCTCTATCTTAAATGAATGAGACTGACTTTTCTTCTACATTCGCTCCACCATCTAATGCACTCTGTAAACTGTATCTGTTCAGTTTTAATCAATAAACTTAACAAAATTGTGTAATTTTTATTATAATTGAAACAGACCCTTTGCTAACATTTTACACAACAACTGACCAGTCATAGCTTAGCAACTGTTACAGTGAGCAAGCTTCTCTGGGACACATTCAGGACTTTCATTCGGGACAAAATTTACCAATGTGTGCATGGGGTACTTGTATATCTGACAGTTAAATATTCCAAAACTTTGGACTCAGGGGGTAAATTTCCTAAATCCAGGTTACAGGAAGAGAGATGGAGAATCTAAGTAACGTGATTACCAATTAAATCACAATGGCCAGAGGCAGCACAGTAATTAAGATTCTAGCTAATGATCAGAAGAGATCAGAAAAAATCCAGAGAACCACTGTTGGGCCTATAAGTAAGAACTTTAATGCTTTAAACACCCAAGACCCATTTATGGGTCCACACTTACAGTGGTGTGAAAAAGTGTTTGCCCCCTTCCTCATTTCCTGTTCCTTTGCATGTTTGTCACACTTAAGTGTTTCGGAACATCAAACCAATTTAAACAATAGTCAAGGACAACGCAAGTAAACACAAAATGCAATTTGTAAATGAAGGTGTTTATTATTAAAGGTGAAAAAAAATCCAAACCATCATGGCCCTGTGTGAAAAAGTGATTGCCCCTTAAACCTAATAACTGGTTGGGCCACCCTTAGCAGCAACAACTGCAACCAAGCGTTTGCGATAACGTGCAATGAGGCTTTTTACAGGCCCTGGAGGAATTTTGGCCCACTTCATCTTTGCAGAATTGTCCTAATTCAGTTACATTAGAGGGTTTTCGCGCATGAACGGCCTTTTTAAGGTCATACCACAACATCTCAATAGGATTCAGGTCAGGACTTTGGCTAGGCCACTCCAAAGTCTTCATTTTGTTTTTCTTCAGCCATTCGGTGGTGGACTTGCTGGTGTGTTTAGGATCATTGTCCTGCTGCAGAACCCAAGTTCGTTTCAGCTTGAGTACACGAACAGATGGTCGGACATTCTCCTTCAGGATCTCTTGGTAGACAGCAGAATTCATAGTTCCTTTTATCACGGCAAGTCTTCCAGGTCCTGAAGCAGCAAAACAGCCCCAGACCATCACACTACCACCACCATATTTTACTGTTGGTATAATGTTCTTTTTATGAAATGCAGTGTTCCTTCTACGCCAGATATACTTGGACACACACCTTCCAAAGAGTTCCACTTTTGTCTCATCGGTCCACAGAATGTTGTCCCAAAAGTCTTGGGGATCATCAAGATGTGTTGTGGAGAAATTGAGACGAGCTTTGATGTTCTTTTTGCTCAGCAGTGGTTTTCTCCTTGGAACTCTGCCATGCAGGCCATTTTTGCCCAGTCTTTTCCTGATGGTGGAGGCATGAACGCTGACCTTAACTGGGGCAAGTGAGGCCTGCAGTTCTTTGGACGTTGTTGTGGGGTCTTTTGTGACCTCTTGGATGAGTCGTCGCTGCGCTCTTGGGGTAATTTTGGGCGGCCGGCCACTCCTGGGAAGGTTCACCACTGTTCCATGTCTTCGCCATTTGTGGATAATGGCTCTCACTGTGGTTCACTGGATTCCCAAAGCTTTGGAAATGGCTTTATAACCCTTTCCAGACTGATAGATCTCAATTACTTTCTTTCTCAATTGTTCCTGAATTTCTTTGGGTCTCGGCATGATGTGTAGCTTTTAAGGATCTTCTGGTGGACCTTACTGTGTCAAGCAGCTCCTATTTAAGTGATGCCTTGATTGTGAACAGGTGTGGCAATAATCAGGCCTGGGTGTGGCTAGAGAAATTGAACTCAGGTGTGGACAACCACAGTTATAGTATGTTTTAACAAGGGGGGCAATCACTTTTTCACACAGGGCCATGATGGTTTGGATTTTTTTTCACCTTTAATAATAAACACCTTCATTTACAAATTGCATTTTGTGTTTACTTGTGTTGTCCTTGACTATTGTTTAAATTGGTTTGATGTTCCGAAACACTTAAGTGTGACAAACATGCAAAGGAACAGGAAATGAGGAAGGGGGCAAACACTTTTTCACACCACTGTACATTTTTTACTCTCATAAATAAATATCTTTCCAACTTTGCTTCATAGTAGTTTATGAAAAAAATAATAGGGGCGTAACCTGGCCTGGGCATTAGAGGTGGTAGTACTAAAGATTTTTTCTTTAGCCTCAAATAATTATCCACTAGGATCATTTTGTCACTACATAAATGACCATCAATGAAAGAAGACAGTGGTGTTGTAATTTTGTATCTTCAGTAAATGATGTGTTGTATTTTTTCTTCAGTGATGACGAGGCAAGACCAATCAGACAGGGTTTACCAGAAAATACATGGAAATTCTTATTTCCTTATTGGCTGACAGCTCTAAATTCTGCCTAACCCTAGCTTTAGCATGAGAGAAAATGGATATATTGTAGGTAAAATTATTTTTATATTTTTTTCCCAATAAAGGTTGAAATATAACATTAAAACCTCTGATGCTGAGCAGGAAAACAAGGTATATAAATGTGTATGTATGTATGTATATATATATATATATATATATATATATATATATATATATATATATATATATAACCTATAAAGCACTAAATGGTCTCACACCACAATATCTAAGTGGCCTTTTGGTTTTATAGGATCCACCACGTCTACTTAGATCAAAAGATGCAGGCTATTTGACGGTACCTTGAATAGTGAACGCTACAGCAGGGGGAAGAGCTTTCGCTTATAGAGCCCCACAGTTATGGAACAGTCTTCCTATTAGTGTTCGGGACTCATGCACAGTCTCAGTGTTTAAGTATAGGCTTAAAACGTATTTGTTTACTCAAGCTTACCCTGACTAGACTTTCTATTATACTAATTCATAGTCCTAATAATCTTTTTTCTCCCTCTCTCCTTTTGCCGAGCCACACACAAATTTATGGAGATACTAGAGATGCAGATCCTTTCTGCCTCTGGATGGAGCTCAAATCTTCTCCAATTCCAGACTGCTGGGACTACGGCTGCTCCTAAGGCCATACAGACTTCTTATAAGTCAATATTGTACTATTTCACACTATCTGTTGTTACCCATATGAGGATGGGTTCCCTTCTGAGTCTGGTTCCTCTCAAGGTTTCTTCCTCTTAAAACATCTTTTTTCCTTGCCACCGTCGCCACTCAGTGGCTTGCTCAGTTGGGAAAAATTCACACATTTAATATTTGTATACCATGTTGATATTTCTGTAAAGCTGCTTTGAGACAATGTCTATTGTAAAAAGCGCTATACAAATAAAATTGAATTGAAAAAAAATGTCTGTATGAGTTCCACGTTATGTGAACATGATATGAGCAAAGCATAAGGAAAAATAATGTACTTTGCATGGCACTGTTGCAGTTAAACCCTTACAATGATTGCTTACAGTTGCCTCTCCTTGGCTTGCAAGACCAAACTTGCCTAGTCTCATGTTAGATAGCCAAAAAGTTTTATAATTGATCTGTCTGATAGTCCTGCAAATAGCGATAACACCAGAGACAAGTTATATGATAAATCCAACTTTTTGTCCAATTTTCACACTTGTTATCCAATTAGCCCTCCATGCAAGAAAAAAAATGCATGGAAACATTTAGAAGTGCCTTTTAAAATTTTTTTTAAAGGAGATGAATCTGGGCTCAGCCCCAGATGAGTAACAGCTGGACTGTTACTCATCCGGAGCTAAGCCTAGATTCTTCAAATGCCCCTGATAGTAGGTACCTTATAATATGTTTCAAGATAAATAAGTTATTAAAATGCTAGAAGCTTTAAGGTTTTTACCCACAATTGGATGTCTGGACATTTCTTTGGCTAAAAGCATTTGGGAACTTAGTATATTGTTGTTCATTATACCAATAATATTTGGTAAAATTCTGAGTATCCAATTATCAAAATAATTCAATCAAATAAAAATTTTATTGCGCACACACACGCACAGTACGACATGCAGTGAAATGCTTTTTTTTATGATTGTCCATGACACAAAATAGAATTTACTTGTATACAGGTAGAAAAGGAATAAATATAAACATTTCATATAAGGGATATAAATGATAGGTTGCAGAAAAAGTATGACTATATTGCGAATAAAGTGAAAATATGTTCATTTGTTTGTGCAATATAATGCACTCTAATGCTGTGCAACCTCAGGCTAGTGTAGTTGTACTGAAATTGGCAACATATATAATAAATATTTATAATTATGGAGTAATACGAGTATATTAACAGGAATGTAGTTAGTGTGGGTGTTGTGCAAACAAGTCCAAGCTCTGGTCCTAAGTGTTGTTCTGGTTAAGGGCCCGAATGGCCTGTGAGAAGAATCTCCTCCTCATTCTTTTGTGATGGCCTTCAGGGAGTGGAAGCGCTTCCCTGACAGCAACAGAGAGAAGAGTCCATTGTTCAGATGTCTTAGGTCCTTCACTATCTTCTTGGACTTGGTCCAGCACCACTGAATGTAGATAGGCTGCAGGTCAGGGTTCTCAGTGCAAATGGAATGCTCAGCTGATCACACCACCCTCTGGAGAGCCCACCTAAATCAGTAGATTACACAATTACTAATATAACTAATATTACAGCCCAATTGTTTATGTGTGTAGATAATTATGCCACAGAGTATAATTTATATAATAGGCAGGTGTCACAAAACGTGACGTCAGGAAGATAGGACGGATGCAAACGCAGTTCGCAGTTCCAACTGTAACTTTATTTACAGAGAGGTGAGCAGACAAATCCAAAACGTAAATCAGACACGTAATCCAAAACAGGCAAGAGGTCATGTGATCAGCAAACAGGTATATACAGGATAAGGCAGGAAACGAAGTCGTGGTCACGGGAAACTGGGTCGAGAAACAAAACGAGAAACATGAAACATGACGTGGAACTGGGAGCTGATAACCCAGCGTGAACTAACTCTAAACATGAACTATGACTATGGCTATGGCTATGAAACAATCTAAGCTAACATGGAACATGAAACAAACTGTGACTGTGACTATAACTATGAACATGACATGAACAAGACTATGGAAACTATCATCTAAATCTAACTAAGTCTAAACTACTCTATGTTATCGCTCATAAACGTTAATCTTCCGCAATGAGTGTAGCATGGCACACGGTTTATACACCAGCATGATTAGCCATGCAACTGCTAACAGCTGCGGGTAATCCAAACACACATGACTTGACAACACATGACAGGATGGGGCGGAGACATGACATCAACAATAACAAAGCCACGTGTTTATGCATGTGTCGAAATGTCCCTGCTGTCAACATTGAAAAAGCAGGTGCTCGTGCATTAGCGCTTAGAGCACGCTGCTTCACGGGGGAATCATGAAAGCAGGATAATAATAATCCTGTTTTTCTTTAGGTTATCTACTTAATGTCCTTTGCTGAATTTGAGAATCTTAAGCTGAAATTATCCAGCATATATATCCAGCACAGAAACCATGTACAACTGTGTTCCAGTCTTGTCTCTGTGTCTACGTAGAATCAGAAAGCATTCCGGGAACAATCAGAAATTACTGCATTACATTTTGAAATTCTGTATAATGACAGTAAAGTTTACATGACTTGACTTGGTAAATGCCTACTTGTGACATTTATAATAATAGTCATATTAGACAAACAGACAAATAGGAGCAGGAAGGCATTACAGCATGCATGGCAGGCAAACAAGCAGGGCAGAGTAAACCCCTTACAAGTGCAGATCTGTCCAAAATAATGGAGGGCGCTTAAAATATTTACACCAAGCTGTTCTGACTGGGCTTCTGGTAATGCCTTTTGAGTTTGGTCTGGTTATACTGGTAGTATACTTTACAGTATTGTGTCTTGAATTGCATTCTGAAAGTGATGAAGCTACTGCAAGACTTCTAGGCAAGATCGAAAAATGTGAGCGTGCCTCAGCACTTCTGCCATCTACTCACCGATTGCGTTTCTGATGCAGCAATAATAGCTGGGCTTTTGATTTCTTTAACAACTGCTAATATAATTTCCTCAGTGCAGACATCCATGAGCAAGGCATGAAATGAAACACAGCCTTTCTTTCCTTTGACCGCTATTTTCTCTTTTTCTTCATTTTTTTATATTTGCACTTGTGTGTCTGCAACAAAAGTCATTTACATCTCCCAGGGCATGGGGTATGGAGGTGGGGAGGGGGCACTCACACCCTGACACTCTTTCTTTATTTCTCTCTCTCCCTCTTTCTCTGTAACAAAAGCTTATTTAACCCCAGGTTAGATTTTAGAGAAGTGCCAGATCTCTGGCCTCCTTCCAGGGCCCTATTATCAGAGGGGCTGCCACCTAATATACAGAAGCCTCTCTTCATCAATGTATTATTAACAAGCACGCTAACAATGTAATGCAGGGAAATGGCTTTCCTCTGGGGATGGACTTAAAAGACCAGACCAGTACAGAGAGAGAGAGAGAGAGAGAGAGAGAGAGAGAGAGAGAGAATTTACAAAGCTGCATGCTTGAGGCTCCCTTCATTAACTAATACTGATGAGCAGTAGATGTCCTCACTATTAGCTTAAAGTATATGTTATGTCTTGCAATAAACTACCATGGAATAGCTAAACACTAAGAGAGTATGTTTAAATTAACTGTTAAATGTTTACTCCATGTATGACTAAATTTAAGTCCACATCCAACACTATGAACTTATGCCTTAATTAGAGTAGATAAATTGTGTTTCAACATTTACACCCACTCAATGGAGTTATAATTGCCACCAATAACTGCTGTTCGCATTATCCTAATTTACATTAACTTACTTTTAGTAATGGATGCCATAAACAGTAGTTAATACAAATACATGTTACTTGTAGTGTATTACTACAGTAAGTTATGCCAGTTAAGAGGATTTTAATATAAAAAGAGTTAAAAAAAAAAAAAAAAATAAAAAGCTATATTCAACTTTTAAGAATAGAGATTAAATAGGACTTTGTGAAAAACTGTCACGTGCAATGAGTCATTATGGTGAAATGGGCAGCTCCGCTTAATACACTACTGTTCAAATTCATAAATATGGTCCAATTCTGAGCCACTTCACACTTTCCTGCCCATCCCTGCCCTAAACTAGTGACAGTCTTTGCATCCTCTGTCTTGTTTTGATTCCCTCTACTGACCTCCATTTTAGCGTCGACCTTCATGTGCTGCCCAACACCCCTGCTCCATCCCCTCCGTGTATATGCTTCTCCTCTCTCCTCACACATCTAATTGACTTCATGTCTGATCATGTAGGAGACGCTGCTCTCCATCTGCTCCACACGCTAACACCAAATCCTCTAGTGCTCTCACTCCATTAACGAAGAACAGCACCAAAGTTCTGCTCACTGCTATTATACAGGGGACTGCTAAAATCTCATTTTCAACTCAATTTAACCTGCTACCCCTCAAGGGTAGTGTGATTATTTATTTATTTATTTATTTATTTATTTAAATTCTACTCTAAAATACAAGTTATCATTTTAGTAATATAGGAAGCTTTCATTTACCAGATGCAGACACTGCAAATAAAATTTCATCAGCATTCTGTCTGTAAATATGTTGCTGAATTGCTGATGGAATGACAGGGATGGTGCAATTTAATGATTATTTGGAAATATTGAACTATTTTGATGGTTTTATTACTTAAACTCACTTAAAGTGTACTTTATTAGGAACATGTATACATTCATTCAATTATCATCATGTGGCAGCAGTGCAATGCATAAAATCATGCAGATACAGGTTAAGATCTTTAATTAATATTCACATCAAACACCAAAACTGGGACAAAAGTGAAAACGTTTTTAATTTGACCATGGCATATTTGTTGGTGCCAGCTAGGCTGGTTTTATCGCTTGGGATTTCTACCCACATCTAGAGATTACACAGATGGTGTGAAAATTTAAAAAAAAAAAAAAACATGCCTTTAAATGCCTTATTGAGAATGGTCAGAGGAGAATGACCAGACAGAAGGCTACGGTAACACAAATAATAATTCGTAACAACTGTGGTGAGCAGAGAATCATCTCAAAAACCACAACACCTCAAATCTTGAGGTGAATGGGCAACAACAGCAAAAAACCACATCAGGTTCCACTCCTGTCAGCCAAGGACACAAATCTGAGGTGACAGTGAGCACAAGCTAACCAAAACTGGACAGTAGAAGAGCAATATTTTTACAGTCTTTAGTTGTGCGGTCATGATGAACCTCTGCCACATGATTGGCGGTTTAGTTAAGTCACACAGAATGTGTACAGGTGTTCCTAATAAAAATAGACAATGTGTGTATATTGTTCATGAAACTGCATCAAGACTGCATGTAGTCCTTCTTGTTACTAATTTGCCAGAATTACCCTTAAAATGTATGTCAAATATAAAGGAAGCTATTGAAGTAAAACTATTTCTGACATTTGAACTTGCTGTGATCATGACTCTGTTTCGGTCAGTTCAGCTGCTGGTTTCAATGATAATTCCATATAAATCCAACAAACAGTCAACCACTCATTCTGGTGATCTCATGTTAATGAGAATCTCAGATGGACAGACAAAATGAAAAAGAAAATGACAGAGAATCTGCCACTTGTCTCGCAGAGCACTTGGTGTGTGAACGCAATACAGTACTGACCCATGGTTGTAGATAGATTTCAATTTCATACATTCTCACACAGTCTAAAGTTTAAATATTATTGAATAAAGCATATTGAATGAAAAAGAATCAACTGACTACAGTTTATTGGTCTTTGATAACTGTAAAACATTGTGATTGTGTACTCAATCTGATGTAACTATTTAAGACAGGCTCCATTTTGTTATTTTCAGCATTCTACCATCAACCCATGTCCTATGTGTCTTCTCAGAAGCTTAGGCCTGACTAACATCTTGGGTTTTCCGCGGAGATCCATTTTCAGTGACTTCTTCATGTTCCACTTATTACAAATCCTCCAAAATGTGTGTATTTTAAGGATCTCAGTTTTTTACTTCTTAACGGAGGGGTTTAATTCAGCCTTTCCCAAGTAGGTATCCCAATTATGTTTAATAATTCAGCAACCTTTGTGCAATTAATTCGAGTGACCTAGATAACTGAGGCCACAATTCAGTTTTTATAATGAATTGCCTTCTTTTCCTCTTCTGTGCACCACTTGAAGAAATTAACATATCTTCCATCAAAGTATCCCATTTCTAAGCTCTATCATTCATACTGTGGTAATGTGTAAACATTCTTAAATGTCCTTTCAGTTGCAATGGCCAAACTGTGATCATAAGCAAATAAAGGAGGACGTCTCTTTTTATTGCTTTGCCTGTGAGAAACTATAACAATTTCTTTAACCACAGTAGATACCGGATTCAATTATATAACTATATCAGCACTGTACCATGACAGTAAAAAACTGCTCCTCCTTTGTTCTGTTTAAAACTCCTAAATTCTCCAATTTTCTAGACATATCTGAAGTACAGCCATGCTGCGTATTTGCAGCGTTTCTTTCAAGGCTGCTCCATTCCATCATCCGCATTGAAACGGCTCATTCATCTGCCATCCGAGCAGATCTTGTCTCTGGCTCTTGCTTTGGGCTCCCCTCGAGCAGATATATAGATCCTGTGCAGAAACTCTCCAGTTTGGCATAATGATGCACCAGCAGTGAGTTCAGTGTAACACAGGAGAGTAATGTCTGCACATCCAGCAGATTACAGATATGGGACTGAGTGATACACGTTAGCCATCACTTGAGTGACTTAAGGTGACCAAAAGTCCTAAAATCAAGCTTAGATATAGTATCATAGAACTAATGGCATTTTGTCATAAGATATTGTCATAAGATTTTTGATTATTCAGTTTTTGAGGAAATTAGCTTGTACCTTGTAATTGTAGCTACTCATGATTTAAAATGGCTAATCAACAGCTAAATTACCCTTTTGATAAATTAGCTAGCTAGCTACACAACAAGCTACTAAAAAAATGTAGCAAACTACATTGAAGCTACTTTTTTCAAACTGAGGAAAATCAACTTTGACATTGTCATTTTATTGTGCAGCTTCTTTATTGCACAAAATAAAGCATGAAATTCTAGAAATATCCTGCTAGCTAGCTAGCCAACGTAATGCAACACTAGCTGTTAGGCTAAATACTTCACGTCAGCGGTCATGCTCCATAGAAACAGCTAGCTATTTTGATGATTCACTTCATTATTGCATTAATTCAAAAGAAAATACTCAATACCTAATGGTATCAGTCCTGATCACACTGTTAACATACCCCGCTTCTTAACAAAAACATATAACCACCTTTATGTGTGTCCTTAAATTTGTGGTTAAAGTTTTGAATGTTAACGTAGTTTCATTTGCGGTTTGCATATGGGTTTAAAAAGGGAAAAGTAGCTTGTTACTGGAAAAGCTACATTATTTTCAAATTGCTCAGCTATTGTTGTGCTACTTAAACTGTAGTTAAGCTAGCAGAGTCAGTACCTGTACCTAACTAATCACCACCACTGTTGTTGCTGGCTGAAAGCAGTAGGCACAATAATGATTAAAAAAGATAGACACTAATTGAGTCAATAACAAGTGTTGATCATTAGAAGATTAATTAACACAGTATCTCAGACCTTTAAAAAGCATTTGCAACTTTACAGCAAAATCACAATCTAAAATTAAAAAAGAAGAACAAGCAGTATGGTATTCCTACCTCTATCCTACAATTTTACACATTGCAGGGCAGTATCTAATATATCTGTAAATATTTGAATTTTATATTAGACAATAAGCGTCATCTAAAAAAAATAGGTTATGATTATATTTTGTAAATACATGTTTCAAATGCAGATTTTCATCATTGGATTGTGATAATAATTCAGCTATAAAGTTCACAAATGTCAGTATCTGCACTCAGCACTGTAATCTCAAACAAATGACTGATTTGATCCACTTCCAGTGCAATGACAGATACACTGGACTATTTCTGTACAAAGAAATTTTGCTAATGTGCTGACTTCTAGGTCAGGGCTCATTTGTAAAATTGATTTTTTATTTATTTATTTTTTTATTTTTTTTATTTTTTTTTTACCCTCACCCTGGTTAAAAAAATAATTATAATAATAAGATTTTTAAACCTCTAGATTGATTGAGACCTGGAACCTTACTTTAAATGAAACTGTAATCTTTATGAGCAGTCATGCATAATGTATCTCTCTCCGATTACTAATCAGCAGATGTTCTCTTTCATTTACTAAGGTTATTTGAATCTCAGCTCATACCACGCAGACTTCAGAGTCATGCTACATACACACACACACACGCACACACACACAAGTTGGGGGTGTAGTGGTGTGTGCTGTGGTTCCAGGGTCTCAGCAGGTCTTTGGGCCTGTTCATTCTCACCTCATTCGCAGCTCATTCACACCTGCCGAAGAGTCTGATTCCCATTAACGCTGGGTCATTGTCTGCCTCTGAGCACTGATGGCCTCAATCTGCATGTAGGACAGCAGCACCAGCACTGTAACATCAGCCAAAATGCTCAAAAAGAGGCTACTTACAGGCTGTACAGGCATACAAATTACAGTAAAATATCTGCATGACCTTCATTTAAAATTTCCCATTCAGCTAACCCCTTGAAGCCAAAGGTCAAGATTTACCACAGAGTTAATCTTAAAGCATATTATTCAGTTATTACTAAGAATTAATCAGCAAAAATGATTAAACAAATGAAAGGTATGTCATTTAATATAATTCTGTATATATATATATATATATATATATATATATATATATATATATATATATATATATATATATATATATATATATGTAAATCTAAAAAACATTTGTCCAGGCTCAGTGTCATCTCACAAAGGTTGAAAACGTTTTTTAACATGCAATTTTAGGAGAGTTCTAAAGGTCTTGTAATTGACACTGACTGGCTTTTATAAACCTCAAGTCATAAAAAGTAGCTGTTACAAGTATTATATTGTCAATCTTTAAATTTAGCTTCACATTTTACAAAGAGTTGTTTTTCTTTGAGAGAGAGAGAGAGAGATAGAGAGAGTGAGAGAGATTGACTATTTTTTTTTTTTTTACAACTGCATGTAAGAAAGAGAGCCTGCAACTCTCTACACTAAAATGACCATGTAAAACAATCTGCAGTAATAAATATATCAATGCATATTTTTCCAGGTCTAAAAATGTCCAAGAGTTTCTGTGTTCCCCAGTGGGTTTAACAGTACACATCTGTTATGAAGAGATTTCACAGTCACCTTGTTTTGTGCTTGTAAGCCCATGACAACGGAGTGATAATCGCCAAGCGCCATTAATTGAAAGATTAAGTAGAAAAGAGTGCTCCCTGTCTTCCCAGAGTGATCCCCAATGAGAACACCACATCCCAGAATTAGATTTGTCTTCTATTCAATTCAATTTGATTTAGATAGCACTTTTAGCAATAGACATGGTCACAAAGCAGCTTTATAGAAATCCAGATATGAATTGACTGTAAATCCCTAATGAACAGGCCAGTGGTGACAGCAGCAAGAAAAAACACCCTGAGACAACATGAAAGGAAGGGACATCATCTAAAGGAAGAAACCTTTAGAAGAACCTCACTCAAAAGGCAGCCCATCCTATTATGGGTGACATGGGATGATGGAATTATACACCAATCAGCCATAACATTAAAACCAGTCTAATATTATGTAGGTCCTCCTTGTGCCACCAAAACAGCTTGAACCATTAGGGCATTGACTCCACAAGACCTGAGAAGGTGTGCTGTGGTATCTGACACCAAGACATTAGCAGCAGTTCCTTTAAGTCCTGTAAAGTGTGAGGTGGAGCCTCCATGGATCGCACTTGTTTGTCCAGCACATCCCACAGTTGCTCGATCAGATTGAGATCTGGGGAATTTGGAGGCAGAGTCAACACCTTGAACTCTTTGTCATGTTCCTCAAACCTTTCCTTAACTTTTTTTGCATTATCCTGCTGAAAGAGGCCATAGCCATTAGGGAATACTGTTGTCATGAAGGGGTGTACAGTACTTGGTCTACAACAATCTTTAGGTAGGTGGAATGTGTCAAAGTAACAGTGACATGAATGGATCCAGGGTTGGTTGGTTGGTTGATTGGATGGATGGATGGATTGATGGACTGATGGATTGATGGATTGATGGATTGATGGATTGATAGATAGATAGATACTTTATTGATCCCCAAGGGGAAATTCAAGAAATCCCAGCAGAACATCACACTTTCCTTCTTCCCGTATTGCACCCTGGTGCCATCTCTCCACCAAAGTAAGTGACGTACATGCACCCGGCCATCCACATGATGTAAATAAAATGTGATTCATCAGACCAGGCCACTTTTTTTCATTGCTTCCTGGTCTAGTTTGATGCTCACGTGCCCCTTATAGATGATTTTGGTGATGGGCAGGAATCAGAATGAGTACTCTAATCAGCTAAAATCAATGTTTTTCACTTAACAACTCAGCGGTTTTATTGATATGACTGATGTGTCTAAATCAGTATGCTTCTATATGTGTATGCTAAAATGTCAGACAGTACTGTGTTTTATAAGGATCTACAGTCTCATCATAGATGAACACAAATAAAATAAAAGGGATGAACACAGGACATTCTTTATGATTATATAGCACCAAAGTACAAATGTACAGTATCCAGGTGAGATTATCCGCTGAAGAAGGGTGAGACGTAAGCTGTTTTTGAGAAGTGCAAATCTTTAGGATATACATGTTGGACTATCCACAGCATCAGAAACAGAGCATCAGGATGAATCAAGGCTGTCCAGAGGGGCAAAAGGAGCTGTGTGTGGCCTTCAAAATGGAGGAGGTCTTTATGGCAACAATGTCACTATATGTAAATATGTTAGAGAAAGCACGATCCTTTTCTATTATGTAAGAAAGATGAAAAGAGACTCCAAACTTGCCTTGGAATGATCAAAAACATTTAGGCTAAAAGGACAATTTTGTAAAAGTAAAATTTTATTTTGTTAAATCAATTTCTTTAAAACGTGCGTATATCCAATTTCAATCATCACATTTAATCTTTAAATATCATTTCACTATTTGCGGAATATCAGTGCTTAAATGCTATTAAGCATTAAATATTAGTATTAAGGCAACTTTAGGCTTTGATTGAGAATTATGAAAACTTCACTAAATTTTGGTTGGCAACTAAGTCCAAGACTTCTGTGTCCGCATATCTGCCAGAATGTCAGAGCGTCATTCGAGGACACTCACATATGCATCTGTCTTCATACTTGCATGAAACACGAGCGTGGTGTACACTAGGGGGCAGTGTCACATGTACCAAACAAAAATGTTCAGTGTTTTTCATTGTAGGAATTAAAGAATGGAAGACAACGTGGCTGTAACATTTTTGGAAAGTACTGGGGGGAACAATCAATTGTAAACCAAGTCAATTCATACTGAAAAAGTTTCTGAAGTGTTTTCACTCATCTGTCAAGCAGTATCAACAGGTACATGGACTGAAGTACTTTGATTTAACTGCTGCTTAAATTCACAATTCTCTCAAACACAGAACAAATTATGCTTGTATGCTTTTAAAATTGAGTTGCTATGGTTTACATCACCTACTTTATGTCTTTACTAGGAGTCCATTAAAAGAAAAAAAGAAAATAAAGAGGGTGATCCTGCAGGATGAGTAAATAGTCCATTATAATGACAACAGCTGCTGGTATAAAGCCTCACACTTTATATTTACACATGCCACAAGATCAAATTTGTAGTTTTCTGTAAATAAAGCCATTATACAATCATGTGATCATATCGCCATTTGTGACACACACATGAAATGATGGAAAAGAAACATGATAGATCCAGACGTTTTATCAAAATTTAGATTATTTCTTACGGATAAAAACAGAGTGGACAAGTCTGATATTTAAGTGTTTTTGATCAGTTTCAGGTCATGAGCTATTATATATAAGATTTGTAACAGATTACATTAAGGGAGGGGGGGGCACTAAGAAAGCCAGCTTCTCCCAGCATCCTTAGCTAATGGAAAGCCAAAAGTATATGTGGATATATGAATATAATAAGAGAAACATTATTGTTTAAAAAGGTATTGTTAACACATGAGATCTATTTGGGTCAATGTTAGTTTGTTCTAAATATAACTTGATATGTGGATGAATGGTCAAAATGTCTAATTAAGGATTTGGCCACCATTCCTCCCACCACAACTACTCAGCATTCAGTGGAGGCTAGTTGACATACAGCACTGTAGATACATATAAAACACTTTTAGCTTTTTGGAGGACTTCACATCAGCGCATCTCTGTGTATGCTACAATTGCCCATAAACCCTCTCTCTCTGCCACACAAAACAAATACACAAATAAGCTTTAAAGCAGACATTTAAACTAGCTCTAACTGTGCTTACTGAATGCTGAAGCACCAAAGAAATTACTCATGGACCTTCAAAATAACATTTGTGAGGTAAAGATTCTCACAAAAGTGAGTACACCCCTCACATTTTTGTAAATATTTTATTATATCTTTTCATGTGACAACACAGAAGAAATGACACTTTGCTACAATGTAAAGTAGTGAGTGTACAACTTGTATAACAGTGTAAATTTACTGTCCCCTCAAAATAACACACAGGCAGTAATGTCTATAAACTGCTGGCAACAAAAGTGACTACACCCCTAAGTAAAAATGTCCAAATTGGGCCCATTTAGCCATTTTCCCTCCACGGTGTCATGTGACTTGTTAGTGTTGCAAGGTCTCAGGTGTGAATGGGTAGCAGTTGTTTTAAACTTGGTGTCATCGCTCTCACACTCCCTCATACTGGTCACTGGAAGTTCAACATGGCACCTGATGGCAAAGAACTCTCTGAGGATCTGAAAAAAATAATTGTTGCTACCTTAAGATGGCTTAGGCTATAAGAAGATTGCCAAGACTCTGACACAGAGCAGCAGCACGGGGGCCAAGACCATACAGCAGTTTAACAGGACAGGATCCACTCAGAGCAGGCCTTGCCATGGCCGACCAAAGAAGTTGAGTGCACATGCTCAGCGTCATATCCAAAGGTTGTCTTTGTGAAATAGACGTATGAGTGCTGCCAGCATTGCTGCAGAGGTTGAAGGGGTGGGGGGTCAGTCTGTCAGTGCTCAGACCATACGCAGCACATTGCATCAAATTAGTCTGCATGACTGTCGTCCAAGAAGGAAGCCTCTTCTAAAGATGATGCACAAGAAAGCCCGCAAACAGTTTGCTGAAAACAAGCAGACTAAGGATATGGGTTACTGGAACCATGTCCTGTGGTCTGATGTGACCAAGACAAACTTATTTGGTTCAGATGGTGTAAAGCATGTATGGAGGCAACCAACAGAGGAGTACAAAGACAAGTGTGTCTTGTCTACAGTCAAGCATGGTGGTGGGAGTGTCATGGTCTAGCGATGTGTGCTGCCAGCACTGGAGAGCTACAGTTCATTGAGGGAACCATGAATGGCAACATTTACTGTGACATACAGAGCATGATCAGTATGCAGTATTCCAGAATGATAACATCTCCAAACACACCTCAAAGATGACCACTGCCTTGCTAAAGAAGCTGAGGGTGAAGGTGATGGACTGGGAGGGGGCAAAAAAAAAAAAAAAAAAAAAAAAAATGGGTGGGGCATCGGAAAAAGAAAGAGGAAGAAGGGAAAAAATTTAAAAAAAATCCCCCCTTTTTTTTTTTTTTTAAAGATTGGAAGAGGACTAAAGTGGCAGCCTGTGAAGCTCTGGTGAACTTCATGCCCAAGAGGGTTAAGGCAGTGCTGGAAAATAATGGTATCCACACAAAATATTGACACTTTGGGCCCAATTCGGACATTTTCATTTAGGGGTGTGTTCACTTTTGTTGCCAGCAGTTTAGACATTAATGGCTGTGTGTTGAGTTATTTTGAGGAGTCAGCAAATTTACGCTATTACACAAACTGTACACTCACTACTTTACATTGTAGCAAAGTGTCATTTCTTCAGTGTTGTCACATGAAAAGATATAGTCAAATATTTACAAAAATGTGAGGGGTGTACTCACTTTTGTGAGATACTGTATATTATACTGAAGCCTTATGCATGTTTCTTAAGGATAATTGAGACACTACTATTTTACAAGGGACAAAAATGCATCTGTCATCATGCAACCACAACCAAAGGTTTTTCAGTTGCAAGAGTAGTGGCAGCTCAGATACTTTTACACACTGACTGCTGCTGATATTAATTATCAAGGGTTAACACACATTCATGGTCATTGTACAAGACAGAGCGATGGAGCATCTTTGGGTTTCATTCTAGCCAGTGCTTAATTTGTGAATCTGCAGGTCCCGGAACAATAAGAGAGTGCTGATCCGGCAGGTCGGGATGCATCTGAAAGGTCCCAGTCCCCAAACTTACAGACACGTTAAAGAGTTTCTAGAATCTCACATAGCCAACGATATTCAATGCTGATAGGTAGGCCTATTGATTGTAATTGGTCACACTGGTACAGTTATGTAAAAATTAGTATTCTCAGTACATTCTCAGAAACATTTATGGATTGCACATTCTATCAGCTTATCAAAACTAAACAATGGGCCTACTGGGCTCTCACTTCAGTTAATTACAAAGCACTTTGATAATAGAATACAATAAACTATCACCAAATCCATAACATAAGCATCTTACCAAACACAAAATATTCCACAAAGTTGTCGTGTCAGTGTCCTCCTCCTCTTCCCTGTATTGTGTCTGTGCAGTCCTGTGTCCCTTATGTATCCATGAGCACACAAAGTCTCAGGATGGAACTCTGTAACCAGTGGGCCCACAATGTTCAATAACATCAGGGACGAGATGGTAGGGATGAGAAAGAATGCACGCTGCGAGCTACAAATGAGATTCATTTTAGAGAAACCCCACTCGTGCTCCACTCGAGATTGATATTCACAATCTCGGTAAACACAGTAGCTAACAACTGCCTCAGTCCTTCTGGATCTTTTTGTGATGACTGTATGTGGGCTGTTAACTCCATTTAATTCCTGGCAGTCAGTCACACTTTCAAAGCCATCCGCAGGTTGACAATGTTTAGCCTCCTTGAAAGCGGTTCTAAAAACCTTCCACAATCAGGCTAGCATTGTGAACGGTCGCTAAACTGCCCCATCACAAACCTGTTGCCTTTTCTGTATTTTGCTTTGTTTTCTTATTGTCATTGCTGTTATTGAATTAAAATGCTGTTAATGATAACTGCTTTATTTTAGCAATGACACACTACAACTCATGCCACGCGACTGTAGGCTTTGCTTCGTGACAAAAATTCAGGAGAACTTTGAATTTGAACTGATTATGTTATGTGAAAGAGGCTATTGATTGGCTATTAGCAATATTGAAGCACTGGTAATATAAGATTGGCATTTTTATTGAAGGTTTTTTGCTGGTCTGTTTTAATTTTGTTGAATTAAACACTAAAGCTATTTGTTTTGATAATATTACTGCATGAGACTTTAAACATCCAGCTGCAGAAGTGACAGATTTTTAAAAAAAAAAAAAAGGTTCTGGAGAGGTGACGGATTATGTTCTAGCAAGATCCAGCTCAAATTAAGCTCTGATTCTAGCACGGAATCTTCTTCATGTACAGCAATCATACATTTTGCATTTGAGGAATGTTTTTATTTATTTATTAATGAACAACACATCTTACTTTTTAACCATTCATAGTTAATTTTAATGTTAGGGAACTCAAGTCTACAGGAGAGAGAACTTGGTGCTTCCCATTTTCTCTGAGAAGAAGAAGGAAAGTCTAGTGAGGGAAAGACTCTATATAGCTGCTATAATGCAAGTGATAACAGAAACTAACTCCCTTGTTGGAAAACTTGCTGACTTTTACAAAGCATAAACACTGAACAGAAAACTTCAATGGATATATGCTTTTCTTTGCTATATAACATGTTGTTCTTTTTTATATATTGCTCAAAAAAATAAAGGGAACACTTAAACAACACAATGTAACTCCAAGTCAATCATACTCCTGTGAAATCAAACTGTCCACTTAGGAAGCAACACTGATTGACAATCAATTTCACATGCTGTTGTGCAAATGGAATAGACAACAGGTGGAAATTATAGGCAATTAGCAAGACACCCCCAATAAAGGAGTGGTTCTGCAGGTGGTGGCCACAGACCACTTCTCAGTTCCTATGCTTCCTGGCTGATGTTTTGGTCACTTTTGAATGCTGGTGGTGCTTTCACTCTAGTGGTAGCATGAGATGGAGTCTACAACCCACACAAGTGGCTCAGTGCAGCTCATTCAGGATGGCACATCAATGCAAGCTGTGGCAAGAGGGTTTGCTGTGTCTGTCAGCGTAGTGTCCAGAGCATGGAGGCACTACCAGGAGACAGGCCAGTACATCAGGAGACGTGGAGGAGGCCGTAGGAGGGCAACAACCCAGCAGCAGGACCGTTACCTCCGCCTTTGTGCAAGGAGGAGCAGGAGGAGCACTGCCAGAGCCCTGCAAAATGACCTCCAGCAGGCCACAAATGTGCATGTGTCTGCTCAAACGGTCAGAAACAGACTCCATGAGGATGGTATGAGGGCCCAATGTCCACAGGTGGGGGTTGTACTTACAGTCAAACACCGTGCAGAAAGTTTGGCATTTTCCAGAGAACACCGAGATTGGCAAATTCACCACTGGCGCCCTGTGCTCTTCACAGAAAAAAGCAGGTTCACACTTAGCACATGTGACAGACGTGACAGAGTCTGGAGACGTCATGGAGAACGTTCTGCTGCCTGCAACATCTTCCAGCATGACCGGTTTGGCGGTGAGTCAGTAATGGTGTGGGGTGGCATTTCTTTGGGGGGCCGCACAGCCCTCCATGTGCTTGCCAGAAGTAGCCTGACTGCTATTAGGTACCGAGATGAGATCCTCAGACCCCTTGTGAAACCATATGCTGGTGCTGTTGGCCCTGGGTTCCTCCTAATGTAAGACAATGCTAGACCTCATGTGGCTGGAGTGTTTCAGCAGTTCCTGCAAGAGGAAGGCATTGATGCTATGGACTGGCCCGCCCGTTCCCCAGACCTGAATCCAATTGAGCACATCTGGGACATCATGTCTCGCTCCATCCACCAACGCCACGTTGCACCACAGACTGTCCAGGAGTTGGCGGATGCTTTAGTCCAGGTCTGGGAGGAGATCCCTCAGGAGACCATCTGCCACCTCATCAGGAGCATGCCCAGGCGTTGTAGAGAAGTCATACAAGCACGTGGAGGCTACACACACTACTGACCCTCATTTTGACTTGTTTTAAGGACATTACATCAAAGTTGGATCGGCCTGTAGTGTGGTTTTCCACTTTGATTTTGAGTGTGACTCCAAATCCAGACTTTCGTGGGTTAATAAATTTGATTTCCATTGATAATTTGTGTGGTTTTGTTGTCAGCACATTCAACTATGTAAAGAAAGGAGTATTTAATGAGATTATTTCATTCATTCATATCTAAGATATGTTACTTTAGTGTTCCCTTTATTTTTTTGAGCAGTTTATATATATTTTAAATATTATGTGGTACATCCACCATAAAAATCCCTGTAAAAGAGCCATTATAGGAACGAAACTGTATTCCAATGAGCACATTAATATAACATAATATTACTCTTGTAATATGCATATTACAAGTCTAACGTATCAGTGCTGTTATAGAAAATCCATCAACACTTTCTGATTGAGAATTCAACATGTGTATAATTATTGCAATCAACACACATACTCTTAATAATTATTATAATTATTTGACATAGCTTACGTCACACATCTGCGGCATACAATTCAATCACCCCCCATGTAAAACACCTCCATGTGTCCTTTTTTCTCACAGTGTGTAAAGTGCTACTTGATATATGATAGTATATACAGTAGCTATCATTTAACATCAGCTGGTTAACATCAATGAATCAATCAGCCTCTCGTTTGTGACAAGCCACTTGTATGCCTTTTATTGTTATTGCAACGATTAGCTAAAAAAAAAATTTACCTTTTTTTTAACTATATATACATTAATAACATGCTGGCTAGAAGATCATAAAACAAAGGCTTTATCAGGCATAATAAGTAGATCATATCCTGACGTCCCCAAATATAATTATTGTCATATAATTAGCACTCAGTCAGGTTACCAGTAGCTTTGAATGTCCTTTTGATAAACTCTGTGATCTGATTAAGCTGTCACTGTTGGGCCCTTTAGCAAGGCCCTTAACCCTCAACTGCTCAGATGTATAAATGAAAAGTGTAAGTCACCCTGGATAAGGGTGTCTGCCATAAATATAACATAGCAGTTTCTTTCCAAATACAAGTACTTTTAAGTTACGTTTTAGATACAGTGCCTTGCGAAAGTATTCGGCCCCATTGAACTTTTCAACCTTTTGCCACATTTCAGGCTTCAAACATAAAGATATAAAATTTTATTTTTTTTGTGAAGAATCACCAACAAGTGGGACACAATTGTGAAGTGGAACGAAATCTATTGGATTTTTTAAACTTTTTTAGCAAATAAAAAACTGAAAAGTGGTGCGTGCAAAATTATTCGGCTCCTTTACTTTCAGTGCAGAAAACTCACTCCAGAAGTTCAGCGAGGATCTCTGAATGATCCAATGTTGTCCTAAATGACTGATGGTGATAAATAGAATCCACCTGTGTGTAATCAAGTCTCTGTATAAATGCACCTGCTCTGTGATAGTCTCAGGGTTCTGTTGAAAGCACAGAGAGCATCATGAAGACCGAGGAACACACCAGGCAGGTCCGTAATACTGTTGTGGAGAAGTTTAAAGCCGGATTTGGATACAAAAATATTTCCCAAGCTTTAAACATCCCAAGGAGCACTGTGCAAGCGATCATTTTGAAATGGAAGGAGTATCAGACCACTGCAAATCTACCAAGACCTGGCCGTCCCTCTAAACTTTCAGCTCAGACAAGGAGAAGACTGATCAGAGATGCAGCCAAGAGGCCCATGATCACTCTGGATGAACTGCAGAGAACTACAGCTGAGGTGGGAGAGTCTGTCCATAGGACAACAATCAGTCGTACACTGCACAAATCTGGCCTTTATGGAAGAGTGGCAAGAAGAAAGCCAATTGTGTCCCACTTGTTGGTGATTCTTCACAAAAAATTTAAATTTTATATCATTATGTTTGAAGCCTAAAATGTGGCAAAAGGTTGAAAAGTTCAAGGGGGCCGAATACTTTCGCAAGGCACTGTAGTTATGCCTACAGAACTAAGTTGTTTTTTTCTTTTCTTTTCTTTTTTCTTGGGGAAATAAAATATGGGCTTTTTTGTTCCATGGTGCATTGAAATCTATTGATGCACTACCAATAAATCAGCACAGTTAAAGTGTAGCATAAAGCTTTGCTGCCTGTAAGTAGTGATCAGCAGGCCATATGCTTATTATCATTAGCATTCTATTAGCACACAGGAGGTAGTGAGAGATTTAGATTTTGTTCACAGCCAGTGTCTCAGTGAGGAGAGCCATCAGGCTGAATGACAGGGTCACACCCTCAGCCTTTTGCTGAATTAAGAGAGGATCGCCGCTGACGAAGTGCAATATTGAAATGCCCATTTGCATAATGTGCAGCGATATTAAAAGGAATCAGCTCAAGCCAGTACAACACAACAAATGGAGTGAGTGGAACAGCGTGCTTTAATATCACAAATTACTCCCAGGGAGTGACCCCTTCACTCTGAGCTTGATTAGAGAGTCTTAATTAGGAAGGATTCCCAACTCTCACCCCTCCCTGGCTTCTGTTCCCTGTCTCTCTCTTTCTCTCTCTATCGCACTCCATCTCTCTCAGTTGCACAGAGCTGAGAGTTTAGTCGCTGATTCAATATTTACCCTCCACTTCTGTGCTTGTACGAGTCGGGGGTGATGGCGGGAAGGGGGAGGTTGGAAAAATAAAATTAATCATAAAACCTGAGCTCTGTGTACAGGTGCAAACCAATTAACAAGCTGGCATTTAGAGCCGCCTTAATTAATATTTTGTCACAGATGAAATCAGATGTCTGACGTGTTTAAACACCCTCCTGGATTGTGTTCCCGCAGCTGAGGGAGCTTAGTGTCCACACACACTCTCGTTCTGTCTTCCTCACCTTGTAGGTGAGCTGGTAAAAGTTAAACACAATGTTAACCTGCTTCATCACATACCAAAAAAAAAAAAACACCCACTATACCACTTTTTTTTTTTTTATCAAACCTGAAAAGTCAGTTTGGTCAAGCTGTTTTATAGAGCGAGCACATGACCTGAAAGGAGAAGGGCTGGCGTTATGGCTTTTTTCACCTACTGGAGTTCCGTAGTGTCAAAGGTCAACTGTCACAGGAAGCAGGAAGCATCCCCTGAGGACCACGCTGCCTGGAGAAGTTCTCTTGAAGGCAGGACGCCTCTGCCCAGTTTCACAGCACAGCCCCAAACTGCCCCGGGGCATGAATGCATTTCTGTATTTATGGGGCTACCCTTTCTGTGCTGGACACACATGTCCTGATCCCTTGTGTGTGTGTGTGTGTGTGTGTGTGTGTGTGTGAGTGTGTGTATCTCTGAGTAGAAAAGGTGCTCTCACAGGACTGTGTGTTATCAACAATGTAACGGCCCATGATGAACCCATCCTAATATTGATAGGTGATGATCATCCATGGCATCATTATTGAATGGCTAAGACATGAAGCTATACACTGTATATTTATGTTCTCTGATGTACAATCAAAGTAATTGTAGCCTCAAAGTTAACAGCAGCATCTATTAAGGCCTAATTATATCTCTTTTTTATTTAATAAGTTGTACATTTCAACCACGTCCACTTTTCCTAGTGCATAAGAGTCCCAGCACAGTGGTTAGCATTTGTTCAATTTAATAGCTATTGTTCATAAAGTGCAGAATGGATATCTGCAGCTCCACAAGTCTTTTAGCGTTTGTGAGTTTGCCATAGAAACGTCACAAACGGTTATTCTACCATTAATATTTCAGTGCCACAAGAGCATGCAACATAATTTTACTGAAAATAATCAGATGAAATAAAAATAAGACAGTATTATAAATCTTGGCTCGAGTTACTAATTCTTCAGTCTATTCAGAATTAAAGCCATCCAAGTCCACAACAGGAAAAATAGAGAACATATTAGCAATAAATCAATGGCAATAAGTACTATGAGTGTGGTTGTGTATATTTTGGGGGAAATTGGTGGTAATGAGTCAAGAGAGAGAACTGGTTTCACATATATTAACACACCGATCATTAGGGCAATTGGGATTAGTCTAATCCCGGTAATGACATGCCGTTGCCACTGGGAATAACAGTGGCGGCCCCAGATGTCAGGCTGCAACGCGACGTGTCTCAGCTCTCTCTTTCCCCTCTTTCTTCCTCCTTTTCACTACTCTTCTCCTTCCATCTCTCTGCCACACAGTGAGAATCCTCATGCATGGCACAGCCACTTCAAATGCAAACGAGGGGGATGCAATCACAGCAAGACTACTAATGAGAATCACATGAGACAGAGTGAGAAAGGGAGGGAGATAGCTGAATAAATAAAAAAAAAGGAGAGATCTGAACTGTAGATAAGAAACATCAGCAGGAACCCTGATGTCCCCAATTAGGAGGGATGTCACCCCCTGTCTGCCGTGCTGTAAGAAAACCCCAGCTCTGTATTCGCCATCACACAGCTCCAACACTGTTAACATTTTAATGTACTGGGCGTGTGCAGGAACACTAATTACCTCGCCGTTTGGCTCACTTGTGAATCCTCCAAATGGAAATATGATCTCCGGCTTAGGACCGTTACATTAAATTATAATAAGGCATATTTACCAAGCTAGCCGGTAGTCGCGCTTACAATTCAGTCAATTCACTCGTCTTATTGACCGCCTGGATCCAGAACCGTAAAAGGAAATGATTGAGTGAATTTTAACGAGGACATGATCTGGGACTATTTCTTTTTCTTTTGTCCCGCTCATCTTTTCCCTTTCAGCCAAGCCGTCAAAAACCCACTGTTTGAAAGAGGCCATGGCACATTTAGATTTCATTACAGGTGCTTTCAGTCTATGCAAATCCTCCTAGTATAGTCTTAACAGGCGAATCCAATCATTTAAAGCAATCTCTCCGATCCGTTTCAGCCAGCATTAAAATTTATGGTCACTTGGAGTTTTATTTTTCAACTTTATTATAAAAGCTTGGGTCTCTCTGTCTCGGATAAAATCCCATCATTTTTTAGACAGTTTCTGTCTCTCTCCATCTCCCTCTTGTTCTATGTAACTTCTATCTCTGAATAAAACATCGTCATATGAGGTGCCTCGGCTGTGGCACGCAGGAAATGAACATTCGCCAACTCCAAATTGACAACTTTCATCTCATAGATCCCTCGACCAGTACGTGGTTCTGAATACTCAGTGAACCCAAAAAGGAAAGGCTAAAACCATTTGTTGTGTCTCTGTGTGCGAACAGGGTTGAAACACATTACCTTTTGGTAGCAATAACAGAAGAGGCTGTCTTAGATAAAGAGGGGAGATTTGATTTTTTTCCCCCCGCCATGATTCGAGGCCAGCGCCATGTGAGAGTGTGGAGACGACTGAACGTGCTGGTTGTATTATTGCGTTCGGCCATGTATTATTAATGTTAACGTGATCAAGGCAGGTGGGAGAACCCCGGAGAGATAGTCCTGCTTAATGAACACTGCTCTCTCTCGCTTGCTCTCTCAGCGGACAAGGCCTTGGCAGCTGTTACTGTTTCGGATCGAGGTGTTAGCCGCGGCGCCCGAGCGATCCCTGCTAGTCTCGTATTTAATTTACAAATAATCTACAGCCACTCGGAATTGACACTGTTCTACCAGCAGAGCTGGGTGTCACACACTCCTGCTTTATAAATTAAGAGTTAGAGGTGGCCCCCAGATAATTGTCAAGGTTTAAAATACCCACGAGACTCTATTCTATAAACAAACACCACAGCATCATATCTTATTAGGGTAGTTTTGTGTTTATGTAGACAGAATTCCAGACACTCATTTGAAAACGACACACAAGTTATGCACATTTTGGAAAGAGAATGTATGCGATATAAATCATGTTAATGTAGAAAATAGTGACATTTTCAGTAGACAATTCAGTACTAATTCAAAACTCACTTAGTTGGCAAGCAGGTCCTGTACCACTGACTAGATAAGGCACTTACTTAGACGATCAGAACATTTCCACTAACAAACATAAAGACTACCATGGCGTTGTGTATGGCAGGAAACGTCTCACTAATGGTGAGAGTGAGAGGTGTAAAACATTTGCTGTGATAAGAAAGTAATGTAAGTGATCGCTTTGGCTGAACAATTTCTTTAAGTAGTAGAAGATTTAATAAACTATTGAGCTTCTCAATAACCAATACATGGACAATTCACTATTTATAAAAATAAAAATTAAAAAAGTAGGGGGGAGTAGCTGTAAAAAAAAAAAAAAAAAAAAAAAAAAAAAAAAGTGCAGCGCAGCATCCTTTGTCAAGCCCATGGCCAAATGTTTAATAAGAGCCTCCTCACACTACCTGCAGCAACTTACAGCAGCTTACATCATTGTTTCAGTCGGGTTAGAAACGCGCACAAAGCACAGAATAAAAGGGAAAGGAGTGTGTGTCCAGTGCGACTTCGACATAGACTGTATTCAGGCTAATAATGGCTATGAGCATTTGAAACTGAGTTACCACGATGGACTCTGTCTGTTTTTCCCTTCCCTTGTGAGTCGAAGGTGCACCTAGGTGTGTTTTCAGATCACATACTGCCCTCTAGTGCACAGAAAAGTAATTGCATAAATATGTGCTTCTCGCTGCCCTCAGGAAAATACAGCAGAGATGGAAAGCTATCAAGAAAATACTGAACATTCTGTACAACAATAAAATTCAATTCAAAGGGTCTAGACATTACTGTTACAGTTGCTTACAGTATTATTGGTGGTGCTTAGTCACTGTACATATCTGTGTTGTTAATATTCACCATAGGAAATTTAATTAATTGATTTAATTTATTAGCTCTTTTGTGGCTGTAATCCAACACTAACCATTCAACACCTGACACATTAAACTATTCCTCAACTGAACATGGAGAAGAAAAAACAGCTGATCTAAAATGTACCTTCTTTACACATCAGACACAACCGTTCACCGTTGAAATCCTATCTTTCATTCCTAACTTTAGTAAGATCCCTCTGTTGCTTTGCTGCAGTGGATATATGAAGGTTCAGCCTCCATTTTTCAGCAGCCCATCGTTAGCCTGTGTGAGGCTACTCATGCATGAGGTGGAAAGGTGAATGGGGTTGTTAGTTCAGTGGACAGCTCCAGCAGGTTTACCCGCAAGATCTCCATACTGATAAGGAAGAGGCCACTGCAAGTAATGTAATATGTTAATAAAATGTTAATAAAAAAGAGAGAGAGACACAGAGAGAAAGATGGAGTTTGAGTCAAACACATACAGTCAGTTCTCTAATATACTTGCATGTAAATGATATTAATTTTCCTCAGAAAGGTTTAATTGGAGTTAGAGTAATACTCACTCCAGATGTGAATTTACAAAAAAGTTGGGCTGTCTGAAATGGTGTGCTACTCCCTATTTTCTACAAAAGGCAAAGTGTGTTTGGGGTATTTCTTTACACAGGTTTGTTTTTTGGACACTAATGTGTTGCAGTACATGATATTTAAAATCATGGTCCTAGGTATTTCCCACTATGTACTGTACAGGTACAAATAATGTATATACTGTACAACACTGGTCCTTAAGTGCAGTTTAATACAATTTATTCCTGAATTAAGAATACGATACATTTAGACTTAAAGTTACAGTGCTATTTCCTTGTTTTTCTTTTTGCTGGGGGGAGGGGGGGACACAAATGGCACAGCATTCATCCCTTTACATTAGCTGAGAATGATTTCTTAATACTCCAGTCACGTTTCTATCAAACATACTATAAATACAGGTCTAAAAAAACAATCCTACCAAAAGAATCACTCGAGAATCATAAATGTCAGAGAAAGCGAATTTATTTTCAAATTGTACCTTGCTAATCAGTGCTTTGTTTGAAAGTGGAATACCATTTTTTTTTAAGTCAAGTTCCGATCAACAAGAGACAGAAATCAAGCAAATGCCTTATTTACACAGAGTGAGGATGGCCTTTTTATTGGCTCCTTACACCTCCTGCCAACAAACAAAATGTCAGATGATCCCCATCATTATCTCACAATAAAAAGAAATATGAAATGTCACAGAGAGGTTATAAAATAATGATGGCGGATTTGAGCAGAATCGAAACTCCAGCCTCTACTGTGCTACACAGTATCTACCCTGCTATTCACACAATTTGTGTTTATCACATTTACTTGCTTTTGCTTATATTTTGTACCAACATGCTGTGGAAGCAATGCAAAAACATGGTTTGTGAATAAAACAAGTCTGCCTGCTTCAGCGTGCTTCAGGGCCTCCTCTATTGCTTATGTATTGCGAGAGGGCAATATCACACCTGCTTGGTGTGTTGGCTTGAGCAGACACAGCCGATAGTGGCAATAAAATAGCAGTGGAATGCAAGAACCAAAAATTACCTAACATGCAACAGTGATCCAACAGACTCGACGCAATCTTGATGTGATACCCAAAAACTTAACTTTCTCAAGGCACCAAATTAGTGTCTGTGGATTTTGAAAGTGTGCACCCTACTGTGTGAATGAAAGCTTTGGGTTAATCACTACTGTGATACTTTATCTTGATCTTACAGGTGTAAAAGACCTGCAACCTTAATCTGTATTACAGACATTGTTATTGTTTCTCCCAAATGAATCAAAGTACACCCAGAAAAGAAGGTATGTAGAAATATGCAGATTCATTGTTATTCAAAAGCCTTTGTACATTTTGTAGGACAAAAAAGAAAAAGAAAAAAAAAAGTGTGCAAATTGCATTGCATCCTAGCCAAGTTTATTACTCAGCGATTTATCTTAACGCATATTATTCAGTAAATAACTAGAGTCTAATGCAGTTACAATCTAGGAAAGTCTGGAACCACTGACTGGAAGTTTAAGTGGTTAACTTTTTCGACTGAGCAGTCACTGCAGTTATTTATAAAAATTTAGACCAGTTTTATTCAAGTTCTTTTACTAAATAATATGCACAAATCTGGCCTTTATGGAAGAGTGGCAAGAAGAAAGCCATTTCTCAACGTTTGGTGTGACGTTTGGTGTGTCTCCCAGGTGGCTTGTGGCAAACTTTAGACGAGACTTTTTATGGATATCTTTGAGAAAAGTCTTTCTTCTTGCCACTCTTCCATAAAGGCCAGATTTGTGCAGTGTACGACTGATTGTTGTCCTATGGACAGACTCTCCCACCTCAGCTGTAGTTCTCTGCAGTTCATCCAGAGTGATCATGGGCCTCTTGGCTGCATCTCTGATCAGTCTTCTCCTTGTCTGAGCTGAAAGTTTAGAGGGACGGCCAGGTCTTGGTAGATTTGCAGTGGTCTGATACTCCTTCCATTTCAAAATGATCGCTTGCACAGTGCTCCTTGGGATGTTTAAAGCTTGGGAAATCTTTTTGTATCCAAATCCGGCTTTAAACTTCTCCACAACAGTATTACGGACCTGCCTGGTGTGTTCCTCGGTCTTCATGATGCTCTCTGTGCTTTCAACAGAACCCTGAGACTATCACAGAGCAGGTGCATTTATACAGAGACTTGATTACACACAGGTGGATTATATTTATCACCATCAGTCATTTAGGACAACATTGGATCATTCAGAGATCCTCGCTGAACTTCTGGAGTGAGTTTGCTGCACTGAAAGTAAAGAGGCCGAATAATTTTGCATGCACCACTTTTCAGTTTTTTATTTGCTAAAAAAGTTTAAAATATCCAATAGATTTCGTTCCACTTCACAATTGTGTCCCACTTGTTGGTGATTCTTCACAAAAAAATTACATTTTATATCTTTATGTTTGAAGCCTGAAATGTGGCAAAAGGTTGAAAGGGGGCCGAATACTTTCACAAGGCACTGTACATGAACAAAACCACAAGGAAAATTGTATTTCAATCATTTATTGAACAGAAATATCAATAGACATGACATTCATCTGTGGAAAAAGAAAGTACACCCTTGGCCTCAGAAGCTAGTATTGCCCCCTTATGCAGAAATAACTTCTTGCAGGCGTTTTGCATAATTGTCTACCAGACTTGCTGGAATTTTTGACCACTCTTTCATGCAATATTCCTTCAGCTGCAAGATGTTTAAGGGTTTTCTTCCACGTACTGTCCATTTCACATCCCCCCGCAACATTTCAATGGGATTCAACTCAGGGCTTTGACTAGGCCATTCCATAACCCTCCATTTCTTCTTTTTGAGCCATTCCTTGGTGAATTTGCTAGTGTGCTTAGGATCATTATCCTGTTGAAATGTTCACTTTCGGTTCAACTTCAACTTTCGGACAGATGACCTCACATTATCCTCATGCACTCTTTGATATGATACAAAATTCATAGTTGAAGCAATGAATGCAAGCTGTCTAGTCCCTCAGGCAGTGAAGCAACCCCAAACCATAACATGTCCACTACTGTGATTCACAGTAGGTATGAGGTGCTTCTCCTGAAAAGCTATCTTTGGTCTGCGTCAAACAAGTCTGCTGTTAATGTGACCAAACAACTCTGTCTTTGATTTGCCTACATGTTCATTGGCAAACTGTAGTCTTGCAAAGGCTTTTTCCCATGTAGGTCAAATTTGTACAATCTCTCTCTCTGATTGTAGAAGCATACACTTTGACACCAACAGTTGCAAGATTTACTAGTATGTCCTGTTATTGGGTTTGGGGGTTCTTGGGGACTTTGTATCAGACAGTCTGATCTTGGTCTGAATTTGCTGGGACGGTCAGTCCAGGACAAACTGGCAGTTGTTTGAAATCTTGATTATTTTTGTTACATTGGAATAGTGTATTTCAGATAATTTGGAAATCTTTTTAAATCCCTTGACAAACTCATTAACATCCATGGTTCAGCATTAGTGGTTAAAGGCTCTGGGTTACTGATGAGAAGGTCAGGAGTTCAAGCCCCAGCACTGCCAAGCTACCACTGTTGGGCTCCTGAGTAAGGCCCTTAACCCTCAACTGCTCACTTGTATAAATGTAAGTCACTCTGGATAAGGGCGTCTGCCAAGTGCTGTAAATGAACAAAGGGAACACCAGACACTAGATATAAGAGGGGTCTAAATAAGACTGGTTCCACCTGCACTCCCTAAGCAGGTTCTAGGTTTTTATGCTGCTCTAAGACCTTCCCTTCTGTGGTTAATAAAGCATCACCTTGTTTTATTATACAAGTGTGTCCTATTTTAAAGTCTATATATATTAAAGTCAGTATATTTCAGCTTTTACCCCTGACTGTCATGTCTACCTGGTGATATTAACCACACTATATCAGTGTGATTTATTAATAATCTGAATGCACATTTATAAAGACTGATTTTGTTTAGGGTTGTGTGTGTATGTTTGTTTTTTCAGTTATATGAGCTGTGTCCGTGTGTTATTTATATTTTTATTTAAATTTGATACCAGTTTCATATTTGAGTGTTCAGGAAAGCATTCTGTGTGTTACATGAACTAAAATTGTTATTGAAGATAAATGAATGATTTTTTAAAATAAATGATGTAGTTCATAGAGTGATCACGGATTCAGTGTCTATCACAAGGAATTACAGGGCAGCATGCACACACATTCATACACTCACTCACACCTAGGGAAATTTAGCATAGTAAATTCTACTACTCTCATGTTTCTAGAAGGTGGATGAAACCAAAGGATATAGAGGAAACCTACACAGACATGAAGACAACACTCAGCACAGACTGAATTCCAAGCATATTATATATTTTTTTTTATTAAGGTTAAATGTGTATGGCAGGACACAACATATTCTCACCGTCCACTTTATGAGGAACACCTGTACATTCATGCAGCATCTGAACAGCCAGTCACACCAACATAATGCAAAAACATGACAAGAGCTTCACTTAATGTTCACATCAAACATTCGAATGAAAAAAAAAATTCTCTATGACTTTGATCATGGCATGGTTGTTGGTATCAGATGGGCTAGTTTGAGTATTTCATAAATCACTGATCTTCTCACACACACACACACAACAGTTTCTGGAGTTTACGCAGAATGGTGTGCAAAACAAAAAACATTAATTGAGCTACAGTTCTGTGGGTGAAAATGCATTGTTGATTAGAGAGGTCAGAGGAAAATGGCCAGACTATTTCCAGCTACAAGGACAGCTATAATAACTCAAATAATTACTCTTTACAACCTCTTTTCTAGCTCATCCACCTCAAGGTTTGACGCTTTGTACATTCTGGCATGCTTTTCTTCTCACCATGGTTGTAGTGTGCTTATTTGAATTACTACAGATGTCTTGTCAGCTCAAACCAGTCTTTTCATTCTCCTATGGTCTCTCTCAGCAACATGTTTTTTGTTTTTCACACCATTCTGTGTAAACTCTAGAAACTGTTGTGTGTTAAAATCCCAGGAGTTTCTGAAACACTCAAACCAGCCCATCTGGCACCAAAGCCATGACATGGTTAAAGTCACAAAGATCACATTTGTTCCCAATTCTGATGTTTGAAGTGAACATTAATTGAAGCTCTTGAACTGTGTCTGCATGATTATATGCATTGTGCATGATTGGCTGATTAGATAACTGCATTAATGAGCAGGTTCCTGTTAAAGTGAGTGATCCGTGTATTTTATAAAGGATTTCAGAAAGCAGTGTCCTCAGACCTCAAGCCCATTTATGGCCTAGCTTTATTGTCGGTCAATTTCCCATTTATACAGAACATGCATGCTTCCCTTCCCAGCTGTTCATTTTGAGACAAAAGTAGGTAAAGAGGTCTGAATCCCTGCAGAACACAAAGTAAGTTGTTTAGCACGCTGTGACTTTTGTATCCAAACAGCTATCAGCCCCTCCTTGTTCAGGGGCCGTCTCTGACAAAACAGCTAAATCACACTTCTCACAAAATCCCTCTTCATCTCGGCACTTTCTTCCATAATCAATATCAAGGGCAACACGTAGGCGAGGACGAGAAGGGAGGATGAAGGGAAAGCAAACAAAAGCATGTTCTGCGAGGGGAAAGAATTAACGGTGCTCCTGTCCTCACCTGTCGTTATCTGCTTCAGCACTTAATGAGAGCACCTCTATCCCCGGTCACATCACATTTGTTTTAGAAGAGTCCCTTTGAACAGCTGGGATATGTTGAGCCCTCTTTGATCATGAAATCTTTCTGAATTCAAAAATAAGAAATGAGCATCTCTCTCTCTCTCTCTCTCTCTCTCTCTCTCTCTCTCCACACACACACACACACACACACACACACACACACGTCTTCATTTCTGTGAATAATTTGTTTGTTTTCCTTACAAGGCTCTTTGCTAGAATTTGGTGTATAAAATCTAGAGAGAAAACTTTACATAAAGAAAGAAAGATAAAAGAAAAATAAAGAAATAACAACTAAAATAAGGGAAGAAAAAAAAAAGCTCATGAGGTTTGCCCAAGCAGCAGTGTGGGTTGTATAAAATTTTCTTCATTAATGCTTATAAATACAACAAAGAAAAAAATAATAAAAGCCAAACTCGCCACAAGACATTGGATTTCAGCAGGAGGCTTCCTCTAATGATGACCCTTGGCATGCCATGACGCCTGGGACGTCCCCTAGTGTGAGGGAGGCTGACGAAAATGAGCCCGTTCCTATTTCAAACGGAATATCAGTCGGATTGTGATCACAGCAGAAGCACTGCTTTCTTAGAGCCCGTTGAGAGGACAGGGAGTCACCTAAGAAAAAAAACACTGCGAACTGACCCCTCACTGGGCAAAAAAAATCTCTCCAAATTTAAGATTCGCCCTCTGCTGGCTGCTGTTACTGGAGCGCGTGACAACACAAGCAAGGGACGAGAGGGACGTGCAATGTTCTCCGGCTGTTATTCCATCTTTAAAGATTTAAACCATTGGGCTATGATCGTACCCTTTGATGTCTTCTAAGCAGAGATTCTCGGGTACAGGAGAGAGAGTGCAAAGAGATGGGTAGAAATGAGTGGGTGAGCAAGTGATTGAGAGCGAAAAAGAGAAAAGGAGGAGAGATGGATGAAAGATGGACGGGGTGAGCTGTGGAGCAGTTTCACGAGAAAGTAATCAAATTGCTCGGAGTCACAGTGAAGGAGAGCAGGAGAGAGGGAGAAGAGAGGAGGATGGCATGTGAGAAGAGTATGTGCACTCGTCCCGACAAAGGGAAGATGAAAGAGGGGAGGTTGAGGCAGAGGCCACGGCTCGCTGTGAGCCTGAGATTACTTGCTCCGAGACCACAGGTTTTAACACTTCTCTTACCATTCTGCAGTAAAACTTGTTTTTTTTTTATTATTTATTCTTGCAATCTCTCTTTCATTCTTTCTCTCTTTAATCCCTCTTTGACTTCAACACTTTTAGAAGAACAACAGATTTGTGGCTGAGGTCCATATAAAAGGTCATTATTTTGAGGAGTTTCTCTTTTTAAAAAAATAATTAAAAAATGGTTTTCTGCTATCAGCCTTTGCTGCCTAGCTCAAGTCAGGTGTTTGAAGAACATCTACAAATCATGGGTAAATATTATCTGAAGATTTCTATGTATTAACACCTATGGTCCCCCCCGTCCCCCCCATTTACATATTAACCCATCTGAGCAACTCAGCATGGAGGAAGGAAAACCACTTGCAAACAGGGGTTACTTTCCTAGCATTTCTTTGCATCTTTCATTGTTTCTTTCAATCTTTGTTTTTATATAAATACATCTGACTTGGACTCTTTGACAAAAACACCACTTGTAACTATGGCGAAGGCAGAGTTTGCTGTATTCGATTTAATTCATTCATATACTGCTTTTAACATTTTATGGACATTGTCACAAAGCATCTTTACAGAAATGTATAAATTCAGGATATACATTTTAAATTTATAAATTATTTCATGAGTTTTATTAATCAGGGGAGACGAACATCTGAGATAGTATTTCACATGTGGCAAGCGTCATAAAATGTGACCAGAAATCATGATCAAAAATGCAAATGAATTCTTTTGCATTTTCCGGGTGTTTATGTATCTTTTGTTCTTGTTGGTAAACTCCACATCAAGCAATGTTTTTTGTTACAGAACGTAAATGTTTTAAACAAAAGTCTTAGAAGGCTTTAAGCTTGGTTAGTGTAAATTATAAAAGGTCACTTTATTTCTGTTCCCAAAAGGATCAGGATTTACATTCATTCCTTAGGGTGAGGCTTTTATCCAAAGCAGAATTCAATTGCAGCAGAATCCAAACTTTACAACTGTACAGTTGAGGGTTTAGGGCCAAGCACAGAATTTTAACCCCTAATCATTAAATCCAGTCTCAACAAGGGCAACTTTCTAATAGATCTGTTCGCTGCCAAGTCAAGATAGAAGGAAATAATTACTATATTTTGCTATGTTAGTCCTTCTTCCAGGTCAACCAAAAGCCCTCTTCTTATCCACTGATATCTAAGGTTGTGCCTTGATAATCTTAACATTAGGCATTTTAAAGGACCTGGGAGTGTCTATGGGCTCAAGAGAGAGCAGCAAAGACATTCATTTCAACAATTTACCAAAACATTCTTCTTCAAACCATACTTTTTTTTTCTCTCAAATGTTTGCTTTATGGGTCTTGACAAACAATATATAATCTTCCCAGCATTACAGAGGACAAACATCTATTATACTAGCTAATGATCTTTTTTCTGAACCATTTTCCTGGAGGCTTTGTGCATGTTCAAGAGTATAAGCACAAGATAGTGCCATCTGTGCCATTAGTGGACTTCTGACAATCTGACAGGACTATATAGGGATGAATTGCCTTCAAGTGAAACCCTGATTCTCTCTTTTTGGTCCAATTGCGTTGGGAGGGCTTTTTGCTGTCTGACCCTTTAATTAAAAGCATATCAAAATGGAGTCAAGAGTATATTCACAGCATTTCAATATTAAAGATAAATATACGCATATACTGATTTTCCACTGGACTATATAATATGGCAGTATTTTCATAATTACTTCAACCTTAAAAGCCAATCATTGAGATAAAACATTTCTTGCAAACATGACGTTCTATTTCTAGAATCTAAATGTGAAATCACACAATGGACCACTTGCACTCTTGAGGCTCAATGCTTGTTTTTACTCTCTCTTTCACTTGTCAGTGTGTAGATTGTTTACATTGTCTTAAAGTGGTGTAAATTGAATGTGTGTGTCTGTTCCCGTCAGTGGCTACAAGTGTAAAGTGGTGTGTACAGAGGCATACACACATCCCCATGGACTCCGGCTACTTTAAAGCTCTATATAAAGTGTTGCTCTCTGGAGAAAGGAGCAGCAATCAATAAAGTAACAAAGCCTACCAGTCATGGAAACACTTAATTTCATTTCTACTAAGAGCTACTGCAGGTACAAAAAGAACAAAGGCCAGTGTTTTCATCACTGTCACTGCTGCAAATTTGAACATTTCTACAGAACGTTTCATTTTTATTGAATATTTTTGCTGACCTTCTGATGAACCATTTCTGCTAACATTTCTAATAACCTTTCTGCTAAACATTTCTGTTGAACATTTCTGGTAAGCCTTAATCTCAATTAAATCGCCTTTTCTGTTCTGTCCTCCCCACCCTTTCCCAAAAATAAAAACAAATTGAGCAACAGCAATAAATATTCACAGGTTTTTTTCTTTTTATACAAAGGGAAACAAAATTTAACCCAGAACCCACCTCTCAGGCTCATCATGGCTACCCATTAACTGTCGCTGGTTATAAAGATATTACAAAATTCAACAACAGGCACCAACCTTTAAGTGGGTAGTGTCTGTAACTCCATAAAGTATGCAATAAAGGGATGCCATCTATGAAAAAACCTATCTGTACAACCATTCATCATATATCTTATTTTCTCGAGTTTCAGAAAAAACATCACGTCCTTTATCCACTGGGAGATAGATGGGTATTTAGCAGATTTCCAATGTAACAGTAGGGAACGTCTTGCTATAAGGGATGTGAAAGCAATAACATCCTTTTGTATCGAGCTCAAAGGAATTGAAGCTTGAGGAATCCCAAATATCGCAATCAATGGACAAGGCTTTAAATCTGCCCTGAGAATAGTGGACATGATGGTAAAAAAAAGCCAGACCAAAAACCATGGAGTTCAGAGCAGAAGAAAAACATATGGCCAAGATGACAGGGAGAGCCATGGCATTTATCACACTTGTCCTCTACATTCGGATACATCACAGACAATCTCAACTTCGACAGATGGACTCTATTTGAAACTTTGAACTGTATAAGTCCAAGACGAGTCCAAGAAGTGGTAGTCTGTACCCTCCCTATAGCATGTTCCCAACACTCCTCACTTATTTGTACTCCTAATTCCGTTTCCCACGCATTCCTAATTTTGTTACTCGACCCACTACCTAGCGTCAAAATAAAATCATAAATCTTAGAAATCATTCCTCTCTGATGCGGGTTATTTGAAAACAGGTCTTCCCAAGCCTGTTCAGGAGGAGCAGAAGGGAAATCAGGAAAACATCTAGAAATGAAGTTCCGTATTTGAAAGTACCAAAAGAAATGCGTCAAGGGGAGATTGTAAGTGGATGCCAAATTGGCAAAGCTATCAAACACACCATCAGAATGCAAATTTTTAACTTGTTTAATACCCTTGTCATACCACACTGAAAATGAGGAATCCAAACAAGATGGGGGAAATAAATGATTGATGACTAAGGGCCAAAAAGAGGATGCACCTACAGATTTAAAATGTAGTCTAAATTGATACCAAGTCATAAGTGTGTTGAGGACAACAGGTTTATCAGTATATAGGGAAAGTTTTGCAGGTAAAGGGGAGTAAAGCAGAGCAGGTAAAGAGGATTCACTACAAGAAGATAATTCCATAACTCCAAGAAGATCCAGGAGATTGAACCCAGTAACAAAGTTTATGGATGTGCGCAGCCCAGTAATAGAACTGAAAATTGGATGATGCAAGTCCTCCACTAAGTTTACATTTCTGCAATAAAGGTTTACTAACCCTTGGTGGCTTCCCTCCCCAAATAAATGTACTAATTATCTTATCCAATGAATCAAAGAATGATTTTGGGAGAGAAAGAGGCACTTGTTGGAACAAGAAAAGAAACTTCCGTAATATATTCATTTTGATGGCATTGATCTTGCCAATTAGGGAAAGGGGTAATTTACCCCACTGCTGCAAATTTCAAAGATAACTTTCAAAATAAATAAATGAGCAAATCAATTGGTCATTTTGCATTTATGCCTACATCTTAGTGAAGGATGAACAATGGTGTACATGTATAATACACAGACAAACCTTACATTACAGTGAATACATAAACAAAAAAAGGCTAATCAGAAAATGCAACAGAAAACCAAAAATGTTTTGGTTTATTAAGGTGCTTTGCATTAACATGGCACCATAGAAAAGAAATAAAATGTATGTATGTAGAAGAGAATGGTTTAATGGCACAATGGTATAAGATGTCACCATATCATTACATTTTACTTCTACGGCATAAGCAGACACCCTTATCCAGAGCCAATAACAAGGTGTCTCAATTTATTATTAGGAAATATCAAGTTTGAATCCCAACTATCATTCCAAGAGAAGGCTGGTTCTCCTCTTTCTACAGATAAGTGTGATGTTACCTGTGGTTACCTTGGAGTCGCTCGGAATAAAATACAGAAAGAAGGAAATAAGTAATGTTCATAATTTAAGAGCAACCCATCCATCCATCTATCTATTTTCTATACCACTTATCCTACACAGGGGCCTATCCCAGGGAACTCTGAGCGCAATGTGTGGGACACCCATTCACACATTACAGACAATTTGGAAATGCCAATCAGCCTACAATGCATGTCATTGGACTGGGGAAGGAAACCAGAGTACTTGGAGCAAACTCCCGAAGCATGGGGAGAGCATGCAGACTTCACACACAGGGCAGAGGCAGGATTCTGGGGGTAAACATGCTAAACACTAATCTACCATACCCCCTTAGGAGCAACAAACGGAACACATTTTTCTGATGGCCAATTAGACCCATTTACTTAAGTATAGTTATTTTGATAAGAAGTACAATATTTGCGAGAATCAGGGAAAAAGTGTATAATGCCAACAGAAAAAGGAGGCTGTGTAATCTGTAACCTTTAGCATCACATTGTCAGCATGACCTGTGTTGTATAAGAACCCAATTCATTTGCATCAAGGTCATCTGATGTACCTGAAATCACAAAAGCATCTTCAGAAGGATCCATAAAGTGTGACTCTCTAGTCTGGTCAAAGGCCTCAATCAAAGGAGGCACTGAAAAGGCCATGGACGACAGTGGTGGTCCGGCCGCTGAGCTTTGACACATCCTCTGTGCTGAAGAAGTGGAAAAGTGCAGCACGGAGCCGAGTTAAGGATCAAATGACAGCACAGATGTGAAATCAAAGGGAATGTGGTGTGCTTAGGCACCTTTACCCATTTAGAGATAGGTGAGGAAGAAACGGTGTCTTTCATTGTGGATGTAATGGAGAGAGTGAGGGGAGGTCAGGAAACAATCATCACCTCAACACCTTCTATCTCAGCATGAGGTACTTTCTGACAGAAGCTAGATACCAGCTCGCTGAACTGTCCTGATAATGTGGACAGACAGAACGATAAAGTCTTGGCCACTCGAGCACCACTGACAATGGAAAAAGACTCAAGAAAATTGTTTTCACTAAAAGAAAAAAACAGGTCTGTGCTATTCACAAAACTGGTGGTAAATAAAAAAACTCCCTACTTTGGAACTCCGCTATAATCTGCGCTCTGATCAGGAGAGAAAAAAGGTGTATATATATATATATATATATATATATATATATATATATATATATAAATAAAGGTATTTCTTTAAAGCTATTAAAAAAGTTGAAAGAATTTGTAGCAAATGCTAAGGCACTGCTAAGGCATTGCATCGGCTTTTTTCAAGTAGCAGGTTACTTGACAATGCCAACATGGTGGGCGTAGTATGTCCGTATTGTATTCATGCTAGGCACTTATACTAATCAGTACGTACTTTATCAATGGCCTAGCAGTAGTCACTCAATCAAATGCAGTAGGTATTGTCACAGTACACGATTTCAAACACAGCACATTTCATACTCCCTCTTCACAGTAAAAATTCTGAAGGATCCCAATCATCCGAAATTCACTGTAGTTTTTTTTTTTTTTTTTTTAAAGTTGTTTATTGTCTCACAACCTCCGACACTCAACAGAAACAAAAGACCAGCAATGAACAAATGGACTCATCAGCAAAAACTTTATTGTATACTGTAGATACATGACCTGCTTACAGTTAAAGTCTCAATAAATTTAGCCTAATCATCTTACTTCTCATATGGACAGTTATGGAATGCATATTTAAATTTATTTTCCTTCAAGGTTTTGGCTTCTATCTATTGTGTACTTAATTTATATTAATGCATCATGGAAATGTACCCTTATCTATTTGACCAAACACATGCGAGTCTTTATGAGCTACAAGAGAGTTGAAGGCCAAAGCTAAGAAATGATTCAACTGGTGCAAAGCTCAAAAGAGGGAACAAAACTTGAACTCAAAATCTAATAGTTCCAAGTGTGCTGTGGGTAACTGAACTGTGCTCTCTACAAATATAACCTGCCATGGCAGGAAGATAGTTGGGGTTCCCAAGCTGTCAGAGGTGACTCAAAACAATGGGAGTGTTGGAGGAGCTAATAATGAGGAAGGGGGCAAACTTATTGTGAAGCACACCCATGTGGATGTTAAGGGATATAGTGTTCTTTCACACTTTATTAGTACCCAGAGGACTGCTAGTAGGGGTTGTACAGGGGACAAGAGGGATTAGTCATTTGACCACTTCGTCATTGTGAAATTTCATAGAACTGATCAGTAGTTAAAAGAAAAGAAAAAGGTACAGAATACTATATTAGATAAACTGGAACTGTATACTTTCTGTTCATGATACCAGGTGTTATATGAGGGCTCACCTGTAATGAGGTTTGGGTCTGCAGACAATCTGCGCTCTGAAATGTCCTCTTTCTCCACAGTACAGCCACAACTGCTCTCTTAAACAGCATTGTTTCTCCTCATTTGATAACTTGGCATACATTTAAAAGGGGATCCATAAGACCTCTTGGGAACTGCAACTGTGGCTTTAAAACTAATCACTACCAGGTTTGTGAGGTAAATTACAGATCGGTGACATGTACTGCGTTTACTAACAAAATATCAGTTGAACAAGCTGATAAATGTTGTCCAGAAATTGTATCAAGAAAGCAGACATGGAGCAAAATACACAATTCAGTAAACTAAGTATACTGATAATCAAAAGGTTGCAAGCAAACACATGCAGGGTTTATATACTCAGGGAACCAGGAAGTCCACCACAAAGGAAGTGCTGCTCATTCCACAGAAGACTGTGACCTCCTCTGGCTGGGAGGGGTACTGCAGTGTGCTGGTGTGAGAGTACCATTTAGCAGTTGCCAATTCTGTAAATGTACATACCCGACACTTCAAGTGATTGGCCAATAAAACATCACCAGCACTACCTTCAACTTCCCCTAGATGTCTGAACAGCTGAGTCACTTGGCATCTTTAAATGATGACTAAAGACCTACCTTCTCATGGGTAACTTAAATTAGCATTTTGTTATATCAAAAAAAATTATTCTGTTCTTTCTCTGTGTCTTTTTCATACTACATTACCTCCCCAACAGAGTTTTTAGACTAATAGACTGATAGTGTGTTTAGTCCGTGACATGATAAAGATTACAAAGCACTTCTGTGAGTCATTCTGAATAAGGATATCTGGCAATTGCCATAAATGTAAATGTTTTATTCTTTTAAAGTGATCATAGAGCTTATACACATGAGTTACAAAGCATAAATCCCGAATATATAAAGTTCAAGTGCTGACATATAACTGAAATTTGGGTAGAAATACTAGTATAATACAGTATTTCACAAATTTCAAAGATGAGCAAGACAGATTGCCTCTGACATCTTTTGAGCCCTAATTTCAATGAATATAGTTTTACATTAAGTCGTTTATTTCATTTACATAAATTAAATAAATTAAGTTATATTGAGGATAAAATGTGTATTTTGTAATTTGTATAAAATGAAAAGGGATACCTTTATTGGAAAATATGGCAGTTAATACATTAATTATCATACAGCATTACTATACATATTTTTGTGCTTTGTGTCCATTATCAGTGGACAGTGCACATGCACATAACCCTCAATAATTTTTCTGGTCAGCATCCTTTAATACTGATACAATACATTGCAAGGATAGTATTAAATGAAGTCCTCACAGGCACAGATCATATATTCAGCAAGCAGATTTCTGGCTATAACGAGGCCTTGTGGCAAGGTCTTATTAGATCCCCTCCTGCACCAGCTATGGGGACCTTTAAGCCTTCATATGTCATGCCCTGTAAAGTCAGAACCTGCAGGCAGTGCCCTGATGTGTATTACATATAAAGCAAACTCATAAACACAACAGAAAACGACATATAGCTTTTAGCCTTCTGAATGGGAAACTCATTATATTACAAAAGATACCTATGGACTCTAAGGCCTGACCCCATGAGGAACCTCTCATAGAAATCCACCTTGCATACTCAGTGCTCCTCTGCTTGATCAGTTCTAGTCAAGGGAGAGGAGAAAATACAAAAAAAATTAATAAATTAGATAAATGATTTTATTGTATAATGTGAGCAATCAAATTCATTACAGGGGTATACAACTGTTAGAAACCCATGTGGCCATGAATTTTTCAGCACAAACATTTCTCCATAAGTTTTTGGTTATAAATATTTCTGGAGGTCTTGGATGAATTTTTCATGGCCGAGTGGAGGAGATGAAAGAGGCGATGTTGGGATCAGGGGGACGAGAGCACCAAGCTGCTGACACAAAGTAGAAAGCTGCCTCACATCCAATCTTTACCAGTGGCATCCTGTGTGTGTTATTGCTGTAATTATCCGGTGCTTTGTCCCGGCCTGGCCCTCGTTACCAGGGCCAGGTGAAAAGGAAGAGGAGTGAGAGAATGCCTGGACATGAAGTGTTCAGGAGGAGCACAGTTTATATTGTATTCAGCTTGTATGTAACCAATTTTAATGAGTGAAATGTCATAAGATATGAGCACTTTACACTGCAATATGTTCAGAGGAAACAGTATAAGCTGCCAGCATGGCAGCAACATGGTGGTGAAACTCAATGTTATCCAAAAATGTTTAACAATTCTAATGAGTGCGAGGAGGTTTGTTGGATTTCATATGAATGAAATGAATAAGAATTCATGTGAATAGTAAAAATGACATGTGCTAGCCTGTTAACCTGTCTTACATTTTTATAATATTGGTTCACATTACTATTGTGTCTTTGATTGATTGATTAAACTGTTTATCATTTGACAACAAATATGTGACCAAAACCTTATGGCTGTTGGCATTACCTTTAGCCATATTTGGCACCAGTGCAATACTAATGAAGCAAACTTCACATATTTTGCTCAAATACTAGTTATCTGGGCATGTAACAGTGGTTCCTTCAGTGGATGCTGACCGCAAATGTAACTGCTAAAAATAATGCAAATAAATAAACAATAACGATTTTGTTGCCCTGTGTAGTTGATACTTCACAAACTGCTAAAGTAACTATCGCAGTCTGTACAGATCTTAGGTTTAGTATTTGGTGACATCATCATCAATGTATGATGTCACCAAATACTAAACCTAAGTCCTAATTTAAATAAATACACAATCATAATATGCAATACATGAACTAACTCATTTAATGGTATACCAGCTAATCCAGACAATGAATGCTAGTCATCCATAAACTTTGTACCGTTATGTAAAAAATAAACCAAGATAGGATATGTTGTTATTGGAAGATAATCAACTTCAGGGTGTTAAAACCAAAGTTACTTATCAATAACAGCACATCCTAAAGCAATTTGTTCTACCTATACCACAGCAATTTGCTAATGATTACAATTTATTTTATAGATTTTACAATTTACAATCCATACATCAAACTTTTAAACATTTATAATTATATTTAATGTTGAAAGTTAGTATCTGTTATTACGTTATAGCAGCTATAAGCATTATTCCCTCACCAGCTTCCCTTTGGGTTTTTTTATTTTATTTTATTTTATTTATTTATTTTTTGCTATATGTTATAAAAACACAGCTGTTACTAGAGAAATTATGACTTGAGTTGCTTCACCTTCACGCGTTCGCTGAGAGTAGGCTAATAGTCGAGAGGCAGGAATTTGGCCAATTTGGAGTCGCTGCAAGCCTTTTATAATTAACCAGTTGGTGTTCGAGAAGGGGGGAATTACAGAGAAGCGTTAAAGAAATGCAAACATGTGCACACATTCTGCAATATTAGACCATAAGCACATCATAATGAAAATAAACCTGAATCACAGACATTTTCTCCAGGATCAGCATAGAGAGAACCAGAACTATAATCAAACTGCTGTCTATATTGTGTTATGTTAAAAATATATATATTTATTTGGTTTTAATTAAAAAAATAATAATTAATCCTGATAGTATGCCCATTGTTTTTTTTACAAAATGTACTTTGTTTTTTGATGTAACTGTAACGAATTACAGTTACCGTTTTTTTTTTTTTGTATCCTGATTACTTAATACATGTATTGTGTTACTCTCCAAGTCTAACTACAAAAAAGCATTTGTTTATGTAATTCTTTATTATCAGCCCATGGAAAACATATATTCAAAGATGACAAATGCTGTAGCAGATTTATTTTTAACTTACTTCACATCTTCATCAAAAAGGATGCAATAAAGTTGGAACACATCTGTTGACGATAAGGTACCACCATCATCTCTTAGGATGTCAATGGCTTTCACATGATTATTTAAACACATTTAAGTTCTCCATTCAGTACAGCAAAGTACCAGAAACAAGTACTATTAAAACAATAATGTCAACAGTTATGTTTTCTGGCAATACCCAATTTTCTATTTAGATTTGTCACTTTTACCTAAATATTTTCTCATCAGAAAAAAATTTATTGTAATTTCTCTTGTGTGGTGTGGAAGTGCTATTGGTAACAAATACTCCAAAATTAATTTCATTTAAGGCATTTAGTAGATACCTTTATCCAAAGCAACTTACAATTATCTCATTTATACATCTGCGTGGTTGACAGCTAAAAGCCTTGCTCAAGAGTCCTTACCAGCAGTGGCAGCTTGGTGGTGCTGAGATTTGAACTCATAACCTTCCAAGCAGAAGTCCAAGTCTTAATGATTGAGCTACTACTTCCACCCAACCAGTTTGGTTTCAGTACAGATCTGTGTTCCTGAAAATCAGAAATTAAGCATTAAATATTACAATGCAAAACGACAACATGGAGGTGGAGACTGAATTTGTGAATTAAATTATTATAACAACAATGACGGGTTAAAATTAAATTAGTCTCTCAACAAATTAATTACTGTTAAGTCCTCATTTACCCAGGGTTTCATTTCCTAAACAGGAGATGCATTGGGAACACAGCACAAGGACAGAAACATACCTGCGTCATCATTTACCTGCTATTTGTAATTTACCTGGATCCCTAAATATGAGGCCTTAAATGTGGCTCCTAAATCTCTCATATGTACATTGTGCTTGATTCCATTAATGCCATGTCTGATGGGAAACTGGCACTTTTGTTAGAATTCAAATTTGTATTATTAGTATTCTGTATTATTATACAACATTAAAAACTTTATAAGCAAAAGTAACTAGTCAAAATCAGGACAACAACATGTACAAAACACTGGACACAGGGCAGGAATACAGTACACCTGGATGCAATACCAGGTTACTGCAGGTCACCACACACACACACACACACACACACACACCCCAATCCACCTACTGGCATGGTTTAGAGAGGTGGGAGGAGAATTCGGAGGAAGCCCATGCATACACAGAGAGAACATGCAAAAGCCCACACAGACAGTAATCCAAGTTTAAGATTGAATTGGGTGCTGTATAGTGGTACCTTACTACTCTACTATACTACTCCCCCTGAGAAACACACATTCAAGTGGATTGGCTGTGTAAATTTACCCCCGATGTGCATATGTGTGTGCACGGTTCCCTGCAATGGATTGGCATCCTGTCCACCTGTATTCCTACATCATGCAAAGTGTTCCCAGGATATGATCCAATCCCCTGCAACTGTGACAAGGAAAAAGCTATTACTGAAAATTAATGAATGAATCACAAAAATGCAGGAACACTAGAAAGACAGTTCAACATGTGATTGTCCACACACAAGTGAAATACAGCATGCATCTTTTTGAGTCTTTTTTGACATTTATCAACTCCCTTTTTCCTCGCTTTATTTTGGAGGGTCCAGTTAATAGTTTTTGCTGTTTAGTAGATGATGGTTTGTAGTGTGTGTAAATTGGGCTATCTAAATAAAGTATTATCAATGCTTGAATCAAAATTCTAACTGAAAGCGAGGTCTAATTCTATGTAATTAACTTACATGATGTTAACAAATCAGTTCTTTGGTCTCTGAATCAAGCAAGTCATCAATGAAGACAGTGCTTTAAAACCTCACACCAACTTCTCCCAGTCAGTGAGAGTTGCATCCCTGCCCTCTTTCTTGCCTTTTTGCTCTTGTTCACTTCTTCTCATTTCGTCTTGTCCTCTATCTCTCCACACAGCATCGACTCTTAGCTTCTAGGCTTCGGCAAGGCATGAGAGCCCCCGTATACGTTACTGATAATAAATTTATAAACCAAACCTAGAAGGGAGGAGTATTAAACAAGCTGGCGAATAGCCGCAGTTCGCTTTACCGAGCAGACGTATCCTTTTGATCAACCAAAATAACTCTTCAAAGGCCGTAAAAGCATGCTTAGAAAGTAAAGGGCCATTTGAGCAGGCGTGCAGAGAATCATAGAGGGGTGGGGGTGGAACAGAAATGATTCAGTTTGAGAGTGAGAAATGTTCCCACCAACCTACGAGCTAAATCAGGCCTTTGAAAAACATATAGTGCTTTTAATAATTCAGTCTTTGGTGGGATTGAGTAGCTTCTTTAGCGTAAAAAATCTGCTATCTCCTGACATAAGATCAGTCCCCATGGGGCTCTCCTTCTCTCTCTGTGCACCGAGTTTTCTCAGACGACCTACAATAGCACTTGATTAAGGCCTGTTCAATGACAGAACCCAAGATTTCTCCTTAAATCTAATAATTAACATCGGCACTTCATTCATGTGCAAAAGGAAGATAGATTTTGAACGAAGCAGTTATAGTAGATTGCTGGCATCTTAACTGGGGTTGTAAACTAACACTCAGTTGTAAATATTTCATTAACTTTGCACCCTGAACACATTCATATTTCATCACGTAACGTTTTCCGCACAGTTTATTCTCCAAGCAAAGTGTTGGACTGCATAAATATTCCAGTTTAGCATTTTCTTTTCCAGGCTATTACTTACATAAATACAAAAATTTGAGTTATCATTCCTCTGAGGGCTAATTTAAGAGAAAACACACATTAATTAATATAACCTAGATGGAAAAGAAGAAATCCCATACGCAATGCCGACCATCAAGGTTCATTGCCTTCTACAAAGGAAATTGGGATGATTATTGGAGGAAAAGGTGATTATTATTTTACGCTTTCAGAGACTCAGGCTCCTCAGACTGGCAAGTAGCCTGATCTTCTATTTTCCTCAGGACAAAATCTGCAGAAACCACAAATGATTTAGAGGTTGGTGTCAAAGCAAGGTCAGCAAATACACAGATATCATTCATGTATTCAGTTAAATACTTATTCAAGACCTTTAATGCCCTTCATATGAAAAATATCACAGCATAGATCGCAACTATTGAACAATGAACAACTAAAATAACAGTGATATACATATGTCTTTAAATATTTAAAAGTGTTTTCTGCTGTAACAAATGCATTGTCCACTCTGCCTGGCACAATCCATCACCCTTTGTCTGGCTTGGAAAAAAGCACTTATCTGCAGTGTGTCTCTCATTCCTGTAGCACTCAAGAGACCAGGTTGATGGACACTGCGGACAAAGCAATGCTACAGCAGGTTGGTAAACCCCTGCGCTCCAAAAATCCACTTTTGCACTCACACTCCAGGCTAAATTCCTCTGTGGCACATCTCTCCATCCCTCCGGACTCAGAAGAAAGAATGGTCTTCATGCTAACCTGTAAACCACCTTATTTTCCTCAGACTACAAGCAGAACCTTCTGCCCTGAAGGTGCAAAATTAAGAGCTATGTTTACACAGAGCTAAGTAGACTCAAATTAAACAATAAATGCATCACTAATTAGCAAGTAAAGATAAAATCAGAAATTAAATGACACAGTGTGTTCAGTATGCTTCTGGGCATGTTAGATAGACATTTTTTTTTTCAAATTAAGCCAACTGTATGTCAAAATGTTCTTTCAGTGGGAATGCCTTATCCAGAGATCTTGCTTGCATGTGCTAATGCCTCTTTAACATTAGCATTAAACAGGGAATGTTTTAGCACATTCGTGTTTGGAGCAGTTACGCTGCTGTAAGTGTATTGAAACTGAAGCACGCTGCAGATTCCCTCTGACAAACAGAGATTTGATTTCTAAAATGCTATTTTGTCTTTTGTCAGGGGAAAGAGGGAGCCTTCACTAGAGAAGGTGGGCTGGAAGGCAAATCTAGGTGACGTGTACTCTCTCAGAGTGCCCCTGGCTCTACCTCGAGTAAGTAGGGTCTGACAAAGATCTGTACAGAGGGGGAGGAAGAAAAAAAATCCACCACTCTGCTCAAGCATGGGAAATTAAGCCCAGCTAAAGATTCTCTCTTAAAGTACATTCCCAGCCTTCTCACTCTCTCCTCTTTCTCATCTTGCTTCTCTCTTTTGTCTCTGCCATGGCAGAAGAAATTACAGATCGTGCCATTAGAGAAATTCCCAGCAGCACCTTCTGTTAAGACCTGAAGGTCCTGGCGGAGTCCCACATCGTGTGATCCCTCAGGTTTGTTCAAAGGGAAAACTCCACCAGGCCTCCGGGGGATGTTTAACTGATCGCAAGGATGAGTATTTAGAGAAACTTCTGTGGGGAATTGAACAAATTTCACTACAGCAGGGTTTAACTGTCAGGTAGCATTATGTGTCAGGGTTCCATCATAAAAAGAAATTATCATGATTTTTTTATTTCCTCCAACAAACACAGTGTCACCACAAGGGTAACTCGTTGCATCTTGCAACACCAAGCAGTGCACTTCATTTGAATTTAAAACACTGTGGATAAGTGATTTAAATGGAAAGTTTATCAAAAATTAGAGCTGCGACGGAAATGCGACTCCCTGTTTTTTAAGGAGAGATGATGAATTAATAAAGACTGTCAGATGTGGATGTAATGAACCATTAATGAGTTTTTTTTAAATATTGGAAATAAGCTTACAGAAAACAAGCTGGTTGTCAGTGGTAATAATTCGGGGTGTTTAGGTGTTTTCTTGTGTGTAATAGTTACAAAAAAAAAAAAACTTTAAAAAAAAGTTATAAGTTATGTTAGACAGAAATACATTGATCAGAAATGGTCGACCTTGACCTGTGCCTTTGGTTTATATTAATGCTCTACAGTGATCTCTGAAGGTGTGGGAGTGAGCTTTAAATATAAATAAATAAATAAATAAATAAACTGTTTTAATCTATGCATCTGTTGCCATTAAGGATAAAACAAGTACTTAAATAGTTTCATATTTCACATATTTATTCATTTATTTTATTTTTTATTTTTAATGTGGGTGGTGCAAAATTATACTGGAGAGCCCTCTAATGTTCAGACCAGGGATTTGTAGCATCTGGATGTTTGATATTTAGTGTACATACCAATTTGTTATTCTAGAATTCATTTTAAACCTAATTAGATTTCTTCATGGTTACACCTCAAAAACATCTATAAAATATCTATATATAAAAGCCTCAATAGTAAAGCAGAGGGTATCCTTGACCTCTGGGTATATATTGAGCTTGTGTTGATTCATGCATTCCATATTTCAGAGAGTTTGCATTTTGAATAATTCATCACCAAAATGTGAAAGTTTAAGAAGCCATGATGAACCAACTACATGTTATTTTGTAAAAGTAGTTGAGTGCCGTGTAATCATGGGGTGTTGTTCTGCCCTTTTCTCCCGTGGTCTCGCCTGACCTTCTGAGCACTAGCCATGTGGATTAAAGCAGCCCATTTTGATGCTCCTGCTCGAATCCAAACTCCATTATAGATTTTACCTCGGGGGGGTGGTCTGAGGCCCAGGAGAGACTCTTTGCAATTTTACCTGTGGAAAATGCTAAAAGGATGAGCTGGTCCTCCAGAGGGGTGGCATAAAGTGAACAAAGGTGCCATATGTGTACGTGTTTGTACACCATGACTGTCCTGAACGAAGATTGAGTTTCAAAAAAGCTCAGAAACCCTGAGCAACAGGGTCAATACCTCAGGGAGAAAACAGAGTTCTCAGCATGTTGAGAACCAGTTGAAGAGGTCCATACCAAGGAAGGGACTAAGTGAACATGTAAAAGGACAAACAGGCAGAAATAGAGGGGAAAAGACAAAAAGACAAGGCCTCTGTAGGATAAAACTAACAGTTATTAATGAAAAAAGGCTTCTCAGTCATCTTTCAGACCCTGTGTACTAACAAGCCAGAGACACAGACAGATCCAATCATGACACGTGTCACTTTGTGGTGACAGGCTCCTTTAATAAGTGACGAGGTCTCGATGCCTGCGGGAGCAGGAGGAGCAAGCAAGTCCTCACTCTGGGCTATAGAGAGGCCAAAGTGCCTGTCAAAGTCGAGCAACGGATGCCCCTTTTAACAACAACTTGTCCCAATTACAGCCACTCAGTGCCCAATTGGTGCCCGGCTGTCTCACAAGCTGCCAATGTATAATGACCGCATGAGGCTCACGTGGCAATTAGCAGACCTAGTTTAGTTGCTTTTCATCACTGAATGGTTTCAAAATATGTCTTAATTTGAAGATGGTAGGGGGTTTTCATGCAGGATTGTGTGTGTGTTTGAATCTGAGATGGAAAGAGAGAAAGATGCCCTAAAGATATAATTAAAGCATAATTACTGCTCATCATCTGTGCAAGTGCTTACAAAGTGCCAACACTGAATCTCAGCTCCTCTCCTCTCCTCTCCTCTGGGCAACACACGCTAGTTAACAGATCTGATGAAAATACAGACCATCTCCACTTAATGCCCTACTAACACAGTATCCATTTCCAGAAAAACACAAATGACACGGATCCATTTTTGTCTTTCAGTGCATCTTGGCACATAATTGTTAGCATAAAATCATATGCTACTTTTAGATACATAATCTTTTTTGTTATTGCCACAAATTCACTTTTCCATTTTCTGCCATGATTATAATGATTTTCTTAAATCAGACACGTATTAACTATCTTTGCCTATCAAACAACAGAAGCTGTAGACTGCACCATTTCATCACCTCAGGCATGAGTTTTAAAGTTTGTTTACTGCTGCAGCCTTTGTGATTACTGTCTCGTTGAATTCAGGGGACACAAACTTGTCTTGCTATACACAGATGCACTGCTATTGTAAGCTTCTGACAAGCATGTGTATTTGACACGGAGCTCCTGTCTCATTAGAGGAAACACAAAGAACCACAGAGATGGCAGATATCTCAGACAGGACACTGGATAGTACAAGGCAGAAGCGGGTAAGGGGGCATCATGATGCAAAGAAAATAATGATGTGTTCTCTGTGGAGGAGGTGACTTGACTCCTCAGTATGATGACATTGCCATAACAGGCCTCTGCAAGCGACTCAGAAGCCCTTTAGACCATGAGATATGTTGGATTCAGACACCATAGGTGTGTCTATTTTTTTTAAAGGCTCATCCTTAGTAACACTGGTCTAAAAGCAATCCCACTTCTGAGAGGTATGTAAAAGTGAGATGGTCTGGAAAGAACATGTTGTGTTAGCTGATTATAAAAATTACATTCAGTTATGTATATTTGAAGATCCGTCAGTGTGTATTTGTTTAACAAGGGCACAGAGTAGCAATTGTGAATCAGAAGGCTGCTTTTTTTGTTTTCATCTCCACAAGTCAGCTGTTGCACTCATGTCTGGATTGAACATTAATGGCTGAATAAAAGGTAGTCATTGTGCTTTTTGTTGCTGCAGATTGTTGTAATAAATGTAAAACAGTTACAGTGAGCCTATTTCTGTTTATGGATGATGGACAGCTCTGTATGTAATGTTAGAAATTCTCTTGGGGAGGTGTTTGGTCATTCAGTGCAGAAATCATTAGGGGCATCGAATAACAAAAATGCCCATCGTATCTAAAAGTGATTTAGCAGCCTACATTTGCTTTAGTTTTTCAAGCCCTTTTTAATGTACAGGGTGTTTCAAAATTCCCAACATATTTAACAATTAACACTTTTTAGAAAAATGCCTTCCAACATTTTTCATACTTAGATAAAATAAACTATATTTTTCTGATTTCTTTAAGACCACCTTTGATAGAAGAAGAACGATTAAATCATTCTCATGGCTGGATCAGGAAGCTGTCGCAAGGTTGCAATGGACTTTAAAACATGGGAAGCACGTCTCACACACACACACACACACACGGCACTGTTGCCAAATGTATTAAATTCAAAAAGACTGGAAGTGGACATCCACGAACATCCACTGACTAACCGACTTGGTGCTAGCAAACATGGTCTGCTACGTGTAGAGACTTTTGGGACGCCCTGTATATTGTATGTACTTATTTTTTACTTATATAAATGCAGTTTAACAGATCTATTTTGTACCAATTTACTACTTTTCAAAAAGATACACAAAAGAGTAATGAGTGAGTTAGAGTGTATGTTCAATACAGTGAAAATATAAAAGATTAACTAACTAACATGATGTACACAAAGTATTTTTAAGCCATATTCAAAAGGTTCTTCAGAAATGGAACAGCATTTATGATGCGAGTAGGTAAGCAATACAGGGTAGAGAGAGTGGAAACTAGCAAAGGAAGAAAGAAAAGATAGACACAAAGCATGACGAGAGAATAATTTAATTGCATTTAAATTCATTTCCCCACACATGCACAATTCTCCAATACAGATACAATACTTAACACAGTAACCATCTCTATCCCAGTATTATATGCATCAACACCTGTAATTCTGCCATTAATGTTTAACCAAAAATGGTTAACACTGAAGAGGTACCATCTCAAACTGCACAATTTGCTATAAACGCGACTTATAAAGGAAGAACCCAATCTGCCAACTTTAGAGTTCCTAATGTTGGATGTCATCACATGGATTGTGTGAACACGTGCAGATCAAGCATTAGAGCGTGTCCATTTTTAATGTTCATTTTCCATCTTGTCGTCCCCGGGTTCAGACGAATCTGAGCTAGTGTCTTCTTTAGCATCCATTACAAACGGGTCTTCTCCCTGAAAATTACAAATCACCACGGCACGTTACACCATCACCACCTTGTGTGTAGATATAATATTTATGAGCGTTATTCACAGCTACCTTGATGTATTTCTCATAGCGTATTTTAATACTGTCATTATTTATTATGGCTTTTGCTGTCAGCACGCTCTCCCGTTTCAGCTGCTCTTTGTACACCTTTAGAGGACACAGAAAAGCCATATTTTGATTTAAAATGAGAGAAAATGGATGGTATGATTTCCATTAAATATTTACAGCACAGTCCATAGCTGATGTACCACTTTGGTTTTTAGGTGTAGAGGGGAACGGCGATGCTGCTGGACAGAAGTAAAGACAGCAGGAATGTAAATGTTGCAGGCCATACAGTGCACCACTTCTACCTTCCTCATGTAGTCATCCTCAGTAACCTCTGTACAACATGAATAAGATTTTGGTGGGCTGGTGGGGGAAACTCAGAGTACATTCATTACAAGTAATAAAAAAATAAATAAAAAATAAATAAAAATAAAAAAAACCTGGATGTGCAGTTATAGGAAAATAATAAACGACGGGGTGGTGTGATGCGACCACTGCTACCACCCAACCTCCTAAAGTGTTTGTTCCTCTTTCACGACAGCATAATCAATCTTTTATACAGTTTATATTTACATTTAACGTTGTGGAACTTCCATGAGAAGTTTGTTATAATATTGCAATATAATAATGTTATAATCTCTATAAAACAGTGGCTTCCCTCACAAATAAATGTTTTCCTTGTTTAGAAGCTACTTTTTGTCTTATTAACTGAGAACATGGAAAAGGGCAAAGTCCCCTGTCCTGAAGCACTGACAACTGAAACTCTTCCATTAGTGTTAAATAAACAAAATATATTTTATATAAAGCAAATTTACCTTCCATGACTTTCTGGTTCGCTTTCTGGTCCAAAAGGCTGTGCAACTTGCACAAAGTAGACACTGTCTTACGAAATTTGTGCACCATACAGTCCTTTGAGAACAGAAAGAACAGAAAGTCACATGAACACATACAAATGATTAAGTAATTACTCATTTATTTATTTAAGTCTTCTAAAGCAGACTTACGTGGAGAAAGCTAATGACCTGGTCATCAAACTTGGCCTGTTGTCGAATGTAGTCAAGTATTTCGTGGTGATATGTGCTTCCAAAGTGCTTCTCAATATCTTTGTCTTCAAATGTGCGAAACTTACAAAACGCACATGTGAAAGCTAATCTAAAAGAGAAACATGATTTTTACATTGTATACACTGAAGTGAGATGGAGGTGGTGTTAAGGCAGTACAGTACAATATATAAAAGTAAATAAATAAAAAACATGCATGTTTACTTCCTTAAACATTGCAGGGCCTGAAAGTGGCTAGGCTTCTCACTGGTCTTATATTTTTACCTTTCATTTTAAGACTGATTTCTCATGTTTCAGATTCTTGTAAAAATTTGCCCAATTTGAAACAGCAAACAATAACTCAAACTCCCAGCAAAAAAATATATTTAATCTAAAAGCCTAAGACTTAGTGGTTTATATTTGAAGAGTTATTCAATTATATGATAGACTTTGCTGTCTAATCAATAAGCGAAGATCAAATCCATGACCAACTCTCAGCCAAGTCTGAGGTTTTATTACCTGTGCTTGTCTCCATATTTCTCGTAGTTCTTCTCTCTTCTCCGTCTTCGCTTCTCTCGGACTCTAACACGCTTCTCCTCCACTGATGAGAGGAACATCAGCAAGGGGGAGAGGGGGAAAAAAAAAACATTTAAGTGGAATATTTTCCAAGATAAAAAGTAAAGATGAAAGAGGAGTACTTAAGCAGAACACCTTAATTTGCGCATGAAATTGTGCTAACTGAATCTAACCATCATTTAATTTTAACCACATTAGCACTCCTGAGTGAAGTAGCATTCAATTAGTTTGCAGTGAGTAATAAGAGTGTTCAATTTTGGATATGAAAAACATTTTTGTAATGAAAACGTCCACAAACCCAGAGAAAATAGAAAACAACATACCAGCTTCTTTTCCCTTCATGTCCTTTCCATAAGAGGAAAGATGACTGTCCTTAAAGAATGAAACAACAACAAAAAAGTAAACAAATGAATACATGAAACAAGATTTAAAAAAAGAAAGAAAGTTATTTACCCTCACCTTTGCAAAATTCTGTCCTAAGGATGGGAAAATAAGGAAAGATAGTAAATCACAGTATTTATATTAAAAAAAAAAAAAAAAAAGTATGAATCAATCTATTCATCCGCACATTATTTGCTTTTCCGGCATCTTCTACATATCTGACCGCTTTCCATCAGCGGCTATATTATTGAGATCCATCTTTTCACAATGAAGACAACTGAGGAATTCATACACAACTATGACAAAAGGTGCAACCATTCACTGAAGGCAACACAATACATTAAGACTCAGGGGGATGTAAACCTTAGAAAAGGAGGATCGGTGTAAATTGTTATTTTGTTTAAAGATCCCCCCCCCCATTTAGTACTGCTTTTCAGAGCTAAATAAAATGTCATCTAGTAGAATAGAAAATACTAACTATTTACACTGATCATCCTGTTCAAAAGTTTACATCCCCCTGGCTTAATGTATCGTGTAGCCTTCTCGAACATGGGTGAATGTTTGCACCTTTTATAATAGTTGTGTATGAGTCCCTCAGTTGTCCTCAGTGTGAAAAGATGGATATCAAAAATCATCTAGCTGCTGAAGGAAAGGGGTGAAACATGCAGGATATGCTGGAAAAAACTTTCCGGTCTTCAGTCCATAAGTTATGCATTATGTAGCAAAGCAATGATGCAAAGCATAGCAGTAAATCCACCTCTGAATGGCTCAAAAAAAAAAAACTAAATAAAAGTTTTGGAGTAGCCTAATCAAAGTCCTGACTTTAACCAATTGAGATGCTGTGGCAGGACCTTCAATGGGCAGTTCATGTTTGAAATCCCTCCATTGTGGCGGAGCTAAAGTAGTTCTGTAAAGAAGAGTGGGCCAAAATTCCACCACAACGCTGTGAAAGACTGCGTCAGTTATCAGGAGTATTTGGTTGCAGTTATTGCTGCCAACGGTGGCACAACTAGATTTTAAGTTTAAGGGCACAGTTATTTTTTCACATGGGTGATAGGTGTTTGATAACTTTTTTGCTTCAATAATAATAATAATAATAATAATAATAATAATAATTCTGTGTTTACACAGCTTGCCTATGTTTTATGTTGTATTTCATTTGAAGACCTAAAATTATTCAGTATGAAATACACAAAAAAAATAAATCAAGATGGGGTTAAAACTTTCACAGCACTCTATATACTGTATGGGAGATTAGAGTCAATTTTCATTTCATTTAACAGGAGCAATATTTTTACATTTCTTCAGCATTCCACACCTCCCCACTATAGTTGGAAATTGAGTAGAACAAAAAGAGACATTTAACGTTAATATGGCCAAGTGTCATTTGGCCACCAGCTGGCCACTTAGCAGAAACATTAATTGATCGTCATCTTTAAAAAAAAATCTTCAGTATAAAAGTTAAGAATATTTTCTTTGAACAGAATGATACAGATTAGCAGATCTTATATCTGAGCATCATTCCACTTTGCAGTGCAATTTGTTGCTTGCTGTATCACAGGAAATATACTGTCTACACAGATTTTTCTGCCATCATCCCATCTTCGAAAATCCAACTAACTAACCTCATATTCCTGTAGCCAGGCATGCAGGAATTGCTGAATTCTGGACAGGAATCTAAGCCTACTGGAAAAAAATTTTAGGTTTAGCCTATACTTTCTTTAAATCACACTAAAATGGGAAAATAATGTTATTAACTGGTTAAGCACGTTTTAAAATAACATTTTTCTCTCCAGAACAATTTAGAGTGATTTTTGTTTGTGTTTGAAAAAGTTTAATGAAAAATTGTTTGTTTTTGGTTCCCATTTTTGTTCCTTCTAGTTTCTAATTCATGACTATTATAAATTAGCAAAAAAACTTTAAAACCTAAATCAAATATCCAGGAACACCAGTCCAGTACAAACACAATCATGCAGACCCACCTGCTGTGATGCTCATTTCAACCCTCTGCTTCTTGGCAAACTTGCTCGGAGGGACTGGAGCCATCAGCATCCGCTTTGTGCCACAAGATGCCGGTGGCTGCATGTTTGAATAGAAGCTCTGGATGTTAACAGCACCTCCCGATCTGAAAATCTAAACAGGTGTACAAAATCCTACATTTTATCTACACTTATTGTCAGACTTTGTAAGCTATAAAACTATTGGGTTGTCTCTTTGACACCTCATTGATTCAACATTTTTCAGCCAGTGAGAATAAAATCTATCAAAACCCACTGTTCAAAAGGACATGGTCCTGTAAATATGATTAGCAGAATCACTGAATGAAGAAAACTATCTTTTAGAAAATGGTACCTGTTTTACTGGAGCACTTGACAAATCTATGGAATAAATGCTTAAAATGGCCAATAAAATACACTACGAATAAGAAGAACGACAAAGAAAAAGCTTGGTTAAAAGTAGACTAAAATGTACCTAGTACATTTACTTGAGTAGAAGTCATCTATAGGCTAAGACAACATTTAATCACACCTGTGCATTTGATTTTGCCATCAATTCCTGCACCCTAGCATTCTTTATCTTCACATCATCATACTCACCCCTCTACTTTTCATTCTACATACTGCAGCAGTATCTCCTCCTCTCCCACGTGAGCCTATGGGTGCAGGCTTCACACGGTGTGTCAAATAAAGTGGATGAGCCTGAGATACCACTGAAGGAGTTGTACTGACTGCAATCACTGTCTGAAAATGGTGACCTGGACATCCTCGAGGAACCTAAATAAGGCAAACGGCAGTCTAACAGTACATCATCGATCAGAGCAGCAGTTTGTGTGCCATCACAAGAACTTCCATCTTGTCCAGAATGTGTGGCACCAAGACCAAAGAGTTCATAGGAACCATAGCTGGGGGAAAGTTTAACGAAAAACAGAATAAACAGTAAGTACAAACTTAAATAAAGCAATAATTCAATAAATAACCAATGGGATTTTAAAATAGGATCATCTCACCTTATCTCAGAAGATTTGGATGGGAACAAGCTGAACTGCTGCCAACTGTCACACTTCTCTAAAGGAAACAGAAGATCATTTTATGATGCTACTTTGTTACATACTTGCAAAGCAACCTTTACAAAATACTAAATAACTAACTAACTAAATATGCTTTATCCCAATTTCTCAGCTAATTCGCATAATTAAAAAAGCTGTTTAAGACACTTATGGTGACATTAGCTATTATTTTTCTCAGATGATGATAACGTGGCATTGCAATCACGACATTATTCTTCTTATTATTTGTTTATTTTTGTTAGTATTAATCACACACATTCGAAGCATGTATAAAACAAAATGTCAGTGGACCAAACTAAAACATTTAAAGCCATGACAATAATAATACCAGACAACGGATCGAGAAATAGCTCAAATGGCAACGGTAAACTTTCTGTATGTGTGTGTGAGAGGAAAGGAGAGACAAATAGAGATAAATAAATGGACAGAGTTTCTTGCCTGCATCCTTAGGTGCTGACAATAATGGTGACTCTCCATCTGAAGATCTTAAGATAGTAAATGAAACATTCGGGTTTTCACAATATAACACATTCCCACAATTGTAAGAGGGTTTTATTAACAAACACAGGCAAAGAACCTACTTTTGAAAAAGGCCATAAGACTCTTCAAATGATCTTGGAGCAATTTCAGAGACTGTTCCTCTTGAATCACCAAACATTATTATCCTTAAATCTTGGAGATATTTTATATACACACACACACACACACACATATATATATATAAAATGTATTATTTGACTCTGTCTGGCTACAGAATATCCATATCAAACATCTAAGCCAAGTTCTTACCAAGGGGGCTTTCTAAGAGTTGAGGTTTCTGCTTAGCGAAATAAACAGTAAAAACAAGAATACGCCCAATAAAGCAGAGGCAATTAACTCATCAGATGATAACAACAGCTAAATAAATAGCAATATTCAACACAATCAAAACAGTAAAAGAGCAGATTTTCTTTCACTTGAATCCCACAATGCACTGCTGCTTCCTCTACCATCCAACACACCTGATTTAAATCATCAGCTGATCACTCCAATCAGAGCAGGTTGTGTAGAGGCACAGGGAGTTGGAAAAACTCCTTTTTACCAGCAAACCAATCTGGGAAGTTTACAATCCACTAACATCTAGCACATTAAAGTGTTCTTCAGTGTGTCCTTCTGGGTAAACCCTTACAGGATGTAGAATCATACAACAGGATTTTGCTTTCAGAAAGGATTTAAAGAAGTGGCACCTTTCCCTTCACCTTTTATAATTCAAAGAACTCTTAACAGCCTTTTTTTTATTTCCTAAAGCAATACATGATAAAGTTTCATCAATGTGTACATCTTACATATTTAGCACCAGTATGGACAACACTCATTACTGCCTTTAAAGGACATAAAAGCCCTGTCCCTAACGCTACCATTAGCAGTGTTTACTACAATATAAGAAACAACGATAAGAAAGGATCACAAACGCTGGAACACCGTGTATGCATTTTCTGCCTTTGTTTATTTTCACGTTACATATTGTTTCTGTGTTTCGTCGCGTACATTTATTAGATTTAGAGCCACCCAGCAGTGTCGCGAATATAAAGACTGTACGACAGAACCTAATAATTGGCGCTGATTGTTGTGATATAATTTGTCCGCAAGAGGGAGCTCCAACACCAAAATCAACCCTGTGAATACTCTAAATATGTGTTTGTGTGTATGCTGTGCTTTGGAAGTATGATAGTGGCAATTTCACTATTTTACACAGAGATGGCTGCCTTTTTGAACCCAGAATCACTTTGTAGAAAATTGGGTTTATCATAACTGGCCTATCTCCAGTAATAAATAAATAAATAAATCTTAAAAGAAGAAAAAAAAAAACTTTGTCAAGTATGCTTTTGAAGTACCTCTTACCACCATAATTAAGTCATATCAAACTGGTAAAACATCACAGGTTGCCTGTATCTCACAGAAATGTGCATAGTTGGAATTGCTGTGTGAAAGTGACATTAGTGTTGCTGACATCAAGACTCCAGTAAGCTCCAAAACCTAATTTGCCATCCACACCCACTGTCTCTCCAGACCACATAAAATACATTTCCTTTACTGGTTCTTCCAACACTCCCATTCTGCTGAAGTACCTGTAATTTGACTGCTGTATGCAACCCCTTCACCAGTGTGCTGCAGTTGTGAGAGACACCGGAAATCATAGAAGGACTGCACACAAACAATACAACTCCTTGCTTAGATTGTGTGCAGACTACTTCCAAATTGTTCAAGGCTGCAAATAGCAACAATTACGAAACAGACTCGGGAATTATGAGAAACGGTCCATGTCTGGGACAATAAGGCCGACTTTGCAGCCAAGCATGCTTTCTTTGAAAACAGGTTATCTATAACTCTTTAGGTGCATCAAGTTCTGTGCACTGTGTTTAGACATGACTGCTTAACATCCAATACTTGAATATGTGTATAACAGTTAAGTGATTAATATTCAATCTATTATTCATTGTATACAAGTTTCCATGATGTTGACATGATTTTTAATTACTAGTGCAGAGGCCAAAAGACTCTTACTAAAACTACAGTATGACTGCATGTCTGCAACATGACCATGATGGAAGGGGATGCTGAAATGATCAACAAACCCTTACCCCTTATGGTGATCTTTGGTTTAAAACATTGGGTTAATTAGCTATGAGGGGTCTTAGTTTGATATTACATCGGAGTAACAAGACATTTTAAAACACTGCTGCATTAAGAGAAGTTTACACAGTGTTTGAAAACCACAGTCACTGCATAGTCACAGGATAGGACAAAAGTTTACTTACACCTGACTTACACTTTAAACAGTCTGGAATATTCCAGAACTTAATTTAATGACTTGATGAAGCTTCTGATTGACCAACTCTCATACTTAGGCATTAATTGGAGCGCACCTGTGATTTTAAAAAAGGCCTAACTTTAGAGACAGTGCCATTTTGCCCTTGATATCATGAGAAAATCCAAACAACTCAACCAAGACCTCAGAAAAAAAAGTGGATCTCCAGAAGTCCAGGTCTTCTTCTTCTTCTTCTTAGGAGCAATTCCAAAACTGAAGGTACAATGACAAGATTATTGTATGAATATATAAATATCTTGGGACCACACAGACATGGAAATAGTCACAAATTTCAGCTGAACCCCAAGGCAACAACAAAGGAACTGGTGATGGATTTGGAGGCTTCAGGTACCAAAGTATGTACATCCACCATTAAAACATTCCTATATTGCCATAACCTGAAAGGCTGTCATGCAAGGCAAAAGCCCATATACTAATACTGGTATAAAAAGCAAGACTAACATTTGCAGGTGATTACCAACCCATGAATCCAATAGAAAATGTGTGGTTTGAACTGAAAAAGTGTCCGACAAGGAGGCCCACAAACCTGACTGAGTTACACCAGTTCTGTCAGGAGCAATGATCAAAAATTCCAGAAAAGTATTGTGAGAAGCTTGTAGAAGGCTACCCTAAGTGTTTGATTCACATTCAAGCAATTAAAAGGCAGTGTGTATGTCTGTCTCACTAGGATCTTATGATTGCAGAAATTAATGCAAAACCAAGCAAACTCTTCAAGATTCCAAGGAGCTTGCAATTTTTCAATATTACCGATCTGGGCCAAGATGCACCATGTGACATCATCAGAATGCGCACTCAGTCAAAGCCCTCTTCAATTCACATGCGTTGAACATGAGTACAGCTAACAGGTCTCATTTATCAATAAACATCACTGCAAAAGGACGTACAAAACTATTTAGTGCAATTGCAATTTCACCAATTCAAGTAGTTTTCTGAAGAAAAAAAACTCTGCACGCTGCATCGTAAATTTTTTTTTAAAGCTGCAGCAAAATCAAGCATTTTTGGCTTCAACAATCGCAATAAAATGCACAAAATCCTGTATGGGCTGGAATGTAAAGGCAAAGGCAAAGTGTATTTAAACTTCTGACTATAATAATAAAAGTTTAAATAAATATAAAAATATCTAAAAGTCTGTTAGCTTTTATTTTGACCTCCCATGGAAATAATGTAGACACCAAATGACTTGAAATATATGGTAACATGAAATGTGTGAAGTTGTGAAAAACTGAGTTTGAATGTAGCCTACGTGTATTTTGGCTTCAACTGTGTGTCACTGCTGTGCTAAAAATGATCCACTCGTCAGATAATAATTGATAGATTGGTTAAAGAAGAGCTAACAAATTGTTTGTGGGCTTTAATCAGTGACTGCATACCTACAAAGTGTGCTTTTATGGGAATGGTAACTGATACCATTTAATGTTATATTTATGGTCCAGTAGGACACACTAGTAAAAGTAAAAGATGACATGATGAAAAGATGTTGTTGTATAACTCTAGAGAGAAGCACCAAAGTAGCATTGTCTGTCCTGAAACCAGTAAAGTAAGGAATAAACTACCAAAAAAGACCTGTTCTAAGAAAATAATCAACTTCAGGCTAATAACGGTGACATGTCCTGTTTATGTTTTATTCCTCTTTTATTAGAGTAGGTTATTTATTAAAGAATAACATATCATGCTGTTAAATGTTTATAGCTACATTTAACGTTGTGTAACAGCTGTGTTATCGCTTATGTTGTGGCAGCTATACATGGTGTATCCTCACCAGCCTGTCCTCTTTGTCTTTCTTGCAGTTAATTAGACAAAGAAAACACAACTAGTCATACCACCAAGAAACTGGAAAGCATGAAGTCTCCTGTCCCAAAGGCTCGCTCATGGTGGAAAATTTACTGACACTCGAGACTCCTTCCAAAAATGTTAAATAAACATGTCCTTACAGAAAACTGCACAATATCAATGATCATTTGTTTTTCTTTGTTAAATAACAGCACAGTTGTAATATCCATTTATTATTGTTCTTAGATTACATGGAGCATATGCAAGTCCCTGTGAATGTGCTGTTACTATAGAAACGGTAAGCTACCACTACTGTCAAAGCTGCTCTTATGGAAAGTTAATCAACACCTTCCGAAGAATTATATTCGAGAATGTATATTTGAGAATGTGGTATAATAGTATCAAATCAATATTTAAGAGCAAAATGGTCACTGTGATGAGTACGGTCACAGAATATTAGGGAAAATAGATTACCCAGCTGTGACCTGCACATTTAAATATGTGTTGCATGCCAATTTGATGCTAATTATTTCTTGTTGTGGTTAACTCATCCAGTCACCTTCTGAATGCTTTAGTTGTGGTACGTAATTGCACTATGTTTTGTATAGTCATAATTTTATGAGTATGGGATGTTGCATGTTGAACAATGTCAGGCTTATCTGTCAAATTTAAGTGTAATCTGTACATTTAGTGAATTAAACAATTCTGATTCTGAGCAATTTTTTTTAATAAAGTACAAGCATTTGTATTCCCACTTAGAGTAACCAGTACAATGTTTAGCAGTAGTTTTTAACATAAATTCTGATTTTATACATGTCTTTTAACTAACATGTAGAAGTTAAAGAGTAGAAGAATAAATATTAGAGCTATAATTTCTACGCTGAAGTGTTATGAGCAGCAAGGACCATGCATTGGGTGCACTAATGGTTCCTTATAATACGTCGCCAAACACAAAGATCTTGTTGTTGTTGTTTTTCACCACTTTCCTGATTTCTTCCAAGAATGAATAAACACAGTCAGTATCTGCGTCACAATGTGGGTTGTTCTGTGTGGAAAGTCGTTAGATAAAATAGAAAAAAAAACATGGCAGCATAAACAAATGAAAGACTGCAGAAAGGGCAGTTTGCATTTGAAACATGAAACTGTTGGCTTTTTATCGGGGGAAAAAAATATTGCAAACTGGGTTATTCATAGTTTTTAAAAAACATTTCCAGTCAACACATATCGTTAAATCAGATACTTTCTACTGGCCTTCTTGTTAAGATGCTAAGATGCTTAGTTAAATCCAGTGGTTTAAAGCATTTCATTTAGGTGCAACAAGTCCTAAGCCTAACCTTCCTCACCAGTTGACAAACCTGCAAGGGACCAGTTTGGTAGAACTATAGCAATAAAGAAAACATTGTGTATAATCCCATTCAACATGGATACCAGATTTTGGTCAAAAGTGGACCAGCAGAGGGAAGTGTTGAGATCCCTTTCTACTAATCTCCTACATTCCATTAGCATATGTAGCACTGCTTTCCTGATTAATGCTGTCTTTGACCTCTATTGGCAGAGAGTCGTATAGGTGATCCTCCACAATCAGACCACTTCGACGCAAGAGTCTACACTGTCCAAGCTGGGCTGGAAGGCGGTCCAGACAGTTTCCCTTTAACTCTAGATGTATCAGCTGCACCAGCTGGCCAATTTTCTCTGGCAGGGACGAGATACAATTTTGGCCCAAACACAGGGTACGCAGCTTGGTGCATTTGAACAAGGGCTTTGGTACCACTTCCACCTTGTTTCCTGTAATAGCAAAGTGCTGGAGGTTCTGCAGGAATCCTACCTCTGTTGGAATCACTACAATGGAGTTGCAACTTAAATCCAAATATCTTAGCTTAGGTAAACTAAACAAAGGTGCAGGCAAGGACTCTAGTTTGTTATGAGAAAGATAAAGGGACTCGAGGTTCTTTACTTGACCTATGGACAGTGGAATGGTGATGATCTTGTTATGCCAAAGTTTGAGACAGGTAAACCTTTTTAAGTGTTGGAAGCTGATAACCTCCTCAATAGTGCGAATATTGTTGGATTTTAAGTCTAGCTCCTGTAGATTTGTCAAACTAAAAATGGCATGTGGTATCCTTTCCAGTTCACAATTATGCAACTCAAGATCAGCTAGATTCATCATCTTTTTCAAACTATTCAATACCAAGAGCTTAGTACCATCATTGTGTACCACAAGTTTGATCAGATGGGGGGCTAAGTCTGTTATGTTTGTTGGGACCTTAGTAAGGTTGCTCTTCAGATGTAGCACTTTCAGATGCCTCAGGTCCCTGAGGGATTCTAAGCCAATCATCTTGTTGTTTTCAGAGTTCAGGTTTCCCACCAAGTAGAGCTCCCTCAAGTTCTTCAACAAGTAAACCCATTGGGGTATCTCTGCAACATCTGTAAATTTGACATAAAGGCACCGTAGGTGATCACGGAGAAAACTGAAAGCAGTCTGTTCAACTTTGGAAGGGCAGTGATATAAATGCAGTTCCTGAAGGTTGGTCATCTGGGAAATCTTTGCTGTTATCCGTGCTTCAGGGATAAGCTCAAGCTTCAGTATCTCGAGGTCAGTGAGGTCAAACACTGCATCAGGAACACCTGAGAGCATAAACAACTGGAGCTCCAACTTGTCTTGCGCATTCCGTGTCACATGCTGCCGTAGCTTCTCAAATGTCCACTCGTGATTCAAGCTAATTTCCCGCAGTTTATTTTCACTGACCTCTGAGAGAAAGACACCAAAGCGTTTAGAGTATAACTGGTCGTATTGGTCTACCATGTGCAAGAGAAATGCAAAGTCATTCTTTACATCTGGTATGTCACTAAAGCTGCTCTCCTCTCTCACCTTCTCAAATGAGTACTCCTTCAGAGGCCGCCTGAATAACCAAAAAAGTGTGTGAATGCATACCAAGCCATAAACACAAATGAGGGCAATGTAGCTAATAAGCAGCTTTTTCAACATGAATGCCATATTATGAGTACACTGGAATTTGGTGTAGCCAGTTAAATGCTTAACATCTGGTTTACAATCGTGCTCAAAATGAATGTATGCAACAAATGTTGTTGTGTAACACAAGATCAAAATGAACTTGACTGTCTTAATTATAGTTTGAGCGACATAGAGTTTGTAGATCAAGTCACTGTCCTCAACATGCACACGAAACTTCCTCACTTTTTCAAACAGGGCCTTGGCTTGCTCGCCATCTTTCTTGTCCAGTATGGTCATGCTTGGAACTTCAATTACAGGCTTTTCAGTTGAGAATTTAACACTGGATTTTCCCAGCATTGGTGTGGTTGGGCTTGGAGTTCCCTCCTCACTGCCAGTGGATAAATGCTTTGGTAACGAGAGGCCTCCAGTCATTCTTTGCTTATTCTCCTCAGAGTCTTCGCAAGCTGTCTCAGACAATGCTTTGGTGGTCCAAGGGGACTCAAAACACTTCCCCAAAATTGACACAAAATGCTCAATTTTTGAACTCGTCTTTGGATACTTGAACCAAAAGTTGCTGCTGACCATGAGGACAATTGTATGAATGAGAGCAAGATATGGAAAGTATTTTGAATACCAGGGGAGGGCAATATGGTAGCACATCTGGTTGACAAAGACATACTGTTGAAAGTCCATGTTTGTTTTCACCCCTGTTGGCTGAGGATGCATGATTGCAGCTGGTTGAGAGAAGTGCAGTTGGCGGACAACTGTGTTAGGCTGGTCTTTGCCTGCTAAAGGCGCAGCTGCTAATGTCACTCTGTTTCCTTCTGTCCCGAGGTCAGAAGCAGTTTCTGGAGGCTTCTGTGTGGTAACAGACTCTTCCCACGAATCCAGAACAGGCAAGCAAACAACCTGGTCTTTGGTTAACTGCATCGTTCCAGCAAATATTGCCACCATGAGCATTACAATGCCCAAATAATCCATGAACACATCCCACCACGGTTTCAGAATTCGATAGGTTGGCTGGATGTCGTTCAGAGAGGCAACTTCCGTGAGGGTGAACATTCCTTTGGGAGAGAAAAGAACACCACTGATTAGAATTGTAGTGATTGCTGCCTAATAACGAACCTTCTATGCATCAATACTTGAGCTAAATATAGTTTTAGGCACACTCTTTAGTGCACAATTAAATCTGAGTTTACACAAAGAGTGTGCTCACCATTTTCTTTATGATGTAGCCCATGCTTAAACACTGACCAAAATGCATAACCTGACCTATTTGTACATTTGCCTGAAGAATCTGACACAAAGAATATGATAAATAAATAGTACTATCACTATTAATAGCCAAGAGTGCCATACGGTGCTAGTTACATTATAGATTACATAACTCCAATTTGCCTTCACTTACTACTTTTTGACGATTAAATGACTAATGCCTATATGATTTTCATTAAAAATGCCACCCTCTGATATCTACTGAATTTTGCATACTTTTGAGCCCCTTTTCCTATAGTTTTTGGTAACACTTCTAATTAACTCTAATTACCAAATAACGTCTAAACATAGCAACTATTTGCGAGATCTAATGGTAAGAAATGCAGTATAAGATAAAAGCATTTATTAAGGAGACAGCAGGCTGTTAAGGCTCTGCCCAGTATCAGTTTCCATGAGAGAACTCTCCATACTCTCTATATAACACTTCTTGATTGTATCATCAATCTGAGACTACTTAAAAAAAAATTGCTTGCTGCAGGGGTGGACTGGCCAAAAATAATGTTTTCATGTAATATCAAATTCTAAGACTTGTTTTGATGCCTGAGGGTAAGCTTTAGCACCTCCAAGCCTTAGATTAAATTTAGAGAATAACAAACAATATCAAATTGGCAAAAAAACAAAACAAAACATTTGTTATAGGAGTAAAAGAAATATTTAACTTCAGATAGTTACTCTGTATGGACAGAGAAGAAATGCTCATTATTTAAATAACTTATCTAGGTTCATTAGCCTCTTTTTCCCTGTAAGGCTAAATAATTCTGTGCATGTAGGCTGTTCTAATTTTTTTGTTCTTGTTTTTATGAAAACTTCGTCCAGTGACAGCAGCTGCTAAAATTTTACTACATACAATTACAAGTTAAACCAGGATCTATGATTAATGATTGTTAACTCTAATAAAGAGCAAAAACATCTATATACAAACAAATAGCACTGATTAAAATAGTATTTTGATCAGTGTTATATGTATCCATATGCATGCAATCATAAACATGTTTTAATGCAATGCTGAACAATCTTCCACTCAGGCCCAGATTTCTAACGTACAGTAAAGGTCCCCTCCCACTTCGGAGTCTTTTGGTTCGTTCCAAGAAAAGGATACCTTTCAATTTTCAACTGGAATTTCCTTTTAACTGAAATCTTACATTCTGGTGATCTAATATCTTTCTAGTTAATGTTTGAATGGACTAAAAGAAGTAAATGGAAGTGTAATTGTACTGTATGCAAAAGGATATATACAAAGATGCAAACATTTCCTCTTTTTATGTCATTTTGTTGAACATGTTTGGGTATTGTGCCAACCCTTTTGCCTACATACTTATACTGTATGTAATAATAAATGTAAAAAAAAAAAAAAAAAAATAGAATTTTTTATTAAATAGCACTTTGGTCTCTAATTCCACTTATTCCAACTTATCACTCACAATTCCAAGTTATCATAATTGTCAGTCAGCTGAACATGGAGCAATGACATCAACTGTCATATATTTACTACATGCATGGGACACAACTGACCCAGCGTGTCTTTCCTTTTTCATTGATACTGCCAAGTCCTGATTTAAAGGCATGGCAAATGGACAATTAGTAACTGTTCACACAGAACAGCACAATCTGGAAGCTGGTAACTGCTTAATCCTTCACTGGGAAAGAGGGTTGCAATTACAATTACATTCTGTGTTACAACCCAACCAGTACAATTAGCATTATAATGATAATGATATTGAGACTTTATTGATCACATACTGTATACACTACAGCACAGTGAAGTTCTTTTCTTCGCATACCCCAGCATGTTAGGAAGTTGGGCAAAGGGTCTGGTAAATTATGCTGGTAAAGAAAAGTGTGTGAAACACTAAGCAGTGGAGGTCCTGCATATTTTCCACTCTCAGATCTACTAAAGTGCATGTCAAGACCTGAGTCACCTACAGCAGCCACATTCTTTTCCCTCACTGCACGAACTATTCAAGACATAACTTTGTTCTTTGCTTTTCCTTTGTCAAGTTTTATCCCATTTTGTACAATGTGTTAAAATGGCTTTGATGTCTAGACAGTTAAACATAGGGCAGTTGGGATGTCGATGGGATTTGCATGAGACTATGTCTGAATAGTACTCAAATAAGCCTCACCAGCCTTAATAAACCAGAAATAAATGCAACATGTGCTTGCAGAATAGTATAATTCAGTGGGTGTTACAACAGGAGTAAACAGTTATTGTACAACTGTTCATTAACTAATGTGTAATTACATGAAATTATATTGATTACTGCACAGAAAGACCAAAAAAAACAAAACAAACAAATAATTAACAACAGCAAACCGGTACAACAAACAGAATCATGATCTACATATAATTATCCTGTCTATGGCTTGTTTACAGAGCAAGAGGAACATGATTTCTCTTCACTTGGACAATCTTAAGGACATTCATGATTGAAAAATAGAGCCTTGTGCAACTACCCCATACTCCCCCCCCGCCCAAGAGAGACCAATGTGGAAATGACATAATGCCTACTTCTTTAACTTCTGCAAGACGAAACTCTGTTGGCAGACTACTGTTAAAAGGAAAACTTCTCAAGTTTCTGTAATAAAATGTCATCTACTAGTAAAAAAAAAAAACATTAAAGAGAAAAGCTCACAACAACTATTCAGACAGTACGTAACAGTGACACATGCTTTCTGTTGCATTGTGACAATACAGTTTTTAGAGCCCTGACTTAATTTCCTCCTTGTTTACACAATACTTTGGCTCATTAACACTCTCATCTGCTGTTGCTAGGCTCATTTAATGACCCAAAAATCCAAGAAAACCTGTTAAAAATACATGCTATTGTCAAAACATGGTTCAAATATTTTATCATACAGTATTGTGCTAAAAGAACTTAATGTTTAAAAATGTTGTTTATAAAATGTAACATAAGGACACACTGTAATGTAAGTACTATCGCATTATGAGCAAATAACTGCTTAGATTCATTGCAGTGCTATTATGTTAGCATGGGTCCCAAAAGGGCCCATGTCACACCTCTCTTCATCTCCCTCCACTGGCTACCTGTAGCTGCCCATATCAAATTCAAGGCGTTGATGCTCACATACAAGACCTTGTCTGGATCAGCAACCCCCTACCTCAACACTCTCCTGAAGGCTTACACTCCCTCACGCACTCTGCGATCGATTAGCGACCCGACGCTTTGTAGTGCTTACTCAGCGTGGCTCAAGGTCCCTTTCCAGAACCTTCACACTAACTGTCCCTCAGTGGTGGAATGAACTTCCAACCTTCCATCCAGACTGCAGAATCTGTCACTATCTTCAGCTAAACAGCTAAAGAACCACCTCTTCCATGAGCACTTGGCCAACCCCTAAAACGCCAGCCCCACATTATCCTAAAAAAAACAACAAAAAAAAACAACAACCTTACCCTGGCTCTTACACCTCTACTCTGCACACTTTGCTTTTCTAGAACTAAATTAAAGATCCTGTACGGTAGCACTACTTGTATTGTTCTCTGCTTAGATCGCTTTGCTTTTATCTTTGGATAAAAGTGTCTGCTAAATGAATAAATGAGAATAAATTAATGTTATTCTATTATATGCTGTTATACTGATACCTAGTGCAGATACGATGATGTCCTAACCAGGATGATCAGGATGAGTGGAATTGCATGTGGCTTTACATAAAGTGCTTTATTACTTTATTTACTGATTAAATATCTCATGCATGCTAAAGGAGTGCTACATCTTTAAAATAATAATAATAATAATAATAATAAATCAGTATGTGTATTGACACCATTCCTTATACAATAGACACTTTTATTCAAAATAACATAGAAGTGAGGCAAAAATCAGTTAAACAGCCCGAAAGTGGCTCTCTAGAAGTAGTGGAATTTGAACCCAAAAAGTATGTTTTTGGATTCAAAAACATGCTCAGCCTCTAGCTGGTCTGGTATAACGTAAAACACGCAACTGTTTTCATTTAACTTGTTCACTTTTAGAACAGTGCCTTATAAATAATTGTCCTCAGATGACCAGACTTTATAAGATTAGAAACAGACCAACAGGAATGCAAGATCTCTTGGCATATTATTTCTTGCTCAGACCTGCTAGCATCTAATAAATATATAAATAAATATGTTTTTTTTTTTAATCCCGGTTTGTATAGGAGCAATGCTCTCAAAATTAGTTCCTGGCCTGATTTTTAAATAATTCATTTAGCAGATAATTTGGTAAAAAAAACAAACAACAACATAGAAATAAGGCAGGATGGAAAAGTGGCTCTTCTGAGTACTGTAGTTTATTCTCCCAACCTTTGTATCACTGAGTAAAGTAACCCCTGAGCCACCACTGAGTCAACTTATATTAATAACCATATTAACCACTGTCTTTAAATCTGGCTTGAAGAGCACACAATAAGCATTTATTATAACTGACAATCTTTATTTCTCATACCCTATCATAATCCATGCTCATAATGCAATCATACTTCAATTATGCGCAATATGCACCTCAAAGATGCTGCCGATCAGAGACAACTCACAGAGACGGATACATTTATGTCACTTTCATGCCAAAGTCATGCGGTCCTATCTATAACCATATCACATGCCAAACTCTCGGTAAGTTGCAAAAATAATCACAGTATGACATTCCCGATCATGCAGCATGGCTTGATCCTTCTGACTCGATATGCGCAACTGAAAAATATATCTCAATGTAGCAGTTGGGAAGTTGTACTCACGTGAGAGTTAAAAAATATTTACACAAACTATCCGAGTGTGTGTGGATTTTCTCAATGCAATAACTTCCAAGGGTCTGAAGCCACAGTTTACAATATTATTACAGATGTTTTAGTAGTCTGTGCAGCAGTTCTTTCTGACATTTTTCCTACTTTTATAGAGCTTTCAAACAGTGAACAGAACTATGGGATCACCTTCTCTGAGAAGCCGATGTCACAGCATCTCTACATCTACAGAGATCAAGGCTGCAACTGACAATCAGTAAATTACGCTAATCTTACCAGTTCAGGAGGGCCGAACCTACAGAGACAACTGAAGATCAACACAGGAAACCTCATCATCTGTGGCAGCATTTTGTAATAGCTTTAACCGCTTCATGGTGTTAGCCGATGGTGTAACCGCATGCGAGTGTGCAGACATAGAGCCTTGTTTAACCCCTCGGTTTTCTCTCTCTCTTAACTAGGTCAAAGCCTGCGCCAGATACACTGATTTGTTTAGTCTTCCCTAGCCATTATAGTGACACAAACGGTAACCAATCACAGCTGTTCATGCACGAGCAAGCCAATTAAAATGTTGTGGGGAACATATTAAGCGGGCCAATAAAGAGCTCTAAGACTCGGAGGAAGATGATGTGTTAGGAGAGTTTTCAGAACGAACTACCAGTGTGTACATGTCAACATGTTTTTCGTTAACATGATGATTGGGATGACAAAAAAAAACAAAAAAAACAACCCTGAAATTCTGCATGGCAATTCTGCTTCCTATTAAAAACCATCCTAAAGGATAATTAGATGAGGCAATTGCAACATGTGAATAAATCCAGTCATTCAAGTTGAGTATGTCCCTAAAATAACAGTTAACTGTCTAATGCCACATCAGGTAGTGGTAGTTATAAAGGTGTGTCTAAATCATAATCTAAATACTATACACATCTAATATAACACTATAATCTCACATACGTTATTTTTTGCCTTTATACAGTATCACATCAAACAGTGTCTATCTGAAAACGCTTTTAAGTGTGGGTGCATGCATATATATATATATATATATATATATATATATATATATATATATATATACACGCATATATACGTTTTATTAAATGTGCATTATTTTAGTTGTGTGAGGATTACCTAAAATTCCAATTTTAACAGTTCAGTGTAATGAACCACAGGCTACACAGCCTGCATGAGGATCTCTGACTCTATTAGAACAAGTGCTGGAAGCCAAGCAGGTGTTCAGTCTCAGGTTTCATACCTACCTCATAGAGCAGAATTCACAGAATTTTACAGGGGGGAAAAACATAATACATTCATCAAAAACTGGTTGATGATATAACAGAGTAGCATACTTACTGCATCCTAAAGAGTAGAGCTCTTATGACCCATCCACTATCTCATTTCCATCTTGGCGTAGTGATAATACTGCGCAACGCCCCGCACAGTGCTGTCCTTTCGTGTCCTCATTATTAGTCAAACACGACTGGGAAATAGCTGGATGTTTTCCTCCCTAATAATAAAAAAAGACAACAGAACCATTTACATGATGTACATGAACACCTTGTCCCGTCCTCTGTCTTCTCCGACATGCAGTAGTCAGTACTAACCAGTCTGCACCAGTTTGCTGCCTCCTCCGCTTCTCCTTCCTCCAGCCCCGCGTTGTCCAAACGTGAAAGGGGAGGGGGGGGGGCACAACAAAAACAATAATACGTGCCTCAATCCAGTATGGCGATTTTTTTTAACAAGCTAAAATAGTCCCGCGAGCACGCACATGCCGAGGGGGGGAAAGCGCAACGTGTAATAATAGTAGTTTAGTAATAAAACAAATTGTGGTTAGAATCAGGAAGTCTGTCATGGGAGGTGCTTAAGTTTACAAAATCCGGGATGAGGTACAAACGGCGGCTTATTGGACATCGAGTGCGCTACGTAAGCTTCGGTATCTTTTATGTCATGGACTACGGAGTGCGCTTATGTAGGGAGTATCGAGTTATTTGGAATTCAGCCCCGGTACTCGTAAACGTGTCAAAAGCGATATTCCATGGGTTAAGCTTTTTTTATTTAAAATACTAATAACAATGATCGACTTTTTTATTTTCAATGTGACGCTCAATAACGGGATTCGGCACCCTAAATGTGAGGTACGTTTGATACAATGTTACTAATTAATTCATTACTGTTTTACAAACTGTTTTACAAAAGCGACGTCGATTTAACTAAATCGGATTTATTTATTGTTGAGGCTGTATTACAGTAGAAACCTTACTTTTAAGTATATAACATCCATCCATTTTCTATACCGCTTATCCTTCAGGGTCGCGGGGAACCTGGAGTTTATCCTAGGGAGCATGGGGTGGGGTACAAGGTGGGGTACACCTTGGATGGGGTGCCAATCCATCGCAGGGCACACTCACACACCCATTCATACACTAAGGACACTTTGGACACGCCAATCAGCCTACCATGAATGTCTTTGGACTGGGGGAGGAAACCGGAGTACCCCCGCAGCACTGGGAGAACATGCAAACATACAGGAGCGTCGTCTGAAACACTGAAACCTCTGATCCAAAAAAAAATGATAATAATTAAGAAAGAAAAGAAGAAAGCAAAGACTACTAAGTAGTTCATAATAAGTAGTTGATTTATTTTCAAAACATGTTAAGCTTAAATATCAATAACATGCTTTTATATGGCTATCATTTAGCTTTTATCAGAATAGAAAATAATAGATTATAAATTTCTTCATATAGGTAAGTTTTTGATCATGGTACATGGTTTGATCAAACTAAGTATTTGCAAAACAGTCGAACCAAGCACTATCATTTCTGTTAGGAATGAAGACAAAGTTTAAAATGAAGGACAAATAAGTGCTTAGGTGGGACAAACAATATGGTGATCAGTGATTCATTACTGGGAAATAGTTATGCTGGGACCTGTGGTGGTCAGTGATTGGTCACTGGAATACAATGCTGATCAGTGATTTGTCATTGAGACTAATGGTGTTTAGTGAGTTCAAACACAAGCACTGCCCAGCTGCCACTGTCGGGCCCTTGAGCAAGGCCCTAAACCCTCAACTGCTTAGATGTTTAAATGAGATAAATTTAGTCACTCAGGATATGGGTGTCTGCCAAATGCCATAAATGTAAATGATTGGTCACTGGAAATTTCCAACCTCTGACTATGGAAAACTAAAGAAAACATATCCTCAATTTGGAATTCTTACTTGGAAAGTTGGGAATGTGTCCTTAACCCAGATTTCAGCATATCACATGGCAACATGGCTGTTCACACACGTAATGGTAAATGAAAAATCACTTCACTACATTAAATGAGTTTATAGTAATATTTACTGATCAATCAACATAGGCACATTAGGTGGTTAAATCTATAATATTTACCATACAGTTCACTGTATTGAGAAACTAAATAGATAATATCTTCATGAAGAGTAATGTTAACCAGGCAGCTTGTTGTTAACAAAACACGCAAACACATGTTTGCCCTCATTCTCTCTAGCTGGTAGCGGTTGTGTGATAGGGGTGAGTTAGCAAATGGGTGACCAAATTGAGGAGAAAATGGGAAAAACCCTAAACAAACAACAAAAAACATTAAGGGAAAGTTGTTTAGTGAAAATAAATTGCTATGTATGTAAATAGTATAAATAGTATGTGACACAAAATATTTGTACTAATTTTGAATAACATTATAAAATCTTACTTAAAGTCAGTATTTCTATGTATGTTCTCTTGCTTAATTATGCCATACCATATGTTTATTATGACCCAGCAGGGCTTTGATCATTGAAGGGTCATTGTCAAGATCATTGTCCAGCCAGGTACTTCACATTGTTGGTCTGCATGGCTTCAGCTGGATACTACAGAATAATTAGCTGTAAACAGAACTGTTTACAGTTTACATGTATACATGCAGCATCATGATATTACCATACTGTATGCTAATTATAAAAACAATTCACATGTCTATTCCGAAATTGATTTAACCATTTAATGCTTTCTTAGCAGGTTATGCCCTCCACAATGAGAGCTCTGTATGGGGCATAATGCAGGGGACACCCTGGACAGGATTTCAGGGTGCCAGCCCATCACAGGGCACAGTCGCACACATTTTATATTACCCACATAAAACTGATTGTCTTTCTGTCACCAGAAGTCACATAATTAGGTGAACAAGTTTGAGTTAGTGTCACATGACCTCAATATAAATGTTTTTTGGAGACACACCATCATGGAGGACAAGGAGCTATCAAACAGGAATGTTCTGGAAAACTATTAATCAGTGCTTATATATATATATATATATATATATATATATATATATATATATATATATATATATATATATATAAAAAATAATAGTCCAACTTTAAAAACCCAACAGAACACCATTAAATAAAGAATGGAAAGAATATGACACAACCATAACTATGTGCATAGGATGCCATCTACCAAAAGTAACCAGTAAGGAAAGTATTAGACAGAGACCAGGTTTATAGGTGAATTAAAATTCACAGTAATGCAGCAGGTAGCAGTGCCATCTCATAATTCAAAGGTTTGAACCTGATCTGGGGTTACTGTCTGTGTGGAATTTCTGTGCATGTTCTCCCCATGCCCATGTGGGTTTCCTCCCACCTCCTGAAAATATTCCATCTACATGCCAAATGATTGATTGGTTATGCTAAACTGATCCTAGGTGTGAATGAGTGTATGAATTAGGGTTGTGACGGTGAGGAAATGTTCCCACCGGTTAATCGATGTGTGACAACATCGGTAATACCGGTATTACCCCGTCATGCTGAATTGAGCAGTTAATTGTGGCATTCGTTCTCTAACTGAGCTAAATGATTTTTATTACTATAAAACCTGACAAAGTGGTTACTGGGACTAAGAAAAGCATTCACCCTATTGTCAGGAGATTGTGAGTTCAAATCCTGATGATGCCACAGAGCCACGTGGGTGGAAGGGATGGCATACTCTTTCTTGCCTGTCAATCATAGCAAAAATACAGCAAAATAGCCTGCTGTAGGTATCTATGAGATTATATACTACGTACATGAAAGAGGGCAGATAAAAAATTTTGAAGTACTAAAGTAGTCTTTCAGTAACTCAGTTTGGAATGTTCCTCTGCTAATTTTAAATGATGTTACATGACCTTCACATTATATTATGTCTTACGTAACATAAGTGTCAATAAAAGGTTGTGAGTCTAAATCCCAGGTAGTTTTATGAAAAAATGTCCTTAGACATCAAAAAGGCAAAGATCGATGCAGGGTCTGTGAATGTGCACCCCCACCCTGACAAATATCAGACCCTTTCCTTTGTAAACCACTGGACCAAAGGACAACCTGTACACTGAAATATGGTAGGCTCTTATAATTAATGATGCAATAACACTGGACTTTCATCAACACTAATTCTTGTGAGTGGCTTTGAATAAAAAATGTGTGAAAAATGAAGAAACGTAAAGTTAAACGTGATCCTGCAGCATTTCAGGTTTTTTTTGTAGTGGACATATTAGAGTTTAGAGCTGGTCAGCTTTTGTGCAGTTTGGGTTAACAGTTGCCTGGGAACTCACAAAGAATGATCGACAAAAGGACAAGGATCTTAAGCTCATTGTCTAAGGGTTTGAGTAAAACACATACTGACAATGTGAATCACACAGTCCAGCTCTAAATCTGCTGTGCTGGCAAACTCTAAGCGCACGCAGAGACATCTCGGCTTATACTGTTAGAAAAGGCAGGTTTGAGCCAGTTCTAACTAGATTAAATACAAATGATTTACCGGTGGTTTGAGCCTATTGGGGAAATGGGATCTTTGTGTATGTGCGTGTGTGTGAGTCTGTTTTCAAAGGCAACACAAAGGATATTTGGCAATAGCAAAATTACCTTCAGGTGATCTGTGAGGTGTCCTTTTCATTGACTCTAGCTCATTTTTTGTCTACTGTATCTTAAGAATTCTGCTGTCTTTTCTACCACTGATGTACATTCACAGTTGTTTGAGTTAATAAATGTGGCCATGATAACCAAGTCTTTATAAATCAGTTCATGCAAGATAAGCATTGATAAAGTTGGACATTTCATAAATTATATTCTTTACTCAGATATGAAAACACTGATAACTAGGAGCTGTTGGCAAACAAAAAGTGACAACTATAATAAACATGACTTGAGTTAACAGTGCATGAATGGAACTGATAGGCTTATCCCTGTGTGTGTGTGTGTGTGTGTGTTTTTAGTGCAGCATAACTGTTGTTCCCCCACATGTTTTTACAATCACATAAGCCCAGAGCTGAAGTGTTTCTCCGTCCATCTCAAGGTTAAACACCTCTTCTGCATCAGACCAAATTAAATCCTCAGGTTCATTGGCCATGCTTGAAGAGAATGGCAGTGTTTCAGCTCTAAGTGCTGAATGCTTGACTTGTACACCGACTGAAGTCCTTTGCTTCATCTACACTCAGCCATAGACAATCCTAGTATGCATGCAAAGACATGAAATCTCTAACAAAGGATTCAGGGTGTACTCTTTCATTATTAAAGTCCTCTTTCCAAAAAAGGTAAGACGGCACAGGAGGTATGCATTGGCAGCATGATCAGCACACTGCACCAGCATGTAATATTTTGGCATTACACTACCAGGAAAAAGGGAACTATACAAGCACTTTTTGTTCCCTAAGGCACAAAAACATAAAACAAATGTAGCCTTCCAGTAACAATGCTGGCCCTTACAATCCAATTATTTACCTTTAATTTAATAGATTAGAAAATTTTATTCACTTTCCAACATAATTTGATGCTTGGGAAAGGGGAAAAGGCTATGAGAAAGTATGCAATAAACATTATCTAGATTTCCCGATGTCAGAATTCTTGGCACTTTGTGCACCTTCTCTTTGCTAAGATAATAGTTGTGGTGATGTTTTTGTTGTTGTTTTCCCTTTAAAACCCCAATGTTGTGAGACAAGTGATCTGAAAACATTTCTCAATATGAAGTCTTTTCAGATCTTTGCTTGTGGATTCTCCTGTAGTCCACATATTTTCAACTGGGTCTAGGTCATGGGACTGGAATGACCACTCCTTGCCCAGGCACACTTTTCCAGTTCAGTCCACAAATTTTCAATAGGATTCCAATTACTGCAAAGTTCCACTGCTATACTTTCCAGTAATGTGATATTTGCACTTTCATTTAATCCAGCTTTTGAGCTGCTGAGAGGTGAGCAAAGAGCTTCTTTCACAAATACACATTTGTATGTAACATGTATATTTTGTTTTAGAGTCAGACATACACAAAATCAAAGACCATTCAGCTTATAAAATTTGAGAAAATGTATCCTCTCCACATTTTACATTATATTAATATTACAGAAATTAGGTTCAGTTTCATTTCAACCTGGATGCATTTACAAGTTTACAGCTGTTAAAAATAAACGTCAGCTTTGTTTTTTTTTGTTTAACAAAGACTGAGCTTTTTTTTAAGATACAGATTATAAAATGTTGAAATGTTATTGCAGTGGAATAACATTTTAAATGGAAATGCAAATGGAAAATGTTATTTCAAGCTACTTCTTGAATATTTTGTAATTTTGTAAAGTTTTCTTCAGCAGAGTTTTTTCTGAAGGCTTTGAAAAGCAAGTATTACACATATAATGGGAATTTAGGGTTGTGTTCCACACTGCATTCTGCACACTGCATATGATGCCTAAACAGTATGCACACACTACAGTATTGGTGTTAGGGCTGCACGATTATGGCCAAAATTATCATCCCGATTATTTTTGATCAATATGGAGATCTCAATTATTTATCACGATTACTCTGACTATTTTTATTGTACTTTCACATTTAAATAAACAGACCACTGCTTCATTTCCATGTTGTGCTACATTCCTGCTAATGTGCAAATCTTTGCATCAAATTAGACTGATCCTTAAAATGCATCATCTTCTAGAAGCAAAACATAAGTAAAATTGTATCCAAAATATAGGATAAGTAAAAATGCCATCAACCAAATGAAAATATGCATCAAATATAACTATGTAACCAAATGTAAACAATTCAGGCCTATGCAGAAAAGGCAATAACAGTGTTTACAGGAGGAGAGACATAAATCAATTTATTTTAATCACAAAAATTTATGAGCACAGTTGAAGTTTAGTGTTTTGTTTTTTTGGGTTTTTTTTTTTTTTAGAGATGGTAGCGTTAATGTGCCACAATATAACACAAGAAGGCATGAGAAAACTTGAGCTTGTCAATTAACACAGAATTTAGGAACAAAGTGTGAGCCATGACACATTAATTTACCTTCTGATAAACTAAATGTAATATTTTCAGTTAATTTAACAGACTGTATGCAAAAAAACAACTGTTAACTTTTTCCACCTTGTAAACAAATACAATAAACATCAATGTTCAGTGTTTGAAGTCTGCTACTCTTAAATATATTTAAAGCTACACTATTGGATATTTCTTCACTGTCATGGTTCTGGGCTGGAGTCAGCTCTCGAACCGCTCTGTGTATATTGTGTATATATCTGAATAAGCTCATATAGGATGTGATTGGGTGAGTTCATTTACCCGTCAGATGCAAAGCGCTTTACTTTAATGGTGTTCACTAGGGATGCACCGATCAGGATTTTTACGACCGAAACTGATCCCGATACCAATCTTATTTAAGCTTAAACCAGGATGGCGTGTCTAATGTGTCCGTATGAATGGGTGTGTGAGTGTGTATGTGATTGTGCCCTGCGACGGACTGGCACCAGGTGTACCCCGCCTTGTGCCCGATGCTTCCTGGGATAGGCTCCAGGTTCCCCGTGACCCTGAAAAGGAGTAAGCGGTAGAAGATGGATGGATGGATGGATGGATGGGAGGACTTACATTAGGAGGTCTGTCATAAACAGTTAAATGTAAGCTCTCTGCTCATGGTCACTGTTAATTAAGTTAAAATAAAAGCAATGAGAAATACTGTTGGTTAATTGATACAAGCAAAATATTTATTTTTAAATATCTTAAAAGATAAAGAGTCCTAATTAAAAGTAGATTAACACAAGCATGATCGATATTAGGAAAAAGGCTAATAGCTTTATATGGAGACAGCGTACTAAGCGTTAGGTCAAATTAATAGCTTTCTATGGAGACAGCGTACTAATCGTTATGTCAAATGCAACCCAAATTAATGACATTTCATTTCTCATTTTATTTATATTTTATGAATTTATTATATCTATTTTTTTATATTCAATTATTTGTTTATAAACAACTAAGCACATTTTCTGTCTTTACATTTCATTAGTTTTCTGTTTGTTTATAATTTGTTCCTTTTACATAGATTCGACTGATACACTGTACACTGTTGCCATGTCTGCTGATAATATTGTTTTTTTGGGAGTATTACATCAAAACATGGAAACTGGTGCGGATTTTTCTAGTGATATCTGGCAACCTTAAGTTTAAATGAAGTGAATTAGCTATGTATTTGCGTTAGTGAAGTGTGAAGGAGAGTAGCAGCATACTCCTTCTGAACAGTTGCTAATCTTGATTATGATTGGTGAGGATTTTTTTTAATAAAGAAGTTTGAATTAAACCCACCTTGTAGCGTTAGCATTATTATTAATTTACTCCGCCCAGTGCTGTGTCTACACGAGCAGGTGAAAGTTCAGGTCATTTTACGTGATCAATAAAAGATGGCGGTTGTGAGATTGGAAAGTTGACAGAAGCAGATGATGTTCAGTGTTACTCACAATCAAAATGGCTTCTCTGCAGTATTTCCACAATTGTTTGGTTGACTGAGGAGATGAAAAGCAGTGTGAAAGTAACTGTTGCACAGTGTAGATACATTTTGGACTTCCTGTAGTTTTTATTCTGATTGTATTATACAACTCCGAACAGGTCACTCGCACCGGTGCAAATAAACATTTATTCACAGTCACACAAAGTACTTTTCAGTCACAAATGCGAATCAAATGGTCGGACTGTAGAGCCCTGAGTTTATCTGCAAAGTTTCTTCCCGTTCGGCGTGATGAGGATTAATGACCCCGACAACCTCTGTAGTGCCATTTAGCATCGTAGTGCTAGTGTCATGATTTCTCCTAGCGCAAGCACTAGGGCTCGCAGAGAAACTGGCAGCTCAAGCGCTAAAATGCTAAATCAGTTTCCAGGTTTTGGCACTACAAAATGACGTCAGCCCTGTGCCACACTATGTGATTGGCTGTAAGTGTAGGAAGCGCTTGATTTGAGTGGAGAAAACAGTGGAGTTTTCTATGAGCGGAGGACGAACTTTAAACGTCAATATTGCAGTCGATCATGTTCATTTAATCGTGGGCAGTCAAATTGATATCCGATATCCTATTAATTTTGCAGCCCTAATTGGTGTACTTACATATTAGTTATGTAAGTTCGGTTGGGGGTTTGATTCCTGCTTCCAACATATGTGTGTGGCGTGTGCATGTTCTCTCCATGCTTGGGGGGTTTCCTCCCCAGTCCAAAGACGTGTTGTAGGCTGTCATCTCTAAATTGTTTGTAGTGTGTGAATGGGTGTGTGATTGTGCCCTGTGATGGGTTGGCACCCTCCAGGCTTCCCATGACTCATGACAAAAAAATGGATGGATGGTAATATGTGCTTTGGTTTGCAGCTCTGCAGCGAAGATATAATTATATTTTGTGCTATTATCAATGGGGCTTGGTATTGTAACCAATTTGGTGATTCAATTCTTATTCATATGGTTTCGATTCGATTAAATATCGATTAGTTATCAATATTTCATTTAAAATGTTAGTTTTGCAGACATGGAATCCATGTTTTAATATAAATGCTGGTAACTGAATCCTATAAGCTATATTTGTAAAATACACATTAACAATAGGGCCCACACAATTATGTTTAATTACTTTTTACTTTTACTTTGAGTAACAAACATTGTAACAAGAAATCATAAATGTGCGGACAATGCACACAAGGTAAGCACAAACTGCACAATTCACACTACTGTAAAAATATTATATACAGTGGTGTGAAAAAGTGTTTGCCCCCTTCCTCATTTCCTGTTCCTTTGCATGTTTGTCACACTTAAGTGTTTCGGAACATCAAACCAATTTAAACAATAGTCAAGGACAACACAAGTAAACACAAAATGCAATTTGTAAATGAAGGTGTTTATTATTAAAGGTGAAAAAAAATCCAAACCATCATGGGCCTGTGTGAAAAAGTGATTGCCCCCCTTGTTAAAACACACTATAACTGTGGTTGTCCACACCTGAGTTCAATTTCTCTAGCCACACCCAGGCCTGATTATTGCCACACCTGTTTACGATCAAGGCATCACTTAAATAGGAGCTGCTTGACACAGTAAGGTCCACCAGAAGATCCTTAAAAGCTACACATCATGCCGAGACCCAAAGAAATTCAGGAACAATTGAGAAAGAAAGTAATTGAGATCTATCAGTCTGGAAAGGGTTATAAAGCCATTTCCAAAGCTTTGGGAATCCAGCGAACCACAGTGAGAGCCATTATCCACAAATGGCGAAGACATGGAACAGTGGTGAACCTTCCCAGGAGTGGCCGGCCGCCCAAAATTACCCCAAGAGCGCAGCGACGACTCATCCTAGAGGTCACAAAAGACCCCACAACAACGTTCAAAGAACTGCAGGCCTCACTTGCCTCAGTTAAGGTCAGCGTTCATGCCTCCACCATCAGGAAAAGACTGGGCAAAAATGGCCTGCATGGCAGAGTTCCAAGGAGAAAACCACTGCTGAGCAAAAAGAACATCAAAGCTCGTCTCAATTTCTCCACAACACATCTTGATGATCCCCAAGACTTTTGGGACAACATTCTGTGGACCGATGAGACAAAAGTGGAACTCTTTGGAAGGTGTGTGTCCAAGTATATCTGGGTAGAAGGAACACTGCATTTCATAAAAAAAACATTATACCAACAGTAAAATATGGTGGTGGTAGTGTGATGGTCTGGGGGCTGTTTTGCGCTCCAGGACCTGGAAGACTTGCCGTGATAAAAGGAACTATGAATTCTGCTGTCTACCAAGAGATCCTGAAGGAGAATGTCCGACCATCTGTTCGTGTACTCAAGCTGAAACGAACTTGGGTTCTGCAGCAGGACAATGATCCTAAACACACCAGCAAGTCCACCCCGAATGGCTGAAGAAAAACAAAATGAAGACTTTTGGAGTGGCCTGGCCAAAGTCCTGACCTGAATCCTATTGAGATGTTGTGGTATGACCTTAAAAAAGGCTGTTCATGCTCGAAAACCCTCTAATGTAACTGAATTAGGACAATTCTGCAAAGATGAGTGGGCCAAAATTCCTCCAGGACGCTGTAAAAGCCTCATTGCACGTTATCGCAAACGCTTGGTTGCAGTTGTTGCTGCTAAGGGTGGCCCAACCAGTTATTAGGTTTAGGGGGCAATCACTTTTTCACACAGGGCCATGATGGTTTGGATTTTTTTTCACCTTTAATAATAAACACCTTCATTTACAAATTGCATTTTGTGTTTACTTGTGTTGTCCTTGACTATTGTTTAAATTGGTTTGATGTTCCGAAACACTTAAGTGTGACAAACATGCAAAGGAACAGGAAATGAGGAAGGGGGCAAACACTTTTTCACACCACTGTGTGTGTGTATATATATATATATATATATATATATATATATATATATATATATATATATATATATATATATATATATATATATATATATATAAAAAAGAATAAATAAAACATTGTACGTGTGCAACAGTGAAATTCATTAACAACTTGAAACATGTTTCCATCCATGTTTAAGAAATACAACCGTTTCAAAATTCTAAACATGACAGATGGCGACATCTTCAGGACGAGAGGCGAACTACAGATGATATTCACTTCCTCTCAAGTGAAGCACGCGCAAGGAATCGATTCGGGGATTTCCCAAATAGATATCGTTTCATTAAATTAAACATCTATTAAAATCGGAGAATCGATATAGTTACCCATCCCTTATTATCAAGGTCTTCCAAGTGTTACAGAATTGTTGAGAGAATAAATAATCGTACACATCATCGTGACGGTCCTAGTTGCTGAGTGAGCATGCTAGCTAAAAAACACCTTGTTGAACGAAAAAGCCTTCCCTCTTTTATGATCTGCCAGCGTACTGTTCGTGCAGGTCTGCGGAACAAAAACAGTTTAAAGGAAAATTATTCTCTTTTATGATGCCTGTGCATGTGTTTTGTAAATCTGGGGTGGGTCTTTGATTGTACTACTATGATATGGGACACATCCGAAATGGCACATAACAGTTCCCAGTTAAACCTCTGGCTGAAATAATTGGAGTTTCTACTACTGGGAAATCAGGGTGACTTACAGCAGCTCAGGAACACCATGTTTTAGAGTATTTTCCCCTCATGACTCAATGATTTTCCTTTTTGCCCCATTTTTAACCAAACAATACTATGCACGGTAGCTTTAAGGAACTATGAAGGAAAATGATACCAATTGGGAAAATAAAACAAAACAAAACAGGAAACCAGTGCCTAGTTAATGTAGTTACTACTGAATCTTTTATTGTATTATATTGCCATGTTGGTGCCTTTTATTGTGTTGTGCGGTCATCTTGATGCCTAATCACATTGAATGCATTCAAGCACAAACTCTCATTTAGCTTCTTACCACTGTGGCTTCTTTTGGTGCTTAATCAAATCAACAGTCTCCCCATAATTTATATACAAACCAAACATTACTGATTACAGTACATTAAGTATATAATGAAAATACCTAATTGAATTACTTAAATCAGTGACTTATATGTGGCAAATAAAATACTCTCCCATGCTTTCCTGATTGACACAACACCACAGAAAATGCTGACCTGTCAAACCACAACACTGTCCATTACAATCATTCATGCTTAACTGCAGCTGTACAAAAATCTGAAATATTTCTCCAACCACAAAAATAACTTCATCATCAGATACGGTCAGTTCAGCTTCTAAAAGCAGGACAACACATCATGTGACCTTGCTAATGCCTCCACTCCCCAACCCTCAGCGTAATGGTTATTTGAGTGGCATGGCAGGCGAGATTGAGAAACATGTCAGACATGAAATGGGCTAAGGCAAACATCGCCTGTTTCACCAGTACAGAGCTGAATTTTTTTTTTCAAATCTTGAAAAAAAATCTGACCAATCCCACCATCCTCTTGCAGACATTCTCTCCCAACCCTGCAGTTAATATTGTTGTTGTCACCTGCCAGTGATTCCAACAAAGCTGCATAAACATGTTGCTCAATACCACACAAACACCTAACAGCTACATATTTCACTACATGCCCCACAGTTATTTAAAATACATTTGAAAAACTCACTCATGGAACTTTTTGGTTCCAAGTTCCAATGTGCACCTATACATTATGCTGAACATTTGTCTTTTCCTCTGAGAATTCATCGCACATGAGCTCAGACAATTCATAAGTGTCTTGTTTGTATGGAGTGGGTTCTTCTGGATTACATGGAGATGATGGGGTGCAAAAACTCTTGAATGTAAACAACTTGCTATTAGCAATAAGATACAGTAGCAACTTATGTGACCTCATTTGTTGCCTCCAACTTCTGAGCAGAAAAGCATGCAGAACTAACACTAGCAGTGTCAGATACAATCTTTTCAGAACAGTATTTGGTATTCTTGCATTTTGCAATATTTAAGCAGTCACAATACGCAGCATGAATGTCGTTTCATTAATAACTTAATTTAAAAAATTTAAAAAAAACTATTTACCATGTGACATTTGTAGAACACTAACAGTAGCAAACTTACTTTAATTCAAAACAACTATTTATTCAGAAAGTGAATAGCACTGCTTAGCTCTCTGTGGTGTGTTGGGTTGTTGAATGTGGTTTTCATATAGAAACAGATCTTATTGTTTTAGCTACAAAACTTCCAAAAATCATTTAGTGAAAACTTCATCAGTTAATTTTTTTTTTCCAAACCCATATATATCAGTAGGGCCATAGTGTAGGCAGTAAATATTGAGACTGTTGCATCATATCACATCAGGAATCAGGTCGCTATTCGTGATAAATTTGTCAGCAACAAAATAAAAGACAAAAAAAAAAATGCATGCTCAGAATATTCTGTATATTTATTTTTGGTGTTAACCAAATCTTTTTGCACAGAAAAGGGAAAAAATGGTTAAAATTACAACAAGCACTTGAGTATAAAATCTTAACAGTATAACAGTGCAAAGACAATTAATGGCAATTAAGGGAGTCCAAGTTTAATGCTCCCTTTTTAATAGGCACACCATTTCAGTTCCAAAGCAAACCAATAAAAATTACTGTACAGCTATCTGTACAAAAGCTTTCAGATGAAAAGAATTAAGCATATGCTAACAAAACAAATGGCACTAAAATTATTATTTGGATATAGCCGGTATGTGAGGTGAAGAGAGGTAGCAGCAGATTTATAATAAAAATAGTTGTTTTTTTTTAAAGGTAAGAACCTATTAGTGAGTAGTGAGAGTGAGCAAATATTACTGTAGAAAAGGACTGTACAAGCCAGAATAGCAAAACTGGAAAGTTTCTATCAGTCCAGATAAGAAATCCTCAATATCAACGATATATAAAAAGAAATGTTAATAAAGAAATAGCTTACAATAGCACTAAGTAGTGCTCATGTAGCGTATTTAAAGGAGGTATATTCTGACAGGATTCCATTCAGCTTGTCAAGAACATCAGTAAAATTTTAAAACAGTGATGCAAAAAAAAAAAAAAAAAAAAAAAAGGAAAAGGACTAGACAGATTACCTGAGAACATTTAAGTTATTGTGGTGTCACCACTCCTCTAGCCTTCACTGCCTGAACCTTCAAACACTATAGTGACCCAACACGTATGTTACATAATTCAGAAAAGCACTACTATATGAGTATATTTTGATACAGTTTCTGCACTTTACACACATACATTTTTATAAAACATGCAAAATTCTGTTGAACAAGATGATGGGATGTTAACTTTTCAGTGCAAACTGTTGCAGTTTTGTACTGTAGTAGCAGAGGTGTCAACATTACTAACATGAAAATCCTAGCAGACCTAGAAAAAACTGAATTTTACCACAAATGAGAGAGCTAATTTCTTTGTTTTAAAGCGTGTGCCAAGTAACAGTAAAAAAATATATAAATAAATAAATAAAATAAACAAGGCAAAAGCCAGGCTCCTATATTTCCTACCGCTCCTGAATTCTTTTGTTGACCAGAGGGACTATTTTCCCATGCGCTTGGTTACTACTGGCTCATAAATTGAGGCTTGTGAATTTACAGGTCATTGTTCTTCATGGATAAAGTCAGCCTAAAGTGAAATTCCCAGCTACCAGAAACAATGACTTTGACGTCCTTTTCCTTTCAGAGAATTAATAACTTTTCTGAAGGTGAAATCTATTTGTGTTTGGTCTGACTCTTCTTTATGCAAAAAAACAGAAAATTATAGCTTCACTGTAACAAAGGGAGAGTTATTATAAATACTACAGATATGCATGGTGGAACCTCTGCAACAGCCTGTTATTCCAGTCCGTTTCTCTTACTGGAGCCACTCACTCACTGACTGAAATTGGTTTTGTGTTAAAGACTAGCACAGTCAGTCATTTAACATGACTGACTCCAAACCAAAGAGTTATGACATATCTGATCTAATTATCAGTCCGTACAGGATCTCGCAGAGTTTGGTTTTTTTTTTTTTTTTTTTCCCCTACTATTTTTTTTTTTTTGCTACTGGAGAGATAATGGTAAACAACCACCTCACGAGATAAGCCTTTCTCAATCTTTCACCCCTGTCAGCAGTCTTAAAAAAGGCTGCAAAGGTCATTTGGTCTTTACAAAGGCAAAATACTGCGGTTTGGCAGGCTAGCATGGTTCAGTACTTGTTTTATAAAATCTTCAATTAGATAATGAAATCCTCACCATTATTAGTAATGTAATACATGCAATGCAATGACCATCTTCAAATACAGGTTAACACTGAAGCTAATCTCTATTCTTTGATACGGTAGAGAATTCTAAATAAGGTGCTTATATAAAAGAATGATCTAATGTAACATTTTCTTAAATCCTTGAAACAACTACATTAACTGAGGTGCAATACTAAATTCTACTTGAATTTGTTTTTAAATATCTAAGCAATGAAAAGCAGGTACTCACCCATAAACGTCAAAATATTGTGTGGGAGCGGGATACAAGTTCAGTTAAAAAGAATTCATAATGCTGCCTTTTTTTTTTTTTAACATTTGCGGAATTTTATCAAAGCTAAGAAACATCACTCGGCTTTCATGGTATCCCTGACTTCTGAAGGCAGTGTGTCAAACAGGGTGTCTTCTACCACAAGGCCACTGCTCTTCAAGGCTTGACAGCAGCCAAGCTCAGCTGGCAAAACTTCAAAATGATTGCCCTTTAACTCTAAATAAGTCAGTGAAGCCAGGTAGGAAATCTTTGGTGAGAGCACTGAGAGCTTGTTCCTCCCGAGCTTGAGGGCCTTCAGCTTCTTGCAGAAGAAAAGTTCATCTGGGAGGTTCTCGATTTTGTTGCTAGAGAGAGAGAAGTACTGAAGGCTCTGGAGAACACCTACTTCTGGAGGAATGAAGCTGATATCATTGTAGGAAAGGTCAAGATGGCGTAGCTTGTTGCACAGAAACAGGTGTGAAGGCAAAATCTCAATCTTATTGTGGCTAAAATAGAGACGCTCCAGACTGCCCAGTTTCTTGATATGCTCAGGGATGTGAGTGATGGCATTGTGCCACAGCTTTAGGCATGTGAGTTTCCGGAGGTGCTGAAAACTGATGATCTCTTCAACAGAGCGCAAGCTGTTCTCTTTAAGGTCCAGCTCCTGCAGCTGGGTCAGACTGAAGATGGCATGTGGAATGCGTTCAAGGTCACAATGAACCAGCTCAAGCTCTATAAGATGCACCATTTTTTTCAGGTTGTTCAGCATGACCAGCTTGGTGCCATCGTTTTGCACATACAGACGCTGCAGGTGGCTGGACACGTCGACGACTGACTGGGGGATCTTCGTAAGGTTGCTTTTGAGTGTCAAGGTCTTAAGGGACTTGAGGTCACGTAAAGAGTCCAGGGTTATGTTCTTTGATGCATCTGGACTCAGAGATCCAATTAGTTGGAGTTCCTCCAAGTTTCTAAGACTGTAGAACCACAGAGGAAGCTCACGGTGGTCATCAAACTTCACACGCAGAACCTTAAGGTTTTCCTTTAGGAAAGTGAGGGCCCCTGTGTGGATTTTGAGGATGCACTGGTGCAGACAAAGCTCCTGAAGATCTTCCAGCTGAGAAATGGCAGCAGGGATTGTGACATTATTAATAATCTCCAATTTCAAGGATTGCAGCTCGGTAACCTCGAAGACTGTATCTGGAAGCCCTGCGAGCATGAAGAGCTGAAGCTCCAGTCGGTCGCTGGCATTGGTCTGTAGCTTTTGGCGAAGTTTATCTACAGTCCACTCGTGGTTCAGATTGAGTTGTTTTAGCTTGTTTTCACTCACCTCAGACAGAAACACTGCAAACCTCTTGGAATACAGTGGATCATATTGGTCAATCATGTGCAACATAAAAGCGAAATCATTTTTCACATCCGGGATGTCATCAATTCCAGTCTCCTGCCGCACGTATTCAAATGAGTATTCTTTCAGGGAACGGTAGAAAAGCCAGTATGATGTATAAAGGCATGTTAATCCATAAACGATTACAAAACACAAGTAGCAGTAGCAGAGCTTGGAGAAGAGATGGGCCATGGTGTGATTGCACAAAAACTTTCTGTAGCCAGTCATATTCTCTACATCTGCTTCACACTGAACTGTAATTCTAACTTTTGACACCAGAACACTGTTGTAGGCAACAATAAGAACAAACTTGATCACTTTAATAACAGTCTGACGAACATACATGAGATACAATAAATCCCCTTCCTCCACGTGAAGTCTGAACTTTTTTACCTTCTCAAACAATGCTTTGGCTTGCTCTCCTTCCTTCTTGTCAAGTGCACTCGCTGTTGGTTTGTCCACTACAATCCTTTCAGGAATAGATCTCAGCGATTGGGTTTTCTCCAGATTACCCTCCCCGGTGGAGGTATTAAGGTTTGATCTACTGGCACGGTTCTTTTTGTTCTCTTTGTCCTCCGGACTCTCTCCTGACACCTCAGACAGAGCCCTTGTAGTCCATGGAGAATCAAAACATTTGCCCAATATGGAGATGAAGTGTTCAATTTTTGAGCTTGAGCCAGGGAACTTGAACCAGAAATTACTGCACACCATGAATACAAGGGTATGTATGAGCACCAGGTAAGGAAAATACTTGGCATACCAATGCAGAGCTTTTTCATAGCACAGCTGGTTTACAAAGCTGTACTGTTGAAGATCCAAGTTGGTTTTGAGTCCCTTCATCTCATAGGATACAGGCACTGGGGAGATAGGTGGAAGAGAGGAATTGGTCGGCTCCCTTGTGAGCTCCGTCTGGTTCAGTGAAGGCACTGTTTGGTTTGGGGCATAGACCCTTTGAGGAAGACATATGATTTTGTCCTGCATTACCTGAAATGGTAATGGAGAAAGTATGTCAATACTAAACATTAGAAGCCAGTGTAATTGAGTTTCACTCTGATCTATGGATTTTCTAAATGTCTTTCAACCACTCAAGTCCTTGTGTGGTTCTTCTTCTGGGAAGATAAGAAAAATAAGGAATATTCAATTAAGAAAGAGCCGTTTTCATGCTAAACCAAAAAATAACACCAAAATGAGATCACATAATTCGATAAAATTATTTAGAAAAGAAAACAGCATGGGACGGTCGAGTTTTATTTTAGTGTACTGACATCAGTGTGATTCAAACAGGAAATGAGTGGTTATGCTCATGACTCCAGGAGACTCCAGAGGGAGACATGCTCACTTAAATGCCACAAACATGCTCAAATACTTTGAGCACTAACATTGTCAATGAGAGCAGCTTAGTCATGGTTACTGTTGAATGGAATTTTGGTATAGAGACATCACTATTCTTCCATGTACAGTGGTGTGAAAAAGTGTTTGCCCCCTTCCTCATTTCCTTTTCCTTTGCTTGTTTGTCACACTTAAGTGTTTCGGAACATCAAACCAATTTAAACAATAGTCAAGGACAACACAAGTAAACACAAAATGCAATTTGTAAATGAAGGTGTTTATTATTAAAGGTGAAAAAAAATCCAAACCATCATGGCCCTGTGTGAAAAAGTGATTGCCCCCTAAACCTAATAACTGGTTGGGCCACCCTTAGCAGCAACAACTGCAACCAAGCGTTTGCGATAACGTGCAATGAGGCTTTTACAGCGTCCTGGAGGAATTTTGGCCCACTCATCTTTGCAGAATTGTCCTAATTCAGTTACATTAGAGGGTTTTCGAGCATGAACGGCCTTTTTAAGGTCATACCACAACATCTCAATAGGATTCAGGTCAGGACTTTGGCTAGGCCACTCCAAAGTCTTCATTTTGTTTTTCTTCAGCCATTCGGTGGTGGACTTGCTGGTGTGTTTAGGATCATTGTCCTGCTGCAGAACCCAAGTTCGTTTCAGCTTGAGTATACGAACAGATGGTCAGACATTCTCCTTCAGGATCTCTTGGTAGACAGCAGAATTCATAGTTCCTTTTATCACGGCAAGTCTTCCAGGTCCTGAAGCAGCAAAACAGCCCCAGACCATCTCACTACCACCACCATATTTTACTGTTGGTATAATGTTCTTTTTATGAAATGCAGTGTTCCTTCTACGCCAGATATACTTGGACACACACCTTCCAAAGAGTTCCACTTTTGTCTCATCGGTCCACAGAATGTTGTCCCAAAAGTCTTGGGGATCATCAAGATGTGTTGTGGAGAAATTGAGACGAGCTTTGATGTTCTTTTTGCTCAGCAGTGGTTTTCTCCTTGGAAGTCTGCCATGCAGGCCATTTTTGCCCAGTCTTTTCCTGATGGTGGAGGCATGAACGCTGACCTTAACTGAGGCAAGTGAGGCCTGCAGTTCTTTGGACGTTGTTGTGGGGTCTTTTGTGACCTCTTGGATGAGTCGTCGCTGCGCGCTTTGGGGTAATTTTGGGGGGCCGGCCACTCCTGGGAAGGTTCACCACTGTTCCATGTCTTCGCCATTTGTGGATAATGGCTCTCACTGTGGTTCGCTGGATTCCCAAAGCTTTGGAAATGGCTTTATAACCCTTTCCAGACTGATAGATCTCAATTACTTTCTTTCTCAATTGTTCCTGAATTTCTTTGGGTCTCGGCATGATGTGTAGCTTTTAAGGATCTTCTGGTGGACCTTACTGTGTCAAGCAGCTCCTATTTAAGTGATGCGTTGATTGTGAACAGGTGTGGCAATAATCAGGCCTGGGTGTGGCTAGAGAAATTGAACTCAGGTGTGGACAACCACAGTTATACTATGTTTTAACAAGGGGGGCAATCACTTTTTCACACAGGGCCATGATGGTTTGGATTTTTTTTCACCTTTAATAATAAACACCTTCATTTACAAATTGCATTTTGTGTTTACTTGTATTGTCCTTGACTATTGTTTAAATTGGTTTGATGTTCCGAAACACTTAAGTGTGACAAACATGCAAAGGAACAGGAAATGAGGAAGGGGGCAAACACTTTTTCACACCACTGTAATTCATGTCATAAAACTGAAGGGTCTTTTTTCACCACTCTCTGTGAAAAGCCTTATGTCTGGTAGGTTAATTACCATCTGCTTTGTGTAGGAGGCCCTGTCTGGAGTTTGTTCCAAAATAAAGGGCACCATCAGATATAGAATACAGCGTAAGCCACCCAGAACAGCCTGAGTGCTCAATAAACCCTTGGGGCAAAGATCAACAGCAACGTATTCATGGTCGTTTCTGTTCACCGTGCATTTGAGCATCAGCCCTAAAAGAACTCATAAAACCTGCATGAAGCGTTCCTGGTACACACATTCATCCTCTTACAGCACAGCCTTTTAGCGGGGTTGTGTGCTTATTTTTTTTATTTATAACTGGGATACAATTCTATAATGGGAGGAAATAAATGAATTAGGGCAGTGATGACCAATATCTCTATCCAAGCTTTGTGACGTAAATACATGCAAATCATCAGGCACTGCTTACAAACTATAATGCAAGCACTTCTAAGTGCTGCCACAATGCACTCTACAAGATGAGCATGGGGTGGATATTCCCACCCAAATCCAACAGATCTAATCATGGCTGTTGATTTAATCGAAATGACTATTAGGATTATCTACAGGAACTTAGATAATGAAGCAGACAGGACACATGACTAGCTGGATCAGGAAAAAGGAGGGAGACTGCAGAAGAAACTCCATTTTAAAAAGCAGGGCAGGGCCTAGGAGGGAGAAAGGAAAAGAGGAGTTGAGCTGTGTTTGTGTGTGCCTGCTAGAATTGCTTCTCCTTCCTGTAAGCAAACCAACAATCCACTATTAAGCACACGTCAGGCAACAGTGGCCTGTCTGTGCACAGATGGAGCTGGAGTGATCGGACTGTGGTGTGGAGGCCTTCACTTTCCACTCCTCGCACAAGAGGAAAGCTGTATCGCTCAGTCTGTGGTCATGTTGTCTGTTTATTCTCAATCTCCAAAGAATGTTTTAATTGCCCCTCATAGGCACTCATGCAATGAATCCCGAACAGAGCAAGTACTCTGAAAGGAAAGGAGTGGGAGCCATATTCAAATGATATCCAAATGCTGAGAAGAGACATGCAATACGAAAATTCTGGCACTAACCTGCAGCGTGCAGCCAAACACGCCAATCATGAGCATGACCATGGAGAGATACTCGGCGAAGACATCCCACCATGGTTTTAGGACTCGGAATGCCGGCTGCTGTTCCGTGAACTGACGGAATTCTGTGACAGGAATCATTTTCCTGCAGGGACACAGTGAGGAAACTTGAGCTCAAATTAATATACTTGAACTATATCGGGGCTAGTAGTTCATTTCTGCAAGCTGCTCTCTTGGCAAGAGCAAATGTTCTACAAAGATCATTCAGTCATGTCTAAGGCATATCATGTTTCAGCACAAATACAACAGGAAGGCAGATTAGAGGAATGGCCTCTCATGAATAACCGCCCTTGAACTGCCCTGATGGCACTGTAAATGCATTTTCCTGAAACAGCCCCCATGTTGTGCATCGTCTTCCATGCTGTGGGCATTTCACAGTCTTGTCCAGCAATGTTCTGTGATGAGCACCTGACCCACAACAGCATGTTCTGTACTAATAACCAGAGGTAACTCAAAGATTGCTGATTATTTACCAAGAAACCAAGTGGTGAGTTGATGAGCTAAGTTTGCAGTTTGAAAAAGTCTGGCCTCAAATAGTAACAGAGGTGCCAACATCTAACAAGAATATCCTAGCATGTAGAAAGGGGGGAAAAACAACAACAGATTTTTACCACAAGAACCCTAGTGTATGTCGATGGATGAGACATTTTTCTAGATGTACACCAATCAATAGTAACACAACATCTTCACAAAAGTACGGTGTGTCCACTATTTAACAATAAGCAGGGGCACCATTTTTACTGTAGAGTCCACAGTCACACCTACTCATTTTGTATTGGCTCACAAGGCAGATGTTTGTGAATTCATAAGAAAAAACAAGCACAAAATGACTAACAGCCATTATAAGCAAATGCACATCTACTGTGTCCCATGTCCTTTCCCCTTCAGTGAACTGCCTTTTCTGTTAGATGAATAATGAATGGTGTCAGACCTTCCAGTTAAAACTGCACTATATCAAGTAGCTAACTGTATGTAAGCACATTATGCTGTTATTTACCAGTTCTTTCATTTTCTTCCAGCTCTGTTTTAAATAGCTTCTTTCTATAATAAACATTGAATATTTTTAATAGGTTATACAAAAAAAAATTAACTACTTTGTATATGTTCCAGCTTCTATGCAAACATCAGTAAAACTAAATGCCATGATCACATGCATCATGCAAATACCTTCAAGTCTTCTAGACATATATTCTTTTTGCAGTACCCTATCCCTTTCAAGCTTTTCTCAAAGGTTATCTCTGGCTAAGCAAGACGAGCTGGGAAGCCCATATAAATTTTTTTTTTTTTTTTTTTTAAATCACAAGTAGCTGATATATGCTTGACATACTGATGCAATTCCACATCTGGCTGCAATCTAGTCATGTCTGACTGAACCTAATGCAAGTGCTCTTTGGTCTAAGTTCAGCTATATTTCCTCCATCCTTTCAGAACCACATATATCCTCTTTGAATTGATAAATTATTGACGTTGGCGCTATCCTGCTCTCTGCTCTTGGTACTTGTGAAAAGCATTTTGTGGTTGAGCAGTCGGCAAGGAGACGATAACAGAAACCAAGAAATACATGTTCATAACAATAACACACATTTGAGATGAAAGCCACTTTAGCACAAAGAAAAAGACAATGATTTCTTGTCATCTTTAGAGAGCTAAGGTGTCTTTAAATAGGGCTGTTTGTCCACACTGCAGATTAATGATCCAGAATTCCTGCAAAGTCTTTATAAATGACATGATTTAGACAATATTTTTCAAAGTAAAGCACATCCTATTTAAAGTAAAATTGTCATGGCAATTGTCAAGAATGTCAGAATCATGAACATTGGGGGGGAGGGGGAAGCTGTCAGCCAGACCTGTCAGTGTGATTTTGAGAAATGTTTAAAGAGGTTCTTTTCTTAAAATGGTGTGAACTATCATAAAAGATTAGTCAGTTAATATATGCAAATGTGATATGCAAATTTACTATTGGCACTCATCTAGCCATAACATCTGTGAAAGTCAAAATTACAACTGTAATACATGCTTCCAAAGGTTCAGAATTCTCAAAGTACTATGAGAAATAAATAATATGAAGTCAAATCAAAGGAGTGCTACAATACTATTCCCGAAATCTATTAAAAGGATCGCAGGGTGTATCACAGGGGTGGAGTGATATAAAAAATGTACAACTAAGATAATTCTCAATACATCAATGTACCTGCTTACATCTTCACATTTTTAAAGTAGATGACATTAAAGTTCCTATAACACAGCAGAAACTGCACAGGTGCTAATTATTTTTTCTTTTAAAGCTTTTTAATAGCAGACCTATAAAAAGGGTTACACTTAAGGTTTAAACTGTACAATCCTTTGGCCTATTTTTGTCACAAATAAAAGAAAGCAAAAAAAAAAAGGTATAAAATAATTATTTGGTAATGAGCTGAAATCATCACATACTCAACACTGACCTGGCAAGTTCTGGCAGTGTTAGACATGTGACCTCTGCTAATATACTCATCGTAACCGTACAATAGGAGCACTGAATAGGATGATGCGAAACACATGGGATAGCTACCAATACCATAGTGACAACACCAAAACTTAAAACATCATAACGGACAGGAAATATACGCTTAATACCTCAAACCCACGAAGTATTTATGTTTATCAGACCCTGTTTCGTGCAAGCCCAGATTGCGCTGATTGATGACATAATCAGAAAGTACCGATTGTCTTTAATCATAAGTCTATCATTGATGGATACTCATCATACTGTATAATCATAGTAATAATATGTTATATTTTGGGAAAGATATTATTGTGAACATATCATACAGTGTGACAAGTAATAGACATAAAAGAGCATTGAAATCATAAATTCTAGGATTCAGTGGTTTAACACATGATGCACAAAAATGCCTTCTCTGATTTTTAGATCTTCAATATCTTGTAGAATACATGGAAAAATATGCCACACCCAGATACACTGGTTATTGGCATTCTTTGTACCACTAAAACACAAATACAGAAAATAACTATTTGAGATTTCCTTTTGACAGTAGACCGTCTACCTTTAGACAACTACACTAAGTATGCATCTTTAAAATCTAAACTGATGATTGTGACCAAGCTTATCTCTGTTCTAGGTCTTGCATTTCCACTGAACTCTGTTTACTGCACTTTGGAATAAACAAGTATGCCATTTTAAACATTAAACACACAACAGGCTTTGTGAAATCCTGCACAATCACATAACCATGGTTTGCACGCACGCTCGCACTCTGTCTCTCACACACATACATACACACACACACACGGCTCCCTTATTTAGGTTAAAAAAAGCCAACACTCAATAACAATAGTATGTTACACTGTGAAAGGCTATTAAAGTGTCTGCAAAAAGATCAACCCATTAATTATTCTTGCCTGATATCTAAGACAGCAGTGTATCTTGGGCAAAAACAGTAACAAATTTAGACACTGTGTATTCCTCCTTTAAACATGTTTCAAGGGTGTTCACAAAAACTATGTGGATGTTTTAGTCCACCAGCTGTGTTAAATCTAGAAAATATGTACTCTTTAAATATGCATAGCTCTATGTCTGAAACTCAAGCTGTGGTGTGTTGGTGTAGCCAACAGCATTAATGACAGTTATAGACAGATTTGGCTTAAACTCTGTCTATGGTTATCTTAACAGGCTACAATTATGGCAAAGGTTAGTGATGCAGTTCCACCCTAGCTTGAGTATCAGACAGATGAGGACTGGCTGGCTTCTAGAGGGGGGAAAAAAACATTGGACACAGACAGGAAGTAGAGCAAATAAGGGTGGTGTGTGAGCTGTTTATGAATTTCTTTAATACCCAATATACTTCAACCGCAAAAGTTGAAATCAAGTTGGATTTTCTAAGGGACTTACATTATACTCAGATCGCCTTAGGAAACACAAATCTTCTGGATTATTTTGAAAATCTTCGTGGGCTGCTCGCTGTTCCCAGAGTATCTGCAGGTATCAGGACTTCAAATTTAATACTTTTTAAATACCATATTAAAGACATTTCCAAAAAAAAAAAATATTAAAGACCAGCAGGTCACTTCAATCATGCTATAATGGATTGCATATGGTTCATGCATATATAACCAGTTCTGGGTTTAAGTAAACTATAGCAGGGTAAACTTCTACAGAGGTATATTGGAGACTACGGCAGTTACTGTGAACCGAGCCGCTCTAAAACACTGATAAAACACACACACTCGGAGTACAACACAGTCCCATAGGTTTACCATCTCAAACAGCAACCAGCCAAAATAACATCTAAGTCTTCTTCACAGTGTCATTTTAAGAGTTTTTAATGACCCGCAGAACCCCTAGCTCAAGCACCTGGGATCTGGAAAGCTTTACGCTTCTTTATTCTCCTGTTGGTCCCTTTCCTGGCAGGAAATGGGACTGTTCTTGCACATGGGTGGTGGGAAAAGAAAAAAAAACAGAAAGAAAGAAGACAATGTGTCTCTGAATCATCTCCAGGATATAGTGCTCTGTTGTAGTCTTTAAAACAATAGGAAAAAGGGAAACTTAAAACGTCCTTGACGTTCTCTTTTGGGCATCAATTGTGTGTAACTACAATGTGTTCATTTAAGAGCTGAGAAGGCTACATGTGAGATGTGCACACACTCTCTGGGCGAGATGTGAAGAGATTTCATACGTTTACATTACAGAGGATCTACGTTTTCACTAGAAGTCCTGGCCTCTCGTGATACATCCCACAGATAAAAACGTGGCTACTATTCAGTCTGTTTGTTTGTTTAAATGAATAAACGCACACTTCTACTTATTTCCCAGTACTATTACGTCTAACCAGCAGGCTGACATGATGGATCAATGAACCAGAATGTTATGTACCAAAGCATAATCAAACACGTCGCGTGCCACTAGACTGGAACACGTTTTCTGTGATGAATGGGTTGCTCTTGGCGCGTGCAACATACAACAAAACAAAGTTCAAACATTTATTTAGACCAAAACGCTCATTTTTTATATATATAAACGTGTTAAAGCGTATTTTAATAGGCGGTATTCAGTGGTAGTTAAATTATGAAAACAATTAGTAAAAACAAGACACAGACGAGCACTTACCCTGAAAATGGAAGCGCACGAGCGGGTTTTTAGGGAATAAATGAAGGAGGGAAGCAGCATGTCCTTGGGACTGCGGTGTAGACCTCCGTTCTCGTTCTCTCTCTCTATCTCTTTTCCTGCTCAAATCTCAAACAAGCTGCAGTGACCACGGCGGCCGCACGAGGCAGTCGTCGTCGTCGTCAATGTTTTCTTTAATACCAACTTTACTGTATATAGGCTATTGTTTGTTTGTTTGTTTGTTTGTTGGTTTTCCCGTTTTTCTTTCGCGCAGGTTTGCATCCTGTCTGAGCGGAACAGCTACATAAAACGACTGTAATTCCCGCTTATGACGTCATTGTGTTGCTCACCATTAAGTGTAGCCGTTTTGGAGGCTTTGCTATTTTGTAGCATAGTGGAAAATATTCCGTATGCTCGTGTAATCATGTGTTATCCACATAAACAGTAACCCAAGATCAGAATTCAACCAGGGAACCTGGAGTGATGAGGCGTTAATGCTGTCCGCTGCACCACTACACAAGGATACAGAATACCCATAATGCACTTATGGAACAGGATTTGTAGGGTACCTTTCCGACACTTCAAGAATGAGGGTCAGTTTGACCTCTGTTACAATCTGTTAGGCCTACAAAAAACTAAGTCTCCTTTCATAAATGTTAAATAAACATCTCTTCACAGAAAGTTTCAACCTATAGATGATTAGCCTAGCCTATTTCTGTTAAATAGCAGTTTAAAACACATTTTAAAAGGTCCACTTACAATTAAACTTAGACTATGTAGAGTGTCCCTGTCAATTAACTGTTACTACAGAAATGATAACGTATTAAAATGAGCACATTAACAAAAACCTGCTGTATACACTACTTTGAGAGCTGCTGTTATAGAAAATTAATTAAACACCTTCTGACTAATCAGATTTGACAATTCAACAGTGACTCTGTTTACAAGCACATCAAATTCTGTTTAAGGTCTATATTCGGATTGCAGCCATATTCCAAGTATGTTGTTTATATGTGTACAGGCATCTGAATATTCCTGTATATGTGGTTGTTTTAAGTATACCTAAATTGCCATTCCTAAATACATCCTAAATACATATAAAAAGCATCTGTTAGCACCCACAATTCCTTGCTGCCCGAGCATGTACATAGATTTCCTTTCAGTGGATTTTCTGTATAAGGTGTTTACATGCAACTCCAGAGGTGGGAATCAAAATTTGGGGAATCAGAATATTGTCTTAACCTGAATCGGGCAATCGGATTGTGGCATTTACATGACTCCATACTAATCAGAACAGTGCCAAATTCCAATTAATATCAGAATATTGATGTGCATGTAACCATAGTTAATGTTGCAATATATGAACAAATGTAGAATACTAAAAAGTCATGGATGCCGATTTGTATTTGCAGTCTAACTGTTGGCGATGGACTCTTTTCCCACTAAATCTGTCCCATGCACAATCGGATAGAAGGGGAGGGCTTGTAGTATATAACAGACAAAACATATGGCTGTTGCAAGTATGCCTGCAATGACACTTCCATTTCAAGTTGGCAACTTAACATCAGGAAGCACTGGATGGCAGTCTAGCACTCAAGCATGCATATCAAGTTTCCAGTTTATTTGTCACATGCACAAAAAGTCAGGGACAATTGTACATTGAAATGCTTGTTGTGACATATACAGCTGTGCAATACAAAAAATACACATCAGAAGAGGATTACTTATAAGGAGAAGAGGAAAGAAATCACTTAGAACTACAATGTGTGTGTGTGTGTGTGTGTGTGTGTGTGTGTGTGTGTGTGTGTGTGTGTGTGTGTGTGTGTGTGTGTGTGTGTGTGTGTGTGTGTGTGTGTGAAAAATGGCTAGTGTTTGAATTTAACAAAGTACAGATCCATCATTCAGATTAGTTCATATTATATACTTTCTATTGTTATGGCATAGTTTGTAATACAGTACAACAATTTACGTGTGAAGTGTGCAGTATGTAATTGATTTGGGTTGCACCATGACATTTAGGCACAGAGGTGTCGGATTAAAAAGAATGGATTGCACTGTGATAATCTGAAAAAGAAAGAAATTTATAGCAACATTAATATCTATGTTGTCCACCCATCAATTTAATAAATCCAATTTAAACAATATGATCTGTTTAGTTTTAGATAGAATGAATGTACAAACAAAAATGAAACAGGTTACCAATGTGGAGAAAGTCAGATTTATAGTACATTAACATGTAGGTCAGTCTACTGTCTCCGGATTATGTTTCAGATTATTGTGTTACAACCACGTGAATTACCTGCACCATCAGTCTGTATGCTTACACAGTCCCTCTCTGTCTTCTGAAAGCCCACTTTCATGTCCCACTGGTCTCTTTAGGATCCTCTCATCCACTAAAAAGTCCATTTGGTTTCAGGTTCTGACATTCCTCTAGTTCAGAAGGTACAGTCTACAGCTGCTTATCCTTCAGGCCCATCAGAGTATGGTCTGTCAACTGACTGACTTGCTCTCAATTGTACTCAGGCTGTTATGGTCCAGAATCAGGTTACATATTTGAGCATCAATCTATAAGGAAAAAAAGACCAATCTTTCCTCAATACTACAGTCATTACACACTTATCACTCAATAAATATAAATAACTGCTCTTACTGCAGTGTAGCTCCATGTTACATGATGAGGTAAGAAAAACTGTACTGTACAAAAGTGCTTAGTGTGGGGGAAACTGTAGCTTAATGGTTAGCACATTTGTCTCACACCTCCGGGGTTGGGGAGCATGTTCTCTCTGTGCCTCTGGGTTATATGCATTGTAGGCTGATTAGCATTCACAAATTGTCCATAGTGAATGTGTGCATGATTGTGCCCTGCAATAGGTTGGCACCCCGTCCAGGATGTCCCATGACTTGTGCCCCTAGTTCCCTGGAATAGGCTCCAGGCTCCCCCGCTACCCTGTCTAGAATAAGTGGTACAGAAAATGGATGGGTGGAAGTCCTTAATGTGGTCAAACATGGATACATTTTTTTTTTTTTACACAGTGAGATTATCTTAGTTTGTAATTGTGCTAGCCTTGATTCACAGCCAAAGGCAGGTGGCAATAATTATATAGTTAATGTGAGTCTTATCCAAATATTAGAGAAACTCACTATACATTCTTTCATCAACAGATCATTCAAAATTCTGCACTTTGAATTTTACAAGATCATAGAAAACATACCGTAAGAGATAAAAACAAAATTCTTAGTTCTGGAGTTTCTTTGACTCAAACCCAACAAAAAATCCTCAAGAACAATTAAGCTCCACCCACTCATAATTGGACCTCATTTTAATAATACATGTTTTTTACTAATCACTTTACAAATTTCATACACTCTTAATCAACCTGAAGGCAGATAATATTCAGCCTGGAACCAAAAAATGTAATCAAATAGATTTTCATTCAAAGGGTTTTAGAAGTGTTCACTAATGATCAACAAAAATTTGAGGCAAAAAAACCCCCCTGAAATATCAAACTGAAAATTTGAAATACACACATGATCTATATAACTTTGAGGTAGACTATGAGTTTTGACACATTTCTTAATAGGGGGTGCTATAACATTCAAATAACTATTTTCCTGAAACCATGTGTACAATTTTGACATACAATCATGATTCCTGAACATTGTTGCAGGAAGTCCACCCTCAAATAATTTCAAAAGCTACTTAAGATGTCTGTTAAATAGCAAATTTGTGTCTACTTGAAAAGTAGTGCTTGGATCCCAATGATTTCCACTTGCAGCATATAATGTAGCTAAATATGTATATCATGAAACAAATTCAAACATTTTAAATGCAATGAAGTTGTGGAGAAAAATAACACCTGCATGCACTTCAGGTAATTTAATTATGGATGGCAGACAGTTTGCTATGACTCACATCGATTCGCGAGCATTGAAGCTGCTCCAGGGTTCCTAAAACTGTGTATGGGAATGTATATGACGTTGCATTCATAAGAAGAAGAAGCCTTTATTTGTCAAATATACATTACAGCACAGTGAAATTCTTTTTTTTCTTCTTTTTTTTCGGTTATCAGAATATCAGAGTCAGCCATTATACAGCACCCCTGGAGTAGACAGGGTTAAGGGCTTTAATCAAGGGCCTAACTATGGCAGCTTGATGGGGCTGGGGCTCGAACCCCCCGACCTTCTGATCAGTACCCCAGAGCCTTAATCATTGAGCCACCATTTCAGATTTAATATAAAAAGCCTTGGGAGACACCAGAAACTGCAGGTGATGATTTCTTCAGTTGTTTTGAGTCTGTTCCATTTGAGGTCAGTTTCCTGCAGGGTTGTTATAGTAAAGAACTCGGAAAACTTTGTAGGTTGCAGTTCAAAAGCTGCAAGCAGGTCAGGGGTGTTATACCTTTCAGATTAGGTTACACTGAGTCGAGTTAATTCATTGTCCACAAAAATCTTCTGAAGGGACTATAGGGAATTTGTGATCACTTGGGTATGTGACGGATACAGTACTTAATGAAGAAAACCCCCTGTTCAGGCTTGAACATGTATTTGATAAAAGACTGATTCCCTGATACAAGTACAACTCATTTAACTTCCTCAAGCTAAAGATACGCTGTTCCAGTCAGTGCGCTATGAGGTTATGAAGCTTGCAACGCCCAGAACGAGGTGGAGCTCCATCTGCTTCTGAGCATTCCTCACCACTTTCCATGCTAGGTTATCTAGGGGCCAGTGGTTATTTAGGTTCACTTGCTGCAATTAGTTTTCACCAGGTTTGGCGAAGAACACTGCAAATCACTTGAAGAACATTGAAATGATAAAAGACATTTCTTACATCAGGAATGTCACTTGAGCTGCTTTGTGACATTTTTGACAATCCACACCCAGCAATATAAGCAAGCAAAAAAATATTTTATCACCAGTCCTGTCTAAACCAAGGAGAGAAACTCAAAAGTGGTGAGTAAGTAGTAGACACAGGTAAACATTTGATATGGAACAAACACATGCAATCCACATTGCATTCAATATTGAATGTGGTCACCAAAGTCATGTAAAGAGCATGAAAAATAAAATAATCCTTTTAACAATTACCTTACATTACATGTGGATGATAATGTCTTTTTATTCCAAATGCATCTTTAGTTTTTTTTTTTGTTGTTGTTGTTTTTACCTTTTTAAGCAATAGCTTGCTCTCTGTCTTTCTTGATGATTATACCAAAAAGACCACATATTAATTCTTTGATTTATTTAAGAAGGGTGCATGGTGGCTTAGTGGTTAGCATGTTTGTTTCACGCCTCCAGGGTCTGGGGGTTGATTCCTGCCGTGGCCCTGTGTGTGTGGAGCTTGCATGTTCTCCTCGTCCTGTGGGGGTTCCCCCAGGCACCCTGGTTTCCTCCCCCAGTCCAACGATATGCATGGTATGCTGACTGGCATGTCCAAAGTGTCCGTAGTGTGTGAATGTGTATTGTGCCGATTGATTGGCACCCCATCCAGTATGTGCCCCGCACTATGCCCCACGGTCCCTGGGATAGGCTCCAGGTTCCCCATGACCCAGTAGGATAAGCGGTATAGAAAATAGATGGATGATTTATTTTAGAAAGTAAAAACAGATTTATTCTTATTATTAGGATTAGATGTCTATCCTTCAGAATAAATTGGTCAGTTATGTTCAGGACTTTTTTTTCCCTTCAGTTTCTGAAAGGGCTGTGGTAGCCCAAAGCCAGTCACAACACTTACTGAGAATGGAGACGAAATGCCAGAGCCTAGAAGTTGTGATTGGATATTAAAGTCAGAAGTTGCTTTTAATCACCAAATCTAACATCTGCAGCATCACTACATAGGGGAGGAATTTAGTAAACCTGTGTTTATAGCATACAGTACTGTGTCAACATAACTATATTGCTGCAGGTCAAGCTTGTAGTTGTATCTGTGATGCTACTGTTTACAGATATGCTACATGGGTGACATGTGATCTGCATCCCTCCAAGCACGGCAATCATGAACATCAGATTGAAGACATAATGGCAGAAGTCACACCACCATGTATGTAGAACTGATGGCCATCTTCAAATCTTCTTCTAAAAACACTCCAGCAGCCTGAACATGAAAATCACAATATTAAGTTGATGGAAACCAGTAGGAAACTCTTACAACATAAATCACTTTTTTTGTAGGCTGCCAAATGCATTCAGCGATCTCTCTCGACAGAGAGCAATTTTCACAATTCAGTGCTGACTGCAAGTCAATTAAACATTAAGTACCACAGAGAAAATGAAAATCTGAAGCATTAGGAATTCCTTTTAATTTGATAAATAGACCCTAAAGGCCAGCAGAGCTGGGATAATCCATTAGATCTCGCCCTTCAGGATTTATGTGTATTTAATTCATAAATAAATCAATGGTGTAATGAATCCTGCATTAAATAAAAGTAGGCAATAAAATGATGAGGAAACGAATATTTGAGAGTATTTATGTATATTTGAGTACAGAACAAATATAAATGATCTCGAATAAGGGATAACAGCACTGTTAGCTCATATAAACAAAAGAGCAGCAGCTTCCTTATAGAAGTTGTGGAGACAGCAGATGCTGGACTCAAAGAGACAAAATGCAATACAGCTACAGTATATGAATCAGCAATCCAGATGACAAGCACGATGGTGTTAATGGTGATATTAGCATGAAAGCCAAAGCTGTGAAAGAACAGTGGGGTCGAAAACTCTGAGAGCTCCAATGAAAATGCTTCAAATTTAAAATTATTTTCTAATTTAACACTACACTTTACATGACAAAATATGTAGATCTGAGCAGACTGTACAGATGAGGTGACATAGCTGGACAGACTAAAGAAGTAAAGCCCTGCTGCATTGCCTTCTTTAGGTAAATCTGAAGTATGGGTTAAATCTCAATGGCATCACTATCAGCGTGGATAATTAGAAACATTAGGAAACGGTTAGCCAAAGTAAAAACAGACTAACGTCAGTGAAAGAGGTTTAAACTGAAAATGTCAACTGAGAACATTATTCGTTACAAAAGAAATCATCATCAAAATAAATTTGCCATTCTATATCCCATGTTAATTCTGATGTTGTTCAGGATGGATACTTTCCTTTAATAATGACAGAGAATAGAGTTCATTAAAACAATTAAGCGTTTCAAAAGAAGCAGTACTTTTGAAACCGTCATGATAGATAAAGTTAATTAGCACTCCCTGAGTTACAATTTTACAATGAATTTATGAGAGCTCCCTGCCTAAATATCACAAACTCGGCCAGGCATTTTCAGCAGCATTAATGCCAATGAACGATAACTTAGCTGTGGTCGTTTGGTTTCATCGTGTCAAAAACCATTCACCTGAGGCGAAGTCAACAGTCCACACTGAGTTCATTTGACCTAAGGAGCTGGGCTAAGGCGTGCATTGATTCAACTGTCAGTGAAATGACCCAGCTATTAACTCAACATTTGGGTTACACAAAACTACCCCTAGACTAAGAAAATAACCCAAATAAATGTCCCAAAATGCTCAACCCAGCATTTGGGTAGAAAAAATAAACCAGCATTTACAGTGTACTATTATTATCTATAATGTATCATTTGTTTTACAAGATCTACTCACATTCATTTATTTAGTCATCCAAATTTTTATAATTGTTAGGGTCACGGTGGATCTGTAGCCAATCCCAAAAGAATTAGTGATGCTGGAGTACATAGCCATAGCCAACATGGACACAGCGAGAACATGTGAAACTCTACACATACAGTATACACCATCTCAGGATTGAACAAGAAAACCTGGGAAAAATAACTTTTTATAAGCTTTCTCATGGATGTCCCATAACATTAAATGTAACTATAAAGGTTTGAAGAACATCATGTGTCATTCATCAATAAATGAAAAAGTATCATTGTTGGCAAATTGTTATGGTATAAGTGGAATGAAACCCTTTGGGGTGGGCTGCTTTGTGAAAACAATCCATTTCCGGGTGATCTGAAACCATTTTGGGGATGGTGTCACACGTCCTGGGCATGGATTATTTTCCTGTCACAACACTACTTCATGTTTTGTTCCACGTTTATCTCAAGCAAAAACGCATATTATGCTTACAAGAGAAATGTGTATCTGATTCGATTTTTCTTGGAAAAATCTTGGAAAGACTTTCTCAGGCTTCTGAATACTGAAGCTCGGGTTACTCTTCATAAACCCTTCAGAGCATTAATAGTCTGCTTTTTATTCTACTGTGGAAAAACATTTAATTGCCTTGGCAACTTCAAATGGCCCGAATTTTTGTTTCCTCATGGGAAACCAGCTTTTGGCAAGCCTTTTTATGAGATTGGTTAATTATGTCTCAGCCTCAGTGAGGAATGGTAGGCTTTAAAAAAAAAAAAAAAAAAAAAAAAAAAAAAAAAACAGAGAAATCTTAGGTAAGGAATTTTAACAATATTTTCCTGCTATTTATGCCTACTGCTCCCATCATCCTTTTCTAATCCACATGGATTACTTTCGCTATGATTAATATACCAATACATATAATAAATATGTTCACAGAAATTAACATTCCTAAAGACTAGCTCTAGCAAGGCAAAAATTCGGCTATGGAGATTGCATGGCTATGTGCTTGATTGTATACACCTTTGTTAGCAGTGAGTGTGGTTGAAACACCTGAACTCATTCATTAGGAGGGGTGTCCATATACACATCTGGCAATATGGTGTAAGGTAAAAATGTAGACCCCCCCAGGTTATTTTACACATGTAATTTAATGAATGCATTTAATGAAAAGTCTTTGGTGGACCATCAGGGGGCGGATCCACTCACAACACCTCCCTAAAGCCCACCCTGAGTTCAACGATGCTGTCCTCACTTGACATTGAAATATTCGTATATACGAGTTTCCCACTAGGAAGCTGCACATGAATGACTCCTCAAGTTGTAATTACGACTGGGAAACTCAATAACTGGGAAACTCAGATAATTTGTTTCCAACATGGAAGGAGAGTACCATTTCTGTACTATATGAAAGTTTGTTCTTTTTCCTAAAGGCAGCTAATTGTTAGCGCTTGTCGTTTTGGTCATATTCATTTATGTATATTAGCAACCATTCTATGCATGTTGTACATTTTTACACCTGTGAAAATAGCTTTTATTTCACCAAAATTCCATTATCGTCGGCAAGCTGAGTAATATGAGTTATGGGGTCAAAATAAAAGTAAAAAAAGAAAGATATGTATGAATGAACTTGGTGTTCTCCAGGGGTGCTTCACAATACTCAAATTGATGCTTCCTCGTTTCCTCGCTCCTCCATCCTCCAGCCCGTGACCTGGAAATTGATCTATGAGTGAGGATAGACAGGTGTATCCTATGCGGGAGTGCTTCTTGTCGAAAAACCTCACGTATAAATTCCCCTCCTTCTTTACATCAGCAATAATCTAAAACAAAAAGTAATTTGATGATGTGGTGAAATTTTGTCCATCCATCCATACCGCTTATCCTTTTCAGGGTCACAGGGGAACCTGGAGCCTATCCCAGGAGCATCGAGCACAAGGCAGGGTACACCCTGGACAGCGTGCCAGTCCATCGCAGGGCACAATCACATACACATTCACCAATCAGCCTACCATGCATGTCTGGACTGGGGGAGGAAACTGGAGTACCCGGAGGAAACCCCTGCAGCACGGGGAGAACATGCAAACTCCACACACACGGCGGGAATCGAACCCCCAACCATGGAGATGTGAGGTGAATGTGCTAACCACTAAGCCACCATGCACCCTTTAATACAAATACAATACAATTAAATATTAAATTAAATGTGAAATACATAATTAAATAATATGCTTACAATGAGTATTGTAATTAATCGAACCTTCCATGTTTGGATATACAAAAGCGATAAATTATGTATTGTTTATTAATTCATCATTGAATAACTCAATCGCATTTTGCTTTATTAAGAATGCTGTTATTAGCCGAGCTCCAACAACATAACAGCAGATCCCTGAAGCACAGTGAGGTCATCCAGCTGAGCACACTCATCATTAAGTGATGTTGCTTTGAACTGATTCTTGAGAGAGTGAGGATATTCCAATCGACTTGCTTCAATTCCTCTCTCCTCAAATCACATCCTTGCATCCTTCCTGCGCATCCTAAGGGGGTGGAGCTGAGATGCAAGGACAGGAAATGAGGACGGGAAGCTAGGAAAGGAAATGAGGATGCACAAATAAGAAATGAGAAGCACCCCATTCGATTTGTGTTGATTCCTCTTTCCACAGATCTCATCCTTGCATCCTTCCTTCGCATCCTAAGGGGGTGGAGCTGAGATGCATGGAAAGGAAATGAGGATGCACAAATAAGAAGTGAGAAACACCCAAAGTTTCATGTTCTGTCAGACAACAAAGCATGTGAACACAACATATTCAGTTTCTTTACATCTGCGTCATTGAGGAATATCCAAGATAAACCGGATACTGTAGATCAGGGGTGCTCACACTTTTTTGATTTGCGAGCTACTTTTAACATGACCAGTCAAGGAGATCTACCTACATTAAAAATGTGAAACATTATATATATATATAAATAAATATATATATATATATATATATATATATATATATATATATATAATATGTGTGTGTGTGTGTATATATATATATATATATATATATATATATATATAAATACACACACACACACACACACACACAACTACACACATACAATATATACACTGAGTATACTTTAAATATATATACACACAGTATACATGTTCATGTACCTTATATAACTGCATGAACCCTTATGGCACACTACAATTCAGTACATTTTTGGTCAATACCTTACTCTGATGACTTGCACTGAATAGAATCAGCCAGGGTTGCACAGTCCGGACAGGAAGCCTTAAGCAGCCCTCCAAATGATGATCAGTCATTGTGGAACGGTATTTGGACTTAATAATCTTCATGTGGGAAAAGGCTGATTCACATAAATAAGTAGAGCCAAATAATGCAGTCAAGGAGGTTGTACATTTCCTCATGTTTGGGTACTTTCCCCCTGTGAGTAAGTTCCAAAACTGTCCATGAGCCCTGGACTTCAGCTGAAGCTTAGTCTGTAGTTTCAAAATTTCATCCTCCACTTCAGACGAGTTCAGGTGAAACAGCGTTGCAATTTTCGATGCGAGTGACTCAACCTCAACATTGTCCCTAAACGGGTAGCACATGAATCTAGTCTTGAAAGTGTCTGTGAAGCTCTGCCCGACAGACAGCTGACAATCTGCTCCGTGTAGCGTGCAATGTTCAACTGCGCACAAGCCTTCCGCTGCGTCTCCAGATCTGACGCGAGGGTTTGGAAGTTCCCAAAATCATCGCGCTGCAGCTTTGAGGACAGAAGTTGCATTTTCCGTTTAAAGACATTAACTGAGCTGATCACGGTTTTGTCCATTCCGTGCAGCTGCAAATGAAGCTCATTTAACATGTTGGTCAGATCGGTTAAAAATGCCAAGTCCAGCAGACACTGATCATCACTGAGTTGGGTGAATTCTGCATGTGTAACAGCAAAGAGAAACTCCCATATCTCCCTAAATCCTTGGCCATGACTTCACAGCGCCGTGTAACTACTTCTTGATAGCTGGAGAGCTTTGATTGAAGATAATATTTCGTTTTTGTTTTTAAAGTCCCGAAACAATGAGTCAGCTGCGTCTACGAATGCCTCTTTTATCATCTCTCCGTCTCGGAATGACATCTTGTGTTTAATGATGGAGTAACTCACCCGGAACGATGCTTCAGTGGCTGCCTTAGCATTTGAAGTCAGCCACGAAAAAATGACAGCTGTCCGGACATCTGTGATTTTAGTTCCTTCACCTTCCTCTTCCTCAGCTCACTTTTCGTTGGGAAGTCAGTGTCGTAGTTTTTATGAACAGTCCAAATGTGTCGCTCCACATTTCCCTGATTCGGAATAGCAATGGTAGCTCGGCAGATCAGACAAACGCACTTCGAATATTACATTGTGAAAAAAAAATCATCCTCCAAGTCTTCGGTTTCTTGCTTGATCCCGCGACCTCACTCATTTTGTCCCCTTTCTTCAGTAGGCATAAACTGGGAAGTTAACTCCGTGATTTCGCTCGCTAGCCTTTAGCGCTGGCGCGTTTGATCGCACACGCGTGGAGAGAGAAAAGACGAGATCTCAGACTAGCTGTCCTGTACATCAACGCTAACATCTTATTTTATTTCTACCCGCACTTCCTTTGCGATCGAAGTATTGGGCACCACTGCCGTAGATGATATTCATAAAGTTTGGATTCTGCCCACCTCCTACAAAACACCCCTGTATTAATCTCCGTGAGGATATTTATTCCTACACATTTTTTACGACTGTTTTCAATACTGCTTTTTTTTGTTTCTCTAAAAATATAAGGTTGAAAAAAACTGTCAATTTATTCATAGTCTATTTTCGTGTGCGAATCCCAGCTGAGCCTAGAATAGATGCCATTGTCTCATCTTTAGCTAGCTAGTTATTTAGATAATTGCATAAAAAAAGCTAAAAAAGGAAATAAAAAAGTTTTCTCTGGTCACCACCTTACTGCCACAGAGGAAGTAGATTATTTGAGATTAGCTATTTTATCTGATGTGTAGTTTTTCACTTTACTGCATGTAAAATGGTGTTCAAAAACAGCACATAGATGCAGTATATAATCCTGTAATCTATGGCAAACAATTACTCAAGAATTGCTTACTTAAAACACAGACAATGCTCACAAACACACAAGCCTGAAACATATGGAAAAAATTCACTTCCGGCATCAAATTGACGTCATCGTGGTGCGTCCAAAATCGCATACTATGACAGACCGTACTGCATTGCCGTTGAAATAGTACGTACTAATCTGTGTGTGTTATGAACACAATCCCGGACATACACATACTACAGCCGCCATGTTAGCATTGTCATGTGACCTTCGACGTCACCATAAACACAACAATCTTAAACAAGTTAACAATTTATTCGGGTATTGTAAGTCCTATTTAACCAAGGTTTAATATTTAAAAAGAGTCGACTCTTTTTTCCGCATTTTTTTTCTGGAGCTCGTCCGTACCAGTCCAGTTGCATCATGGGATTGTTTGACTCGCGTAGTGTGCATCAGCTGCATACTGCAACATCTCACCGGAAGCAGTACACCATCCGGGTATTTCTCGCCTATGCAGTTTCGCTAAAATAAAATAAAAAAATCATAAATAAAAAGAAAAACTAGTATGCCTACAAAAATATTCGATCTTAAATCCTTTGTTTGTGTGAACGAAGTGTAGCGCGCACATTTTTATTATATTTTATTAGTATTATATTAAATCGACTGGGCATTTCAAACCGGTGCAAACATACGTCACGTGGATTCTGCGCTTGCGAAACCCCAAGGCAGCGTTTTCGTCAGAAAAGAGCCGGGTAAGTTTTCTGCACCAATGCGATACGGAATTTACAAAGCCGTCGAGTTTTCTTGAATAAACCTGTGAGTTGTCTGAGTTTGCGTATGAAAATGCGAACATCAGATTAGATCGGTTTGTATTTTTTTTTACATAAATATTCAGTAGTGCTACAACATAATTCTTAAACTTTAATAAAGGTGACATTGTGTGCGTTGGCAAGTGCTGTGACAGTGGAGCTGCTCAGTGAGCATGCACCTTTATTCAGTCATTTATAAGAACCATGAACTCAACACAAATTCATTGCTTTTTTTATATAAATAAAGTGATGATAATGAATCACGTGGTGATCAAAATCTCCCCAGTTCTGAGATGAGGAGATCCACATAAACACGTTGAGAACATGCAGAGTTCCACACGGACAGTAACCCGATCTCAGGAACCCGGGAGTTGTGCGGCAGCAACGCTACCCACTGCTCCACCCATGTTTTCAAACATGGCCACAAACCGTCTTTAATGTGCACTATGTTCCGATACTTTTAAACATACAAAATGTCTGTGAATTATACAAGGTGAAGAGAACGTGCGTGTTTTATTAGATTAATTAAGCCCTCAAGTTCCCCTTAATCTCAGTTACTGCAAATGATAAAGAGTGAGCATTAACAGTAAGCCTGTAGATTTCATCTGTCTCTGCTCCAGTATCATTGATTTAACTCATTTTCAGAGAACACGGCATAATAGATGAGCTGTGTGTTCCCCAAAACGATCTATTTCTTCTGATATTGGACATGTTCAGACCTGTAGATCTGTGCTTAAATGGTTAAATGTTGTATTTTCTCTATCAAGATGGAAAGACAGCAGCTCCGTGTAGTTATGATAATTTAGCAGTTTGAGCAGGACCGTTGGGTCGGATTGCTTTCTCTCCAGAAGCGAACCGCTCCAGAGATCGTTTGTGAGCAGAACGAGAACACCTCTGGTGGTCTGGTGGTCTCTGACCAATTGTTTTGGTGTTTTGTATATGTCTAAATGACCGTAACCAAGGGTGAAAACACACCAGGTTGGTTGTCCACTAATCGTAGGGTTGGCGGTTCGATTCCCGGCCCGGATGACTCCACATACCGAAGTGTCCTTGGGCAAGACACTGAACCCCAAGTTTCTCCCGATGGCAAGCTAGCGCCTTGTTTTGGTGTTTTGTATATGTCTAAACGACCGTAATGACCGTGGTGTGTGAGTGTGTGTGTGAATGAGACACAGTGTAAAGCGCTTTGGATAAAAGCGCTATATAAGTGCACATTTACATTTACCATTTTCCAAAGCAAACGCTCCAAACGAGCCAGGTGTGAAAACACCCACTGTGTATCCTGAGGGTTAAATGAACTGAAACTGTGTCCAAATAGCAAACAAAGTTCAACTACAACACTCTCAGCAGAATGAATGTAAATAAATTTGTAGTTTTCATACTTTAGGAAGTTTTTAGGTGAGCAAATACTTGTATGTTAATTTTCTGCTGCTGTTTTTGCAGACATGATCATCAGATGCACTCTATGCAGCTTCAGATCTGTTTATAGTTTATTAAGTACCACTCCAGTGAAGAAGTTCTCCTCCACACAAGTAAGCATAACCCCCTTTCATTCACAATTATTTAGTATCTCTTTCAAATTCTTGAATTTGCTGAATTTGTGCTTTCTTTTAGTACAGTATGGCATCTGCTAAACACAAGAACGCAAAAAGGATAGAAGGACTAGACAAAAACGTCTGGTGAGATCAATGGGCACATTTGTATATGTATATGACATACAGTAGGCTTGGAAAGCATTGATACCCCCTCAGTTTTTGCACCTTTTTATCATGTTCTACATTGAATTGGAAGTCATGTTGAAGGGTAAGCCTTTTCCCCCTGTCTGAGGTCATGTGCACTCTGGAGTGTGCACTCTTTCTTTAAGGTCATCTCTGTATTTGGCTGCATTCATCCTTCCCTCAATTCTGACCAGTCTCCCCATCCCTGCAGATCAGAAGCACCCACAGAATGATGCTGCCACCATCATGCTTCCCCATACGGATAGTATTAGCCAGTTGATGAGCAGTAACTGGTTTTCATCAGACATAGCACTTTGAGTTCGTTGTTTTTTTTGTTTTTTCTCTCAAGCTCTCCTTTAAGTCCCATTATGTACCTTCCCCTCAGGAGTGGATTCTCTCTGGCCACTCTAACATAAACCCTGATTGATAGAATATTTCTAAGATGCTTGTCCTTCTCACTTCTGCTGGTGACTTCTGAAGCTCTGCTAGACTGGTCATTGGCTTATCGGTCACCTCCTTAACCAAGGACCATCGAGCCCGGTTACTGAGTTTGGCTTGATGGCCAGTTCTACGAAGAGGTGGAGTGATGGGGCCTGTGCTCCTGGGAACTCTCAAAGCTTCAGAATTGAATACCTTTTCCCAGATCTATGTCTCGATACAATTTGCTCGTGGCTGCTTTGTCATCTTGGATTATTGTGTGCAGCTTAATGACCGAAAAGTCAATTTAATCCATTTAAAATTAAATCTATAACACAATAATGTGTGCAAAAACTGAAGGCTTCCGAGTGCTTTCTGAATCCACTGTATATGTTACTTTTCCTGAATTATAGTGATCTCTGCTGCTTTCATGGCTTCTATTTCTGTGGCATTACAGGGTTGCCTTCACATCTGTAGCAGCAGATCCCTCCATCGTGAATCTTGGTCAGGGTTTTCCAGACATTCCTCCTCCATCTTACGTGAAAGACGGTCTTGCGCAAGCTGCAATGGTGGACCGGCTCAACCAGTACACACGGGGCTTTGTATGACGCTCCTGATCAATCTTTTCCAGCTCTTGTCATGTCTTTTCAAGTGCACAGTAAATTCTCTCACTTGATTTACAAGTGCAGGGTCCGCATTGTTCACATACTATCATATGTACCTAATGTACATTTGGAAGATTAAAAGTAGCAACCACTAGATGGCAAATGTATACTAACAGACTGTCCTGCTCTTCACAGTAGCAGACACCGCTTTTACTCAGACAATACATATTTAGAAATCTTCCAAAGTGTCACAGCAGGAGAAATCCTGGCGTTTTTATCAAATATTAAAGTGAAGGACCTCATATAGATGCTGTTGTTGACTCTGCTGAAATGTTGCAAGATTTTATTGTTGGCATTCCAGTCATTCTTAGAGAATTACTTCCTTTACCTACCTTGATCTTGCCATGAAAATAGCCACTGATGCTGACATGGCATTAAAAGAACAATAAATAAATAAATCCACTAGATGGCACATCAGAGCTAAAACCACAGTCTGTCATATTTCTATGTAAACCTGTAAAATGTTCAGTGAGTTTCCATATTTGTCTCTGTGCAGCAACATAGAGAACGTGGCCATAATCATCCTGTGTGCGTGTGTATGTACTGTATGCTTTCTGAACAGGATGAATACTGTCATTTTTAACAGGGTCACCCAGCTCTAGTAAAAGCCCTGTCTCAGGTGTACAGTAAGGTGCATAACCGTCAAATTGACCCTTTCAAAGAGATCCTGGTGACGGTGGGAGGCCACGGCTCTTTATTCAGTATCTTTCAGGCCCTTGTGGAAGAGGGAGATGAGGTAAAGCAGCACAACAGTTTTGCAATTCATTAACAGATCCACTGCTCCCTCTTGTGGAGTGACTGTGCTCTTTCTTCTTTTCCTGGTCCAGGTTATAATAATTGAACCCTTCTATGACTGCTATGTTCCTCTGGTTAAGATGGCAGGAGCCAGACCGGTTTTACTACCACTTCGCCTTGTGAGTTTCCCTCAAACTGTTTTGCAGGTCATGTATTCTATAAAAATAAAAAAAAGTTTAAAGAACAACCCTTTTAAAACATTTTATTCATTATATCTTGTAGAAATCCAGTAAGAAGGCAGACATCAGCAGTGCAGACTGGGTTCTGGATCAGGACGAACTTGCCAGTAAATTTAATTCCAAAACGAAAGCCATCATTATTAACAATCCTAATAACCCCATCGGGAAGGTGAGGCTAATTCCTCAACGAGAAGTTCATTTGAAACACTGGAACACGTTTCCTGTTTTTGCTCATGGCTACTTTGTGTTGATAAACAGGTGTTCAGCAGGAGCGAGCTGCAGGCTATCGCAGATCTCTGCATCAAGCACGACACATTGTGCTTCAGCGATGAGGTGTACGAATGGATCATATACAAGGGGCATGAGCATGTGAGGATAGGTACGGCAGTGTGTCTGTAAAGCTTTCACAGTGCACTTATGTGGAATTCAGCTGTAGTGCCGTGTCCGTTCTGCACTGCTCGTCACCTGATCGATAGTATACATATGGAGAAAATGATTAAATGTGCAATGCAGAGAGTTCAGTATGTGATGTGCATCTCTCTTCCAAAGACAATACAATGTGTATAATAGGTAAGTAGCAATCCCATGAATGATGGATGCAGCGAAAGCAGAAGACAATTAAATAGTAATAATACACTTTATATCTCTTTATATACTGGTTTTAAAGGTGAGAGAGGCCACATCTCATTCACTAGGATGGAATAACACTGAATAATATGTAAGGAATACAGGGTTATAGGAAAATAATCAACACTGCAACGTTCACACCACAGCAGTGATTATTTTCCTATTATGGCATGCCCTAAAATGTTTTATTCCTCGTATATAGATCGGATTCTGACACGCTTGGACAAGCTGTTTTGATAAAAGTGAACGTGAATTGGGAGTTGTAATCATTATGCCATATTTCTGAGTATAGCGACTCTTCCTGGGATGTGGGAGCGAACCATTACTGTTGGTAGCGCGGGAAAAACATTCAGTGTGACCGGTTGGAAGGTAATTAGCAGAGATCTATTTTAACTTTTAAAATTGTATTTATATAAGTCATTAAAAAAAAAAGGCCTTGCATCATTTACACTTTTGTTCCCTTCTTTTCCCAGCTGGGTTGGTCCATAGGACCTGGGCACTTGGTCAAACACCTCCAAACTGTCATGCAGAACATGCTGTATACCTGTGCAACACCGCTACAGGCACGTATTACACCGCATACAGGATGTAGTGAAGGGATGTATGTGTTGTAACTGTTTACATCTATTTGTAATACGCCCCTTGGTTAGGTCTTTTGTAGTAAGTGCACTACTCCAGCAGTAATAGGAACGTTACACCATGGCTCTATTGAACCCCGAAGCCACACTGGCAGAAATGAGCATCATCAACGAGGAATTAATCAGACAAACAATTGTAACTTAGAAGTGTGCTACAAAGTCAACATTAAACAGTAGTGTGTGGGTACATCCGAGTAAGGATCCCAGGCCTGACCGGGAGATTATGCTCAGGAGCTGTATTGAGGCAAAAGAAACTCATTAAAGATCCGCATGTTTATTGTAGTTTCACAACTCCCGATTTTGTTTTAGTCTTAGAATGATTGAAAAATTCTTTTGTTACCAAACATGCTGATTACCAAACATTTTTTGGTAATGGCCTTCAAAATAAAAGGCAGTTTCTTCATTAAAAAGAAAGGGTAGTGGTGGCTCAATGGTTAATGATCAGAAAGTTGGGCGTTCAAGCCGCCACTCTTGGGCTCTTGAGAAAGGCCCTTAACCCTCTCTGCTCCAGGGACGCTGTATCATGGCTGTAATGTATATGTGACAAAAATTCAAATAAAGTTCAAGGAAACAGGACACAGTCAAAGGCAACAACCGAGTTTCTGAGGTCGGAGAGCAAATTATACACATTCTTGTGAATATGGCCTCCGTACTGTAGCGGAGTCTTAATACAGCAAACATACAGCAGTGAACCACAGTGACGAGCAAATCATAAACTACACCTATGCCAGTGCTGTGTAGAGGCAGTACACACATGCTTGGTATATTCATTTATCTTAAACCTTTTTAAAGCAGACAGAATTTAATAAGGTGTGATTTATTGTCTGGAAAATACTGCACATTTTCTCACAATAACTCAGCAATACGTTGTGGCTATACCGAACATGACCGTATTTAACTGTTTTTCTTCTCTGTTGGTTAATAGGAGGCAGTGGCACGTGGACTCCTGCTGGACTGCGAGCGAATGGGGCAGCCTGACTGCTATTTCTCCACCCTAGCTGAAGAGTTGGAGGGAAAGAGAGACCATCTCGCAGCCATTTTAAAGCAGGCGGGGATGCGGCCTGTAGTTCCTGAAGGAGGTTACTTTATGCTCGCCGATGTCTCAGCTCTCAGTAAGCAAATATTTTGTTGGAATAATAAATCTAATCTGAGAAGCAGTTTAAAAAAAAGTTTTAACATGATAGACATCCTTAAAATCATCTTGTATTTTTCTCCTGGGTAGATCAGGATGTTTCCGACGTGGAAGGCGATGAGCCGTATGACTACAAGTTTATCAAGTGGATGATAAAGGAGAAGGTACGACAGATTTTTGGATTTTTAGCAGAAGTCTCCACTTAAAAGTAAATGATACTGATACGGGTTTATTCTTAAATACATTTGTTGTAGAAACTGGCAGCCATTCCTGTAACAGCGTTCTGCGGGGACGAATCCAAGAAGCAGTTTGAGAAATACATCCGGCTGTGTTTCATTAAGGTAAGGAAGAATATAATAAAGCAATACACTGGCTATAAATGAGTAAAATTTATAATACCCCAAATTTAGTTGTGTTTAGGGTCTTTAGTTTTATACTGGAGCTACAAGGCTAAGTAGTGGACATTTGTAGCTACTAGTTTAGCGTTGTGCAAAGTGCCTCTAAATCGCATCAAAGCTCAATAAAATGAACACATTAATATAAAACTTGCAGCCAAACTACTGTCAGAGTGGCACGGTTATTGAAAATTAATCAACACTTTCTGACCAATCAGAATCAATTATTTAACAGCACTGTGTTTTAATAGCTATTCAATAAGAGTATTTCAAAGTGACCCAATGTCATCCAAGTCTAGATGAATAATACCAAATGTAATCGATAAACCCATGTGAAAATGGTCTCTGCTGAGGACCTTTTTTTTCCCTCTCCTTTACCGCAGCAAGACAGTACGCTGGACGCTGCTGAGGTTATTCTGAAGAACTGGAATAAAGCTTGAGGTTACAGCAACGCTGCATTAGCTTTCATCTCTCAGCGCTGTGGGGGAGAGCCACATTGGCTGGGTAGAGAAGTGTTTTTAGCCCCATTGAAGTCAATTATAGACAATTAGAACTGACCTTATGTTATGTGATTGTGGGCTACCTTTAACTGTTTAAATGTTTAGTTTGAGCACTGAATACAGTGTGATCTAATTAATGGTTCTTCTATTGGACTGTTATTAATTTCTTGGATTAAATGATACAATGTTTGAATCGCTCGTCTCAGCTGGCATTCAGCAGGACCTGCTTGATGTTAGTGATTCTATTTCATCTTAACTTGACGTTCTGAGGCATAGGCAGAGATGGATGAACACAAGGCATTAAAAATCACATTTTAGTCTTGCCTTAAACAAATGGTAGAGTCCAATTAAAACATTTTTTGTGGCTCTTTTTTGCCAGAGGAAGTATCTCTGCTGACACCATTGGTGTGGAGTTCTTATTTATCTCGGATTGCACACATTGGTCACAAGTGTGTACAATTTCCTATGTAATCTCCATTTTGTTTAAAGTGTTCCAGTGTGCAAGAAGTGTTCAGTGTTTAGAAAACAAAGAATAAATTTCACACTTAAGTTTTCATTTGACTCCTCCATTCTATGTTTGTGCACAGCTAGTCATGTTTTCACAGAGGTCACGATAGTCAAAGTTAGATTTTCTTCAGATTTGGGCCAAGAAGCATCATATAGCCATCACAACGCACATTCGGCCGAAGCCCTCTTCAATTCACGTGCATCCAGCCCGAGTACAGCTAAAAAAAGGTCTCATTTACTAACATCACTGTGCTAACCATGCAAAACAATTTCATGCCATTACAATTTAGCCAATTCAAGTAGTTTTCCACCAAAAAAAAAAATATATATATTATATATATTTTATTTTATATATATATGTGTGTGTGTATGTGTGTATGTATATATATTTATATATATATTTATATATATATATATAAATATAAAATCTCCCACTAATCGCATCACAAATCTTGAAAAAAGCTGCAGCAAACTCGAGCAGTTTTGGCCGCGATAATCACAAAAAAACCTGGGAAATCCTGTACGGACTGTGTAACAAATTGCAAAAGAAAGCTAATAATCTGTCACTTAGAGTGCCGTGAACAAACTGTGAGCTCATGCATGTGGAAGAAGGCAGTTAGCACTTTGCTCAGTGTGTTATGTTGTTGCTATTGCTGTTATTGTGCTTCCCGTGGTCCAGGTAATCAATCAAACGATGGGTGCACAAACTAGAAATGCAGCTGCAAATAATCTCTCAATTAAGCCAACATGCTCAGTAAAAACATGGCCTATGGCATTGTCTCGGTCTGTTTATCTTGGGCATGCATTCCTCTACAGCCCTTACCAAGAGGAAAAGACTGAGACCAGACACCATTGTGGGTACAGAGTGTATTTGAAAAAGGTTTGGTGATACACAGAGTGAAATCATTGGCAAGAGTCCATAAGAGCTCCTTCTGACAGAGGGGAAGAGTCTTGCATGTTAGCAGTCCATGGATTAGACACTTGTATCCAGGGATTTCATCCACCAGGAACGCTGGGCAATGCCCAAATGTCCACTTCCTGATTTTCAAAACAGGATTATTGCTTGGCACACAGAACAAACTGTGTGAAAACATCTTTGACCGAACGTCAGGAACGATCTGGAAGAGTCACTATGATCATTTTAAAAACAGACTATTAAAAATACAGGCTGCTTTGGCAGGTCCATGTGCCAAAAATATACACTTTTGTGTTCTTTTTGATGAATATACATTTTTACATTCCATTTGTCAGGTTTATGATTGCTCTGTGATTTGAGCTGCCCTCTCCTTAATGATAACCATAAAATTCATATAGTTAAAAAACAAAAACAAAAAAAAACCACGCACATATGCATACCATACAGCAGATCCACAATGCTAATTTCCTAAAAATATAATATAAAACTATAAGTTACACTTTTTTTTCAGTAATGATATGAATACATATTTAAGTGGAAATTAAGTCTGAAAACCACCAAAGATGAAATTTTCTCATCTTCAAGTCAAGACTGAAGTTGATCTGTTGCGTGGTCTTGGCCAAGGACTCCTCAGATTGCATAATGAACTGGTTTGGCGGTGTGTGCTGGAGGTTTTCAGTACCTGATGCTGACTTTCTCAAAGTCCTCTATCTGTGATGAGTTTAAGGCACCATGGGGAGGAAGACACTAAATAAATATGCGGATCAAAAGATAAGTGTTGTAAAGTGGGGATTGTCTATGAGCTTCAAAAAACAAGTCTTTGTAGTGTTTCACTTGATTAGACTGGGTTTTTTTTCTTCTTTAGAAAATGAATGCATTATTAGCTTGGAACACAAGCTCTGTAGTGTTTTCTCTGAACAGCCAGCAAAAGAGGACTTCAATAAAGAAGAGAACTTGTAAATGTGGAGACTACTCATGAGAAATCCCAGTGCTCTTGACCACAAAAAAAAATGCCTTGTTGGGTTACCGTGACTTTTCCAGCTGATTGAAAGACTTCAGAACTATTTTTGTTAGGGGGAGGGGCGGGAAGGGCAAACAACAAAAAAACAGTGCCAGCTGGCACACTAAAAGCAGAGAGAGGGAAGTGGTCCTTACAGAGATGTTCTCTGGCGGTGAGCCTCGTTTGTCCGTTTGCTTCACAGTATTGAGTGTGTGTGGGCTGTTGGTCAGCTGGAAAAGCTAACACCAGTCAGCGATGTAGTCGAAGTCTATGAAGAGCTCCTGCTCTGAGGCGGTCAGGATTCTGGGCTCACGTGGTGGGGTCAGGATCGGAACCTCTGAAGTGAACTCATCATCAAAGTTACTAACGTCCTCCCGTCCTTTAATGGTGGGGATGAACGGAGGCCGGGTCTTCTTAGCCAACAGGGCAGCCCAGTCCATGTTCTGATGGATGGTGAGAGAGAGAGAGAGAGAGAGAGAGAGAGGTTAAAGAGAAAATAAATAAGGAAGGGGGGAAAACTTGCATAAGAACAGAAGGGGAGGGGGGGGTCAGGCAGAGAAGAGATGATGGAGAGAAGACAGAAGAGCAGGACATAAACAGGAAAAAGAAAAAGAAAAAGTGACATGAGAACAAAGAACAGAACTGGATAGATGGAGAGAGATCTAAGCCAGAGCTTAGACACAATAAAGGGAACACCACAGAATAATAAAAGATGTTGAAGAGATCAATAGCACAGCGATGGAGTGCAGACACATAAATGGAAAGATAAAAAATTTATGGAGGTGTATACATGTGCAATATATCAGAAGCAGGCTTTCAGGGCAGCTATACAATAACTTGTAAAGTAACGGACAGGTGGCGTGCCAAGTTTTCTTACAGGAAAACAGAAATTTGGGTTAATAATCCATCGGACTGGTCTTTGATTAAGGCAGTGCAAAGTGGTCTCTTCTACAGAGTATAGGGCAAGTGCCACGCCTTACCAAGCACACATGCCTTGCAAATGATCCCCAAAAAATAAAAAAATAAATAAAATAATCCATCAGATTAAATCTGGTTGTTCAAATTCAGTTGTATGAAATGATATAAACGAGCATTCAACTGATTCATGAAACCGCCATAAACTAGCAAAAGTACACACACCCATTCTTTGTTTTGCTTTGTCCACATTTATGTTGTGTGAAAAAATAAAAATTTTCAAAAGTAGACTGCATTCTTGCCTAGAATTTACAGAAATGTATTCTTGGCATTTTCTCAACCGATTTCTTGAGGAATCCCCCCGAGATGCTTTTTAAACAGTATTAATGGAGTTCCCACCTACGCTGGACCCTTATTGGCTGCTTTTCAAAATCTTTCGCTCCAAGTCATCAGTTTAAAAAATATATATATTTTTAAATATCAGTTGTTTTTTTTATCATTTCGTATTCTAATGAAAGAAATTAAAATGTTGGCACTATTATATTTTTGTCTACAACAAACATTTAATCATACACCTTCAGATCGCTTTTAAAGATCGTGAGAAACATTTCAGTCAAATCTCTCTGAACTTTTGACGGGTAGTGCAAGTGCAATTCATGTATCAGCCAGTCTCTTATTTATACGCCATTCCTACAACATGCCTCAATTTACCTTCATATACATCCAGTTTTCAAACCCACACCCTAATGTCTGCTGGGGTGATGGTGAATTCACACACATTGAAAATGAAAGAAGGGGAAAAAAGAGAAAGCAATGGAATTTCAGTGATGCTGAGGTAGAGATTCTTGTTACAGAGGCTTCTGCAAATAAAAACACACTTTTAGGTAACCACAAGCGTGACAGTTTTATAACCTGCAGGTAGTGGTGTGTAGGTGTCTAGGTTTGACTTATTTAATACTCATGGGTCAAATTAGGCTGAAGATCCTGCATCACATTTACAGATCACAGTAAAATGACTTCTATTTTAATCCAAGTGTGTGTGCAACTGTGATGTACATGATTTTTTTTATTGCTTCTACTGCTCTACTTACTTTACTATATCACAGCATATACTCTGCTATAATTATTGATGATACTGATTAAGTAACTGTTAATTAGCCAAATCATTTTTCAGGTTGTTAAAAACCTGGTTGTTTTTTTTAGTAGCTGTAATATATTAACGAAATGATTCAAAAGTGTACAGTTCGTACATGACCGAGTATTCATCTGGTGTATCTAGTGTTTTCTGTGTTCAATATCAGGTGAAGGAATTGAAATTCAAAACGGAGCGTACTCTAAAAAACGGATGCTTCTTCACTTCTTCAGCGTCTCGCTCTCCTGCACCAAGGCGCCGCTCGGGATTTCTCCTCAACAGCTGCAGACAGATGAACAGAACAGTAAACGGACATGAGAAGTCGAATGCACACAACGTCACACAATTTTCTCATTTGATGAACCAGACTCGGGCTGCGGTTATACGAGAACGTACTCGTCTCATTATGGAGATGGCCTCTGTGGAGAGGAATCGTGGGTAACGGACTTCATCGTTGACTATACTATCGAACACCTCCTCTTCATCATCACCTGGAAATGGAGACTGCAGGCACAAGAGAGAACAAAAACACCAAGTGTCAGGAAGATCATTCTGCTATAATTTGTGATGTTACTGGTTATACATGTATTTACATAGCACAGGTAAAAGGTTTTCAAATTCCCTTTCATAAGAAATTGATTACGAGATGCAGCTTAAAACTGAAACCTTCTCATTGAGTTTCTACTAGTTACCAATGTTGGGTCTATTATTTACTATTCTATCATGAAAAGTAGTTGCTTCTGATTAGTGTAAGCCTTTAATGTAAAGCTGGTAAGAAATGTTATTAGAGTTCTAAACCAATACTCCAGATATGAGATACATATTCTAGACTGAAACTGTAACATGCTCATTTGAATAATTCAGAAAGGAAAAGGTTACTTATAGGCGGTAACACATGGATTTCAAAAAATGTAACCATGACACTAGTGATGGAATTGTAGTCTAGTGATAGATGAATGATATCAGCAAGTTTGATATTTTCAGTCAGTCAACTTTATTGTCATTCCTTCCCAATCGCAGACGTTTCTCCAGGACACGGTGCTACATTTATCACATTTAAATATCATTTACAGGTAAGCAACACAGCCTTCTCTTTTATGCTGCCACAGCCACAAAAGACATGCTAGAATGTCTGACTGCTAGTGCATAATGTTGGTGGTCCACCTCATTCCCCTTTTCACAGCCTGAATTAGTCTCTAAGCACATAGTTTTTGATAGTAATGTTTGGCAATGTTCTTATCACATTTTTTGCAGCTAAGTGTTTTGGCTTTATAAAAAATAAAAATAATCTGACTTCTCCATTAAGCCTGTTGAAAAGCTTAGCTAATCAGTTTCTGGGTAAATATTTCAGTGAAATTCTCACCTCTCCAACCAACATCTCAAAGATAAGCACACCCAAACCCCACCAGTCCACTGCCCGTGTGTATGAAGTTTCGGTCAGGACCTCAGGAGCCAAGAACTCAGGAGTGCCACAGAATGTACTCGTGCGATCTCTAAAGCCCATTCCTAAACACGGTAAGAGGAAAAACAGCCAGCAATACGGTCAGGGTTACAGAAAAGTAATTCAGGTCATACACAATGAATCCACACTTTGTGATTCAAGAATTAAAAGCACTGTGGTATCAGTAAGGGATAATGTGCAGCTCGAGGTGCATTACACAATTTTTTTTTTTTTTTTTTACAATTTTTAACACAGTGGTCAGATCTAGAATTCTGCCCACTTTAAATCATACAGAGATAAAGTAGTGTGATAGGATTACATTTATTTGAATTAAATTATAATAAATAGTTATGGGGAGGTTGTGCATGTGCGTGAATTATCGGCGTCTGTACTAATACTGAAGCTGTGAGTTTAAATACACTATGCAATTGTAGCTGTATGTTACTATGGTTACAGGTGTTTATAGGCAGTGCGTTAATTTAGAACAGTGATTAAACTGACTGGAACTACCTGTGCATTATACGGTATGAACACAGCCAATGAGAATCGAGTATTCAGACAGACCATAGTTTATACCACAGTTAGTTCCGATCTACTAATCTGATTTGTTCAGCAGCATTCCGAAAGTTGCTAAATTATCTATAACCGCACTAGGATCAGTCCGCTCGTCTGTGTTGGCCACATAAAAATTCCACTTCCTCGATTGAACCAGTTACTATAGTAGAGCTAGCGACATCACCACCAGACATGGCAAGTTATACTTTTTGGGAGTATAACCTTTGACTCGAAATATGAAAGCTCATCAGATGAAGATGAAAAGAAAGAAGGGATGCTGAAGCACCTTTAATGGGAATGTACAAATCAATGTGAGCTAGCTAGCCGACATGCTACAAAGTGAGTGTAGATTCTTCAGGCTCTATTTCCACCATCGGAGCAAAAATAAACAAAAGGTTTGGCCGAAATGCCACTTACTTGATATTAATTTCTTGTTTATAAAACTGCTGTATAAAAGCAATATTGCACTGGCAATCTTGTGCTTATACTATAATCAGCTACGGCACTTGTAGCCTTTATTTGACGACACATATAAATGATTGCATGAAGGCCATGAGTACTTTTTAAAGTATTCCAGGTGCCAAGATAAACCAGAGGGCACAAAACAGCACACTTACCTTCTTTGCAGAGCCCAAAGTCAGCAATCTTTACATATCCTTCAGTATCCAGCAACAGGTTATCCAGCTTCAAGTCCCTAGAGGATTCATAAATCATAAATCACGTGAAACTCCGTTGAGGTGCAAAGTGTTCAGATTGTGTTTGAATGAAACATACCTGTATACTATTTTATGCTCGTGCAGAAACTGCAGACCCAAGACCACACAGGCAGCATAGAATCTGCAACAGGAAAAACAAGTGGGGGGAAAACAGCATATTAGTAGATAGCATTTTCTTTATTATTATGAGTAATGACCATGATACTCTGGCCAATTTTGAGGAAGCAGTGCTGCCCGGGACTGCAGCCAAACATTAACTTATGGAAAAAGATCACTGATCTGAGAAAATTAATTCTCCATCAGGCATTTTTTGTTAAAATGTTTAGCTAAAAGAAATAGCAAATGTTATCTGATAAATCTTTTGGAAACATTCATTAGATGCCAGGCCAGGGCCTGTTGGTGTCTCACATTTGCTTATTTAGTTTTGCACTGGAGCTACAGTACAAGGTTAAGGCAGCTAGAAATAAGTAGTCTGGAAGTGTCTCCCATCCAAAATCCAAACACCACTGGAGATATTTACTTGATTTTTAAAGAAATAATTTTTAAAAATTGCAAGGACGGTGCACATGAAGAAATGTGAACTTGAACGTGGAATTTAGATATGCGACAAATTAAAGGGAAAAAAAAACCCAAAAACCGTGACTCGTGTAGTATGAGACACTTTACTGGTACAGTTTCTGTGCACTTTTCAGTCCTTTCAGGATTTAGCGACAAGAGAAATGAATGCAAAACCAAAGAAACTCAGCAGAAGGCACTTGCGATTTTTCTTAATTACGGCAGGATTTTCCACAGATTTGGACCAAGACGTGTCATGTGACGTCATCACAACGCACATTCAACCAAAGCGTCTTCCCTTCATGTGTGTCAAACATGAGTACAGGTAAAAGGTCTCATTTGGGCGGCTGTGGTTCAGGTGGTAGAGCGGGTTGTCCACTAATCGCAGGGTTGGCGGCTCGATCCCCGGACCATGTGTCCTTGGGTAAGACGCTGAACCCAAAGTTGATTCCGATGGCAGGCTAGCACCTTGCATGGCATCTCTGCTACCGTTGGTGTGTGTGTGTGTGAATGGGTGATGAGATGCGCTTTGTAGAACCACTAAGGTTAAAAAAAATGCTATAAGTGTAGACCATTTACCAGCAAACATCAGTGCTAAAGACAAAATTTCATGCAATTGCAATTTCGCCAATTCAAGAAGTTTTCCAAAAAAAAAAAAAAACAGTGAAATCAAGGATTTTTGGCCACCTGTACTGTTCCAGTGACTTGTAGAATTCTGTTCTGGTGGTTTACCAGGACACCATAATACAATATATTATAGACCTACTACTGTATATATTATTATCCAATTGCTTTCCAGTACAATCTGGTACAACTCTAGAAAAAGGAAACCATGATCTAAACTATAGTTGCAAGTCTGTATGAAATGCAGTTTGAGGCATATAATCAATGTGTTGGCAGGGTGTACTGAAATGATTCTGGGTGGGAGATTTCCACTATTTGTTAGCTTAGCTAATACAAAACAAAAGAAGCAAACTACATTTGGAGGAGAAAAAAAAAAACTGGGTGAATAAAATGTTTGGCAGAACTTTCTTCAATCTAGTCTTGTGTCTTGAGTTTCTATTACATTACATTTGACAACAGGTTATTCACCCCACAGAAGAAAAAAAAAAAAAGAAAACCATTCCCATACATTTCCAGGTCTGACAATGAGTGGTAGTAGATTCTGTACTTTGGTTGTAGATTCTGTTCAACAGTGAAATGTGGTCACTCACATTGCACGTGGCTCTGAGAACACGTCAGCATGGATGTGCATCATCAAGTCTCCTCCTGCTGCATACTCCATTACAAAACACACATGCTCCTTGGTCTGGAAGCAAGCAAAGAGATTGACCAGGAACGGGTGCCGGACACTGTTCACCGTCTCGAAGATCCTCTTTTCACACATCAGACTGTGGAACAAAATGCATCGTCTCATTGTCATGTTGGAAAACTGGCACACACGAGCCATTTAAATCAGACAGTCCAATGTGCAAGAACTACATAAGCAACACTTATGAATTGCCAATCGCTGTAAATACCGGACTCAGCCAGTATTTACTCAGCAGAGTTATTTTCCCTAGACACATACAATATCTTTATACTGAAATATCTGTGATGTGCTAAGTGATTCTGGGGTTAATTTGTTGGTTGATGACACGTTTTTACTGCTCCTGTAAGAATTTTTCAGTTCTATCACATGGTGACAACGCTAGGAGAAATAATTTCACTCATCTCAAACATAAGGGGAAGTGGTCAGGTTTTGCTGTTAGCCCCTAAAAACAGGCTTCTTTTCTCACTCATCCTTTTTCACTGATGTTCAGTGTTCTATTAATGAGACTCCATGTTCAACGCAGCTGCAATGTAAGCAGCTGCACGACGCAGAGACTCGGTTTGGCTAGTTAGCGCTCTAAGAGATGACGCGCATGATGGTCAAAATTAAAGCTTTGGAACCTGATCTGTTTCAGCAGAGAGTACAGATGAAGTGAGAGTGATGGACAGACTAAAGCACTGCTGCATTGCTCTCTTTAGGTAGAGATGAATTCCCACTCGTGCCATTATCATCAGGCAGTTGCATGGTATAGTAGGTAATGTAGAAAACTGAACAAACTGCTGATTAAATAAATTCTAAACACTGATTTGCAAGTCAGCAAGGTGGATTTGTATTATTATAACTTAAAAAAATTTTTTTTAATATAAACTGTGCAGGATCAATATCGTGCAAATGTTAAATGTACAAAACTGTGCAAATCATTACGCAAACCCATTTTTGTAACTGGTCATGCTTACCTGTCAACTTCATCACGAGCAACAATATCCCCTTTCTTCAGAGCTTTGATGGCAAACATTTCCCCAGTGCTCCTGTATTCTGCCAGTAAGACCTGTTGAATAATTAAAAAGACTTCATTGCGGCAATGAAGCTCAAACACAAACACACAAGATGTACATAAATAATTCTAACGTTCAGACACAACACACTCAGTAAGGTAATGTACAATCCATTAAATGGCTTTTTACCTTTCCAAAGTGTCCACGACCCAGAACAGCCACACAAGAAAAGTCTTTGAGACTGAACTGGACGTCTGGCTCTTCCCTAATCCCCCCCCCGCCCAAAAAAAACCCCCAGACAGACAGACTTGTTTAGACATAAAATCTTAAATCAAATCAATACAACATAGTGTTTTGATGGAATGAAGCAGTAAACTGTGTTTCCAGGTGAACACTGGGATATCGCACCTTGGTTCAATATGGTGTTGCTCAGTAAGCTCTAGATCAGGCTGAATTTCATCTTCCACTTGATTATCATATTCTGGCTTGGACACCGTACTGTTCCGGCTGTCGTTCAGGAAATCGAATGTGGCTAATGCATCCTGAAGGTACAAACCATTTACAATCAGGGCTAAAGTTTACACATCCCAACAAACTCACAACCACATGACCGAACACATACTGGAAAAGTGTTCTGTATTAGAATAAACACTTTAGCACAAGGAGATTAAGCGGGCTTTCACACTGGCAGTTTAGTCTGAAACAGAGCACGGTTTGCATGAAAATTTTGTAACGTGAAACCTGTCGTGCGGACCAGGAAGCACACCGCAGTACTGAACCTGAGACTACCTGTAGGAAGTGGTCCGAGTTCAGCTGCACTGGAACTGTGCTGCGATTCCTGTGAATGTGAACGCAACTCTTACTCGGGTCCGCACTTGTTCAGGAAGTAAAATAACCGGCGCACGTGTTTTAACCGATGATGACATAATTAGTTTCTGCAACACACATGTACCATGAGTGACAGGGGAACGCTGTGGGACACAGAAGAGGTCCACACGGCTGTGCAGACTATCTGCTGTGCATAATATTACCAAAATAATAAAAAAATAAATAAAATAAAAAATATGGTGAGTGTTTTCCATGCGCATTTCTGATGACACAAGATGAACGCAAATGCACCAGGGTTCGATTGTATCAAGCGAGTCTGAAACAAGATGTGCCTGGTGTGAAAACCACCTCAATGAAGCAATTAATCTCCTGTTGTGCTTTGAACATGGTGTATTGTGGTTGCATCTACAACACGCATTTCACACAGTTCATTACCTGCACCTCATTTCCATCAGGGATTTTTTCTTGTGATGGTGGTTCTTCTTCCTCTTCTTCGAGTTCAGCAGCAGCGTTGGGGTGGCGTTTTGGAGGAGGGGTGGCACCTTTGTCAAAGTCTAATTTGGTCACGGTCGTATCACTGAGAGAAAAGGTCACAACACAACACTGCTGACAACGTGCCAATTTCCATATTAGTCCTGGCCCCTGGCCGTGTTTTGGGTCTGGAGTGTTTCTAACCAAACCAGACGCTTCACTGAAGGACATCTCATTAGAGTAATCAAGTACAGATAAAGAGAGGGATTTAAATCACATGGACATCTAAACAGAACAGGCTTACTATATTTTACAGACAGCAACTGAGAAGCCTTCAGCCCATTTAGCCTCTCTATTCAAGATAAATAATAATTAATAGGATTCTGTGAAAAATGAGAGGTCCATTTCATGAGTGGGCACATCGAAATGTTTGTATTCGGTCATGAACCAAACAAAAGAGCAAAGTATTTGTCCGAGTGCCCACTATGCTGTTTCACAGATAATAAAGGATCTTATTTACGGGGCCAATTAACACTACAAATATGGGATTACTTCACTTTGATAAGTCAATATGGCCAAGTATTTTAAAAAGCACTGTACTATGCAACATCAAATTATATAAACACATCATTTGTGATGTAGGATGGAAACAATCCACAAAACATTATTGCCAACTAAACAAGTGCAAAATGTTTTGCTTGAACTTGTCATGTGATTTTGGTGAGCAGCCATCTGAGCTTTGGCCATGCTTTGTGTAAATAGATGAAAAATGAAGCAAGAATGGTTAACCATAGTGGTTAAAGTTCTGTGTCAGTGTCCAGAAGGTTGAGGGTTCAAATCCCAGGACAGCCAGAAAACCACAGTTCAGCCCCTTAATCTAGTCTCATAACCCTCAAATGCATGCTTGTGCTGCAATCCATTTCACTTCTCGTTTTCGCAAGCATTTTTCCTGGACAAATATGACATAGCATGACTATATCTGGAAGACATAATGGAGTTTATTGGGACATCTTCCCAAACATGCTTTCAAAGAAACACAACACGATGTGTCTATAAGTCTAGGAGATATTTATAAAATCAAGTAAGAACAGTAACATTTTTGCTAATATATAAATCACATTCAAAAAAGCTGAACCATGCACAAACACAAACAGGATCAACACCAGTGATAACCTCTCATGTGAACGCAAGGTTACATGGTGTGTACGTGTGTACCTGGACAGAGACGGCGAGTCTGGATGGCCGAGGATTCCCACTTCAGGGCTCAGCGCTGATCCGAGCCCAGCCACCGGAGGACTGAAGGAATTGTTGACGGATGGGACTGCTCTTCTCATCAAACGCCCCCATGTGGCAATGTTGATGTTCATCTGAGGTGCACGCAGGAATGTTTTACCTGGAGAGAGAAACCCAGAGACACGTCACACCAGACAACAATACAGCGTTACTTTTGAAGCAAACAACCACAAGGTTGGTCACTTAATCTAATCTGCGTAAATGAGGGTCAGTGAGAGCTCAGTCGTTAGGGTTCAGTACTAGTCACAGCATGGTTGTGATGTCATATCTCACTGTTCTCACTGGATAAAATGATCTCCTGGATAATAGACCACATTTGAAGGGCCCTCAAGTTAACTGATAATGTGTACAAAGTGTCTGCTAAAAGTGTCTTTCACAAGAGGGCAAAGCAAGGTATGACTCACTTAAACTTACCATGGCAATCAATCATGGACTTATTTATGACTATGAGCCTACCTTGCTGTTTTGAGAAGATTTTCTTTTGCCTTTGTAGCTTTGGTCGCCTCTCGATGACTGGATTGAAAAATGTAACCTGGGTGGAAAATAAAAATAAATAAGTAAATACAAACAACTGGACATATTTTGTAATGCCCGTCATGCTTCATTAAGGCAGGCAGATGTGTGTGCCTGAGTGTGTGTTTTTGCACGTGCGTGTAAACACAAACATGACTGCACCTCAGCAAACAGAGTTCCTTGAGGCTCCAGGTAGAGGCACATGCCATGACGCTGGTTGTCCAAGAAGTCCTCCAGCCTCAGGAATTTGACTGCACACAGAGCACGCCAGTCCCTCCAGTACACAGAGATCTCCAGCTCACGAGACTATGCATAAAATAAAAGAAATAAACAAACAAATACAGTCATGGACGAAAGTATTGGCACCCCTGGAACTTTTCCAGAAAATGCACCACTTCTCCCAGAAAAGTGTTGCAATGACAAATGTTTTGGTATACACATGTTTATTACCTTTAAGTGCATTGGAACACAAAAAAGCAGAAGAAAAAAGGCAAATTTGACACCATTTTACACAAAACTCAAAAATTAGGTCGGACAAAATTGTTGGCACCCCCAACTTAATATTTGGTTGCACACCCTTTGGAGAAAATAAATGAAACCAATCGCATGCTTTCATCAATTTCTCTCTTCCATCCAAGTCCAGGGAGATTTGCCACAGTTCCATGGGTTATAAACTTCTTGATTATATTGCGCACAGTGGACAAAGGAACTTTAAGATCTCTGGAGATTGACTTGTAACCTTGAGATTGTTGATATTTTTCCACAATTTTGCTTCTTAAGTCCTCAGACAATTCTCAGCTCTTCTTTCTCTTCTCCATGCTTGGTGTGGCACACACAGGCACACAACACAAAGGTTGAGCCAACTTTTATACACTCTAACTGGCTTCAGTTTTGATGCACCTGTTACTTGCCACAGGTGAGTTTAAATGAACATCACATGCTTGAAATGAAATTTTTTACCCACAGTTTTAATAGGGTGCCAATGATTTTGTCCAGTCCATTTTGGGAGTTTTGTGTAAAATGATGTCAAATTTGCCTTTTTTCTTCTGCTTTTTTGTGCTGTTCCAATGCACTTAAAGGTAATAAACATGTGTATACCAAAACATTTGTCATTGCAACACTTTTCTGGGAGAAATGCTGCATTTTCTGGAAATGTTCCAGGGTGCCAATACTTTCGTCCATGACTGTAAATAAAAATAATACAGTACAAAAATTTTCACTGTGGGTTTGAAAAACAGTCAATGCCAGGTACCGTGTAAAACTTTATGGATATAGAATTCCCAGTGAATCTCTAACATTTACACACATGTAGATTTAAAAATAAACAGATTAATAGTAAACATGTTCAGAAAAAACAGATTCTTATTTTTATCTATTTATTCATGATTAATATGGTAAGGATTTATATCCAGCAAAAGCCTTTTGTTGGTCAAGTGCAAATTATTGCAAAATTCCGGACAGTTATGTCTGTAAAAGTGTTGAAAAGCTTTACACAAACCAGAACAGTGAGCATTACTCTGAGTTGTCAGTTAAGAAATCACACAAAATAGGCTCATGGATAAATCTGTACATACTGGGATAATCAACTCGTAACTGCTGTAATTCCATGCAGGATGAAATATGTAAGCATGACTAATACAACACAATCAGACTACAGAGTAAAAAGACATGAACCAAGTCAAAACTGTGGCACGTTATGTGAAAAAGTATGTGGATACCTGACCATCACGCCCACACGTGCCCGTTATAAAACCATGGGAATTATCATGGAGCCGACTTTGCTGTTGTGACGGACACCACTATTCTTTGAAGGTGTTCCACTAGAGTTTAGACTGTGGCTGGGGTGATGTGTGCTCATTCAGCCACAAGAACATTAGTGAGGTCAGGCACTGTTTTCAAGTAAGAAGGCCTGGGGGTATGGTCAGTACATAGGCATTCTAATGTGAGTTAGGGGACTATGGATAGAGGTCAGTGATTAGACAGTGTTTAAAACAAGGCAAAATGAGCAAGAGAAGAAAAAAAAAAAAAACCCACTGTAAATGAACATTGGATTGTGATTGCATCAACCACAATGCCTCCAGAGGGTGTCTGACTCACACTGATTGGATCTCAGGCCATTTACAGTACATTTACATTTATTCATTCATTTAGCAGACGCTTTTATCCAAAGGGACTTACAAATGAGGAAATACAAGTAAAGCAATATATGAAGCAGAGAACAATAGAACTCAATGATAAATCTTGTATGGTAGCACTGCTTGTAGAGAAGCTAAGTACACAAAGCAGAGGTGTAAGAGCCAGAGTAAAAGGTTTTATCTATTTATTTTTTTAAATAAAAGTGGGGGTTGGCATTTTAGGGGTTAGTTAAGTATTCACGGAAGAGGTGTCTCTTTAGCTGTTTTTTGAAAATAGTGACAGATTCTGCTGGCCGGTTTGAGGTTGGAAGTTCATTCCACCATTGAAGGACAGTAAGTGTGAAGGTTCTGGAAAGGGACCTTGAGTCACGCTGAGTAGGCACTACTAAAATGTCTGTCGTTAACCGATCGCAGATTGCGTGAGGAAAAGTAAACCTCAAGGACAGTGTTGAGATAGGAGGGTGCTTTTAAGACAAGGTCTTGTGCATGAGCATCAAAGCATTGAAATTAACGCGCATAACTACAGGACACCAGTGGAGGGAGGTGAAGAGGGGTGTAATGTGGGTTCTTTTGGGCTGGTTGAAGACGAGGCATGCTGCTGCATTCTGAATCATTTGAAGATGGAGCCGTCTGGGAGGCCCGAGAGTAGTGCGTCGCAGTAGTCCAGTTTTGAGATGACAAGAGCCTGGACTAGTAGCGGTGTAACCTGTTCGGTGACATAGGGTCTGATTTTCATATCTATAACAAATCTGATTTGTTATACAGAATGAGCCTACAGGATCATGCAGTTGTTTAAATGTGGTCTGTGAAGGTCAAGCCGTCATCCTTTCACCACAAGGTTCCTGGCTGTCCTGGTTGACTTGAGTGTGGTAATGTAATGTATTAAAATAAAATTCTTTGCATCAGGCTAGCATTAGGGTGAAAACATTATATGATTGTGTCAAGAAAAAAAAAAACCCTTGGATGCAATACTAAAGTGAAATATTACAACTTTAGAAAACTTTTCTTTCAGATTTTGTTAGCTGGGGTTTTAAGGCATTATTTTATCATTCAGGCAGGTAACATAAATCAGGACCGTGAGCGTCAGGTGCAAACGTTATATTAATATCTTTGTGCAAGTAATTGTGCGTGTGAGTTTTTGAGGGGATTGCAGCAGGAGTTCAATCGAACCATTAATACAAACACAATTAACTACTATTTCAAATACTAAGGCTCAATCTTTAGTTCAAGCACTTTATAGACTATAGCAAAACAATCAATCATGTTTTCCAGAACTTATTACATTTCAAAAACATTACTTTAAGTAGGGAATGGTAAGGTGATCTAATGGTGCAGTGAGTAGTGTTGGGGTCTTCCAGTTTGTGTGGACTTTGGCATGTTCTCCACATGCCCACACAGATTTCCTCACACCTCCTCACAAACATTGATAGGAGACTCTAAATTTCCCCTAGGTGTGAATGGGTGCGTAACTGTCATCCACCCAGGGTGTAATCCTTCCGTGTGTCCAGTGTTTTCAGGATAGGAGCCAGTATAAAGAGTGTACTCCAGGTGAAAGGATAAATTACTTAATGTAGGTGTTTCGAGTACATTTTGCAAACAATGAATCCAGTAAATGATGGACATCAGTTGCAATCGCAACTGCTGCAAACGCAACAGCTGGTGGTCATTTATGACACACAGCTGCAGACGACAAGCCCGTCTTCAGCAGAGAGAAAATAAACAAAACTAATGTAGGCTGTACAGTAAAGTCACTGGTCAATCTGACATCTGCCATGCTGTCAGCAGGCCACCTTCCCACATTCTACTTAGCAGGCTTATTCGAATGCTGACCATACGAAATCTGATCATAATGCTCACAAAACACAAATGGTGATGTTCATCAATACCAGGTGATTAGATCAGCTCATTTGTCATCCAAATAATATCCAGATACAGCATCATATTTTAAGGTGTGCATGGAGTATTTGATTACCCGATCGAGCTCCAGTGTGAATTTTTGGTCCCAGGACTGATTGCTGACTGGTTTCCAGCTCGTGTACCCCACGACTGTGTTGTCCAGTTTCAGAACAGCGCTGATCTCATCTGAAGATACAACACAAACACTGCATCTTAGATTGATGCATCTTACATAGCGAATAAGTTGTGGTTCATCCAAATATTTTACAAATTTTAAATAGAAGTCTGATTTTGTTTCCAATAGAACAGTAAACCGCTCTACTACTCTCTCTATAATATAATATAAACACACACACACACACACACACACACACGCACACTAGTTTGTTACCCAGGAGAGACACTATTGAGTTAGACAGCTGGCTAAACTGGCACTTCAGTTAAGTGCTGAAGCTTCATATGGAATATTCAGACTTTCACTTGAGATATTCTGCCTTTTCTTTCAGAAGCATTTAGTCACTAAGTGCAAAGATTTACAATGTTTTCCAAGTGCACCAGCGTTAGAAACCCTTTCCATATCTCCATCAGTCATCTTATTCAGAGAAAAGGAAAAAATGCTGAAGGCACTCAACTGGACAGCTCATCCGCTTTGGAAAGGTTTCTGCTGCTGCCCGATTTGTTCTTGTTTGTTCGGCTCATGAAGGAGGAGCGTGTTTCACTTGGGCTCCAGCCTGGCAGGGACACAGTTGCTGATTTAGACCGGCCTGGAACATTCTCCAGCAGATCCTGACAGCCCATGAGCCTCACCTCCAATGTTCCTGTACACAGCACACACAGACAGAAAAAACAAAAAAAGGAATTACTAAAAACAAGTCACAGTCTATTCTACTGAATACACAACAGGTTAGTCAAAATTAACTGTTGATCATAATCCAGTGACGCGTCTGCTGAGCTGTCATGTTTCTCTAAATTTTCTCAGAAGGATCGTGCAAAGATCTCGCACGTTTACATTTGTATGCTTTGTGTGTTGCTAGTGTGTAAAAAGTCAACTGCGATTCACAGTTAAGCCAGACATCTGATCCTCATCATCATCATCATCCCACTGCTGCAGGTTATCAAGACTAACAATACATCAGTGAGTATGCTACTAACTGCTTGTCTTCTATTCCAGCACAAAAATAGCTGCAATCATTATTGCTCCAAGTAGACGCTGATGGCTAACAAGACTAACTGATGGCTAACGAAAATGAAAGCTTTCCAAGCACATCATTTCTTTTCAGTGATGGAAGATATAGTCTGCCAAATCACATTATTAAGGATCTGTTGGAAGTAGTGAAAAGTTGTTCAGTTCCCCCAAACCAAAACCACTGGCTAAACTTCACTTTTGGGTCAGCTTTCTCTGCAACTACAAGTCTGTAGTTCTGATGTCATTTCTGCAGCAACTTGAGAACACCACACATACTCTTCTCTAATGCCTGGAAGTCCAAAAATAACAAAAAACACCACACACCACACACACACAGTACTCTAGATAGACCATTATAAATCACTGTTTGTGACTGGGACAGCACGGTTTTGACAATACTATTTTACAATTTCTCATTATGGTATTCCTTCACACCCTTTAGTGTACAAGCATCAGCTCAAGCAGGAATGTTCATCTGATTGGAGGTGATCGTGTGTGTGTGTGTGTGTGTGTGTGTGTGATTACCTGTGAGAGCTGCTGGTTTAGCCACAGTGCTATACTGGTTGTGAGAAGAGATGATGCTCTGGCGTGGGCTCTGAGGTGTCGCCACCATGAAGAGCTCTTCCGAGATCAAGCTGGCCTTTGGGTGGCTCCGAGGTAGCTCGCTCAGCCTCTGCTCCAGAGAAAACTTCAGCAAGTCCAGCTTCTGACTGGATTCGGTAAAGCGTGCCTGGGCCTGAAGTCAGACTTAGATCAGTTATGTCACTGGCTCTGCATCAAACTAACACATCTGATTAACATATTGCCATTAGAGCTACATTATATTCATAATCAATTAATCTGCGGATAGATTTTTCTATTATTCGATTAATCGGATGGATGGATGTGGGGGCGGTTTCCTCACTGCCCTTCGGCATATCCTTTTACTCATGTTTCCTATGAACGTAGCATTTTCTATTAGACATTACAGATCTTACTTGCGCAACAATGTTTCCCATCGCATCTACAGATTTTACACTGCATGTGCGCAAATACAGCATAAAATGAGACGTGAATTAAACTAAACATTTTGTGCAACTCGCACAGAGTTTCCCCAACCCCTTGCACACAGTGGAGCACTGATGCACAAGCACACTGTTTATATCCACAATGTCGTGCTTCCGCGCTACACAAGCACCGCACTGGAAAGTTTACAGGTTATAGTCTTCACTGCATTTAATTAAAAAAGCTCCCATGCCTTAGAGGACTTGGAGTCTCAGTCTGTTGATGACCGAGATCAAGTTGGACATAAAAGCTAACATTGAAAAACAGTAAACTGAAGAAATTCAATGTCGGTGATGGAAATTCAATGTCTTCTGCTAATGCTAGCGGCTTCACATTACGTGCACATGATTATATGCTTCGTCGACCAGGAAATGGCTTAAACTTCCAGTTAACGTGTGTAAAATAAACATAAATAATTTTAAATAAACAAATATATTTATTTATTGGAACCTGCTAGCGTTCCATTTGAGACGATATTACCTTTCTAAAATTCATACATTAGACGGTAGACAGTGTAAGTGTATAGTACATCACTTGGGACACAACATGTGCTCCTATGCATGTATTCAGAACAGAAGTAACGCAATGAGTAAACGTACCCCGTGCCGCACGCAGACCGACTAATCAATGATGAGATTCGTTGACAATTTTCATAATCGATTTTATGGCTTAGTTGTTATACCTCTGCAACTTTCATTCCTTTTTTTGTTTACTGTGCACTTCATTTTCTTATACACGTTCAAGAACTAGTAGTATTTCATCACTCATCATTCTTTACGAAAACAGAATATTCTGACTCGTTCTTTACATTAAACAGAATATTTATTCAGAGTATTTATAATGATGAATTTGAGTGGAACTGTATAATACAGGCACATTGGAAGGTTATACAGACATCGGGTTTCAGTGCAATACTAAAGTGTTACACTGAGAAATAATGGTCTTATCAACAGGTCATGAGCCATAGACGCTAATGTCTGACTCACATTCCACACAGTGTTGTTACAGCATCAGTGAGAATTCACACTGTGTGAACAACAACTTTTCTTTCCATTATGCCAAGACTGAAGCACAAAGAAGCCCTGAACGTTTCTCAGCCATGATGCGTTCAATATCTAAACTGTGCTTTGAGAAGCTCAAACAAGCAAACATTGGACAAACTAGTGTAAACTAATCTGATGCAATTACACCTGCATCCTATGCCTGCAATCCATCACATCTAACAGCTCACAATGCTTTATATTAACTCTATATAATCAAAATATTTTCAGCTCATCATTTCATAGAACTGTTGGTTTTTTGTTTTAAAACATTTTGTCGTCATGTTCGAATTTCTGGTCTCTTATTTACCTTTGTATCGACTAAATGTCATTCACGTTAATCCGAATTTTATGATGCAACTTTTTTAAAATTTCATTTGTACCTTGTTTGCATATTTGTGCACATGAAATGAGTTGCAAATGAAATGGATGAAATGAATACAATATTATTATATATTTTTGTCATGAAAAATGAGACAGGGGTGAATTATATGCACCTCTGAATGAGCTTTTTTCTCCGTGACTTTCCCTGAGCCGAGCAGCTTCATGACGTTCTTGGCTCCCTCGGCCACGGCAGACTCGATCCGGAAGTGATGTCGCAGCTCCTCCAGCCGCAGATCCAGAGGACTGATTATAGACTTGTTTGTAGGCACTGCAGGGTCAAAAGTCACCAACGTTAGCTTCATACAGTCACACAACACTTCCTATAAAACCAGGCAGTTAAGATCTGAGGAAGAACGCAAACATTTCAACCACTATAATGGTGAATGTAATGAATGTACAGATTCTGTGCTGTAAACATCTCTCATTATAGAGGTTGTACTAGGGGTGGGTGATATGGCCAAAATATTACATCACAATATTATCACATTGCCATGCTACAGATGTCACGATATACATTTTTTTTTTTTGCTTTAGTAGACATCTTAGTTTGTTAACGCTATCGCGTCTGGACGCGTCCCGTGAGGACAACGCTCTCGCTACTGTAGGCATCCCGTGAGGACAATGCTACAGCGTCTGTAGGCGTCAGGTGAGGACCACACTATTGGTGGCTTTTAGACGAGTGTTGTTGCAGTGGTTACACTCAGATTGACAAAAAAATTAATAAAAAATTCTGTAACAGCCAGAACTTTGTGTTATTTAGAACCAAAACAGCTGATGACAATCACATTTATGTGACCTGAGGCCACGGAGCTTAACTTCTAAACAATGAATTCTTTTACAATACATTTTTGACAATAGAGATGAAATCTGTACAGTGTAAATGGTTAAGGGTATCATTAACACCCTAGCTAGCTAACTGGCCACAAGGAAAATAAAACCACCAAGACCAATCACCCATTCTCATTGGTGTCTCACTCTTCATCATAGTAACAGACATGGATTTACATCCAACATCTGGAGAATTTCTCATATGAGAAAGTCTGTGCAGAGACCTTACTCAGTTTGCAACAAGAAAGGTTTCGGGACAATACATGACCTGCTTTTAAGACGTTTAACCGGATGTCAGAAAAGAAAAGTAATTAGACTCCCGTTCAAGGTAAAACTTAAATATGGCCGTGGTCAGAATGTCCCATCTATTACAAACATGTGAGCAGAACATGAGGGTTAAAAGTCTCATTAAAAGAAAACTTCACCTTCATTGTTCTCGTAACTCGTCTCATTGGTCTGACTCGCTTTGAGGATCTGCATCCGGATGAACTCTATTTTGGTCTTGCTGTCCTGGAGCATTTGCTGGGCCATGGCAAGTAGCTTACGATCCTGTAAAGGAAAGAAAAAGAAAACAGCAAGAAGCTTTACTTTCATCTAAATCCTGTCTATTTCAGAAATAATGCATTAAGTCTCATCCTCGTACAAAAGACACACACACACGACTAATGTCTTCGTGTGTGTCTGTGTAACATTAAAGAAATCAGTTTATTTCTGAAGCCACATATTTTTCATGTTTTGCTCGCCATGACACCGAGTGCAAAGATCACACTGCTGTTTACTTCTAACAGTACACAAGGCCAATGAACACAAATATATGTCAGACATCTCTGAAGTGCTGCATTTCCTTGACACCCATTAAAGCGAACGTCACCTCAGAAGCCGTACATGCAGGAAGTGCTTTCCACTTCCACAGGAAGTCCTGTATGCGTGCTCCTCTATGTTTCACCACTATTAGCTACCCATAAAACAAAACAAATAAATAAATAAAAAAACAAATAAAAAAAAAAAAGAATTGCGCAAACTGATCAGTTATGAGACATTAAAAAAATGTTCGTACACTTGTAGCTAGGCAACTACCAAAACATCCATTTAGCTTCGTCACACCATCAGCGCTAGTGTGTTGTATATGGAACTGCTCAGTAGCTTCTCAGCTTAAATGAACAAACGCTAATTGCACAGCAGTGGTAAAGAGACCGATGAGACCAGTCCTAAACATAAACAAAATACACAAGTGCTATTTACTGTTTTTCCAGGAGCTATAGCAACAATAATATTCAGATAAATCTAAGCTTACATATTCTAAATGCTCCAAGTCCCATTCATTAGCAGCACACCCCGCCCCATTCACATCACTCAAGAGAATATAAAGGGCTCAAAACCTGACCCAAAGCCCTGGTTGTCTTTTATGCCAAGTAGAAACGATAGGATTTTCAAAATCCCAGAATCGCTGTACACTACATGACTTTGCAATCTGTTGCTTTTGGACGCAGCGGAGTGCACACTACGAGTGATCACAGATGAGGCGAACACGCACTACACCGTCCTTCAGTTGGAAGCACCCCCAAATCTTGATCCCCAAATTCCACTTTCTTACAAAAATAAATATGAGAGCTGTCCATCCAACAAGAGTAAGTGGTTTGGTATGTGGGTTCTGCATGTTTTTTGTATTGAAACAAGAAAAATGTCAAGGAAGGATTGATTGTGGAGATGCAACCAATCATTGTTATGAGAGAACAGAGAGGTGTTAAAATCACTATACAAATAACATTGAATTGAGTTCAACAATGTACATGGTCAATGTACAAAGCAGCTTTACCGTGGCAAAGAAACTCAGATGCTATGAGGACGAACTCGAGAGAAACCAGACACAAAGGGAACCCATCCTCATCTGGGTGAGACCAGATAGTGTAATCATAATTAAATCCCTCCTAGCACGGTGTACAACATGGCCAAACAGTGCAATTATATAACAATGAATATCATTATAGTTTTCACATGAAGTCTGTTTTGTCAACTTCTCCACTGTTCACTGATGGAGACCCGAGTGAGTAACTGTTCGTGGCAGTCCTGAAGCGGGATAACTGTTCATATGAATTGAGGTCCAAAGTCATCTTCATGGTCTTTAAGTAGTACAATCCTCAATAATCTTCAGGTTGTCCATGTGGAACCGTCCTCAGCAGCAGCAAATTTCCAATTATAGAGAAATTCCAACCAGAAGTAGGACATCAGGATGGACCGGGCAGGTCCAGAGAGCAGAAGGGGTCAGGTTCACCCTCCTGACCCCTGCATTGCAAAGAAACAGTTATTTTTTTTTATCATCAGGAATCATGTTTGGGTTTTTTGTTCCCAACTACACGGACGATTCAAGATCATTGAGAAAATCGGGTCACTAAACCGCTCACGCTACATGCAGCCCTTTGACGCGGAGGTGGCAGGTTGTCACAGATCCCCAAATAATGCTGCATTCAATTTACCGCAAAAGTGGGAAATCGGAATTTCAGAATTTACAACCTCTGTGCACTCGAGCTCCAAAGTGTGTCGTGCGCGCGCGTGTGTGTGGGGAGGGGACGACGACCTTTTATTAGCAAAAGTCTTTTGTTAGCAAGCTGGTCAGCTAATGTAAGTGATGAGTGATTCATATTATTCGATATGTATATACATCAAGTTATATATTTACCTCCTCAAGACAGTGAACTGCAGCGTCAAAGTTACACACTTAAGCTAATACTGTAGGTCTGCAAGTCGATTGTGTAAAGCAAATATTAGTATGGTATTTACTTTTAATGCTGTGAGTAGCTTGTTAGTTAGAGGTCACTTGCTGAACTCAAATTTAAGGAGACCGCCCTGAGATCCTGAGTATGGATTCGTAGATTTTCCACCCCTAGTCAAACATCGGAAATTCTGAGTTAAGTGTTTTAAGTCGAATGCAGCATTAGCCTGCAACAGGGAAACCAGGTAGTGTGTATTCAGTATTAAACTGGGCCTTGTTCCTATACTTATTTACTGTGGAAAGAGTTGAGAATGCTAGGAAACTGAAAAACTTTTTTGATGTTAGTTTACTTGTGCCTTTAATGAAGAAAAAAAAGAAAAAAGAAAAAAGAAAGAAATTACTTTCGAGTGACTAAAGTCGATCCAAATCTCACTAGCTAGTAAGAAAAAAAAAAAAAAAAAACAGCTGTTAAGCCCCTCCCACAGGACAGATTTGTGCAAGAATGACGAAAGTAAACCTGCAGATCTTAAGCGAAAAGTTTGAAAATGTAAACAAACACTCTGACAGTGCATTCTTAAACCAAAATGAGAGAAACAAAGCTTAGAAAACAGGTAGCAAAGAATGTTCATTTGAAGACCATGATAAATTTGCCACCGAGTTCCGTTTTCAGTGGGGTTTTTTTTTTCCTCTCATGGTATATTTTTGTTCGTTTCTTGAATAGTTATGTTCAAAGCGTTTGGCACAAGTTTAATTCCATACAATAGGCCCATGAGCTGCTCTTGTCAGTTTCCTATTATGTCGTGCATCTAAAAAGTAATTTCCCCCCCACATTACTGACTCGCATCGGTTTATAGTTCTTTACATACAGCCTGTCTTGGAGATCAAACAGACAGTCGTGGAGGATGATGGATTTGAACCAATTCCCCTGAACTATTTTTTAGCAAAATCTTCAGACTGTTTATTCTAAAATGGCAGCTTCATGCCACTTCACATCATCCATGAGCTTTCAAATCATCCACTTCATCATTAAGACTCATGCACTTCACTTCATCACCCCGACACCCAGTCCAAGAGCAATTCAGAAGCACACTACCTTGTAGGAACCGTTGGAGTACATCTGTATCATATTCTCAGCACCTTGCTTCACTTTGAGCTCGATGTCGTTCTGCTTCTTGAGTGCAGCCAGGCGACTGCTGTTGGTGCTGCATGGAGTGTCTGGAGTCAAAGGGCACTCTGAAACTGAAATAGATAGATAGATAAATAAATAAGTAAATAAAATAAATCTAATCACCCAAAATAGAGGTCAAAAGTACTTCATAATTTACAGTTCTTTTATCACACAGACCTTGGCTGTGAAAAAATCAAATAGACTATACTGTAAGGCTGCTTTCACATTTTTTTTCCTCCTCAGACACTAGTACACACTTTTTGGTAATCCTATGTGAAGCGGCTGCAGGGCTTTTTTTTGGTCACAGGGTTGTTCAACTTTTTTTCAGAAAGAGCTAAGTGACAAGTGTTTATTTTAACTTTTGACTAATCAGTATGCAAGTTTATAATAATGGGAAATCTCAACCACCACCATCCAGGTGGACGCAACACACTGATGCGACGGCAGCCATAGTACGCTAAACCACCACACCAGCTACTGGTGGAGAGGAAAGGAGAATAATGTGGCCAATTCAGGGAAGGATATTATTAGGGGGCCATGACAGATGGGGGAATTTCGCCAGGCCACAGAGGTTATACCCCTACTCTTTACGAAAAGTGTCCTGGGATTTTTAATGACAGAGTCAGGACCTCATTTTAACGTCTCATCTGAAAGTCGGTGCTGTTAAAAGGTAAGCTTGGACGGATGGATAACAACTTGTCTATATTTTTGGAACCAATCTATTGTATCTATTACTACAACTAATAATTCTAATCTAGATAGCAAACTAGGATAGTCAGTCAGCCAATACTAGCTAGGACTGAGAATGTTGTATGATTGTTGTGACACTGTAGGTGTTTTTAAACATATAATCACATATGGTGCTTACTGAAAGCACAAAAAAAAAGAAAAAACTGAAAGCAGCCTAGCGCAACAGGAAATATGTCGGTCACTCAATGAGCGTTGTTGGGTTTGTTCAGTATGAAAAGGCTTTACTAACATAACTGTATTATGCATAGAGGTACACAATTTTTTTTCCACATTTTTTTTTTAGTGTAAATGTACATTTTGTGGCATGAAGGAAACTCAGAATGAGTCATTCATTCTGTTAATGAGTCCTCCACTAGCTATCTTTAACTATAAGAGACTAAACGTTGCATGTTGCTCCAAAGTGTGATGCTAATATAATTACTTCACATATGAGTAGATGCAGACAATACAACACATTTCTACAGGGTTTGCTCAAAATCTCTCAAAATGAAATGATCTAAAACAATCTGATTAAAAAAAGAAGGGAAATTTAACCTCTATAACATGTTCATTCTGTACATTAGACATACAGCATTCTTTGTACTATATTATTACTTTGTGCTTTGGCCCCCGAAACATTTCCCTCACAGTTCAGGCCTCAGGGCCGAGTTTCCAGACAGGGATTAAGCTCAGCATTAGACTAGAGAGCGTTTATAAACGACCAACCCCTGTGACAGTGTAATTTAGTCTAAGACGTGGATTAACCTGTGTCTGGAAGACTGACTGAAATTACACTGTAAAGCGGCGGACGAAATGTTGGGGGGACGGGGGGGCGTGCGAACAAGCGCGAAAGAAAAGAGAAGAGAAAAAAAAAAGAGCACGCATTACCTGCCTTCAGCAGAGCATGCACGACTCGGTAAATAACACACTGACAAAACACCTCGGGGGAGAAAACAAACTGAAAGAAGGGGCAAAGGAAAACACGAGAAGGAGGTATTCCAGACAACACTTCAACCTTTCTGAACACCACAGACTGGAAAACTTTAGTTTAATGTCTAAAACTGCACTTAACCTACTGAGTCAGCACAGCATGCGCTTGACCTGTGAACTTCCTGACATGGTGTAGATTATGGGCCAAGAACAAAGATAATTTTTCACACTCTATTTGGCTTTTCCTACACCATAAACTACCCACAATCTCACACATGCAACAGAGCTCCTCCGAAATCCCGAGGGATGAGATCATGCGCTCGTGTCAGGACAAGCACGCACAAATACACATCCAGAAGTAACAGGGAGACTTCACCTTTATACAGGCCTACCATCTGATATTCAGTAAGATATGTAATATAAAAACAATGAAATTCATCATCATGACAATCCAAAAACACAGAATTGCCAAAATTAAAACGATCACTTGCAAATTAGCTGGCCTTAACATCGACACTGATGAGGCTTGCGAGATCAAATGCAATAAGCCATTGTAATACCGTGCACCCTAACTAACATCGACTGGCTACAGTATCGCCCATGGCTCTGAGGAGGAGAAAAGAAAACGGAGTGGCCAGACATACAGTACGTAATGAGTGTCGTGGATACTCATTACTGGAACCCGATAACGAGTTGGCTAGCAACTGCTTGAATGGTGGGTTCATTATTATTCTTAATGAAAAACACAACAAAACAGTACAATGACAAACTCTTATATTAAACATTATAAACTTATGAAACAAAATCTTCCGCCATCGCCAGTCAGCCACCTTGCCTCACTCTCGTCACGTGATAAATGAAATCTGATGTTAATGCCAGAACATCTTAAATATAAAATTCAGAATGAGAAGCTCACTGCTAGCACATAGCAAAAACAAACAGTGGTGGAATAAAAAAAATATGGTACTGCATTCCTGTTTTCAGCTCGATAGGTCTTATGATGGAAAAGCAGAAAAAGACCTTTACCAGGACAGTCAAGCTAGAGGTGAGTGGTAGCCATAATAAGGAATATTACAACTACAAAAAATAAAAATGATGTAAAATATATAAATATTGAACCAGGATTCAATCATACAAATACAGAAAGTCTAAGAGGAATAACTGTACACTACATACAGTATGTATTTGGCTAATAAAGTTCAAATTTGGCTTAAACCATCCTCTTTATCTGAATGAACTCTCAAACACTTTTTACATTTTCTTTTGTGTAATCTTCATACTTGTAAAAAGAAAGAAAAAAAAAAAGAAAAGAAAAAAAAAAAGAAAAGAAGCTGCTTATAGACAGAGATTGGGGTCAAATCTCAGTCAGGAGCAAGAGAGTTTAAAGCTTCAACATTCCGCAATACAGGAAAATATCAAACAAGGAAACAAACCTTTTATTCGTTAAATGTTTCAAACGTTAAATGAATGACAGTGGAGTGTGAAGAAACAGAAACTATCTGAGACGAGGCACTGAGTCATTCATGCGTGCATTACAACTTGTTCTCTTAGTAAATATTACACAAGTAACAACACTCTACACCTGAGAAACAAAGAACGCTTTCATGAAAAGGTCAAATAAAAACTGCAACACAGGAAGAGTATAAATAAAAAATAAAAATCACTCTTATTCCTCACTAATGGCAATCCTGTGCAAGTGTAAAAGTACTGGAACATAATTAGCTTAGCAGTATGAAATGAGCACCGATACTGACTTTAACCACCAAAACATTCTCATATTAAAAATGACCGTGATACTTTAGGGGGAAAACCTTGAACTACATTCAGCTAAAGACATTCCAAAGACTGTGGACACTGTAAACCTAGTAACATTCAAAAGAGACATGTAAGAAATTAATCACAGCATCAGCTGCAGGCGGTGTGTAAAATGAAAGTGTGGAAATTCTCGCTGAACTGCTCATCTAGGCTGGACAGAATTACTGCCACAGAAATAATTAAACAAGTCTAGTTGTACTGCATGTTCAACTACAATTAAAATGCATTCTTTTGTTGTTTTTTTTTGTTATTTATTTGTGGGAAATGGAAACTAAGGAAAATATTGATTGATAATTCTGGTCTAATGGAGTCATTTTTAGATTTGGGCTGGTGTGGCTTTTTGTGGTGCAACGTGGAAGCAGTAACGTTTTACAAGCGTGTCAGATGACCATGAATGTTGTAATAATCACCTGCATCAAAGATAAACTGTACATTCCTTTACCAGTCCCTCCAGTATTTCACGATCGCAGAAACGAACGAACTATGCAATATTTGTTGGATCCTGAAATTTTTCAACATGACTGGCCAATGCACAACGTGCATTCAGCCAAAGTCCTTTTCAAGTAGAATGCATCAAACATGACTACAGATAAAAGGTCTCATTTACCAACAAACATCTCTGCGAAAGACCGTGCAAAACTGTGTCATTCAATTCAAGTAGTTGCAAGAAACCTCAGTGCATTGCACCACAAATAAAAAATAAAAATAAAAAGCCACAGCAAAAATCAAGCACGCTGTACAGACTGGTTTTACAATTCATGCTTCATAATGTTTGCAACACTGCTGCCCAGCATTAAGTGTTTTTAGGATTTTGTAAACAAATACGAATCATTTTTACATTTAATACACGCTCCGAAATAAAGGAACCAAACTGTATTTTTGCTCGTCACTGGGGTGGAACCATCATAGGTATATCTTTCACCTTTAAAAGCTTTTAGATCCAAGATAAGTTTCATTAGCAAGAACGTAATTTCTCTCCATCTGGTGCATGGATTAGAACTGGTTTTTTTTTTTTTCATTTTTACCTTCCTCTCCGGCATTCCACATCTCCCAGGCTAGAATGAAAAAGAATGGTTAACACTATTTACATGTTGGCCAACTCTGCTTATAGGAAGCCCAGGTTAGAAATAAAACCCAAACAATGCACTGTTTCACTGTTCCTATCTAGCCAGACTGACGTGGATACTTTGCCGAGCGATTTATTTCTTGAATTGGGGGTGGGAGGTGGGTTTACAAATTTACACAAATACAAATTTTCAGGAAAAACTGGTCGGAGCAGTGATCCAATGCCATCTTCTAAAGCGAAGCCATCTTCCAGTAGACAGGCATGCAGGAAGTGGTGAATTCTGCACAGGGTTTCGCTGAGTTTTTTTTATTATTCTTGCAGCCAAAAATGCTTGATTTTTACTTCTGATTTTAGAAGTGTACTTTTATTGTGCAAAACTACATGAATTGTCAAAAAGCGAAATAGTTTTTTGCAGTGAGGTTTGTTGGAAAATGAGACCTTTTAACTCATGTTCACTGCAAATGAATCCTGGAGGGACTGAGGACTTAAGGCCTATGGGGGAAAATGTTTATGCTAGACTTTCTTGAAATCACACTGGAACCAAAAAATAGCTTTATCAAGTGGTTCTAATTAAGCACTTTTTTAAAGTAACCTTTTCTCTGGAACAATTGATCGTTATTTTGAGTGTGGATCCTCTCGAGATTTCTTCATGTTGTCTCAGGGAGATTTTTCTTGACACTGCTGTCTCTGGCTTGCTCATTAAGGAGATCAATCTAATCCGGATTTCTGTAAAACTGCTTTGTGACTATGTAGATTGTCAAGAGAGGATATGTACACACAGAGGTCATAACCCTGGCTGTGAATCCTACAGGTCTCCTCTGGCCCTACTGCATTAAATGAAGTGGAGGAGGAAGGATTCCTAACAAAGCGTGAGAGATTGTGCCCTGGCTTGTTATGCACCACTGGAGAGCTTTCGTATAATTCTACTCAAACACTTGTGTGCACGCTTTCTCAAACACACACATACACACAGAGAGTGGTGTCCATGATTATTGCAAAATAGTGTAATGGCAATCATTTAAGTAAGTACCGCAATCATTTTTCCATGTAAGCCTATAGTCAGGCAGAACACATCAGAAAACGGACCCGTACCAGATTCACAGATATCATCAAATCACCACACCATCATTAGGTTAAGGTCTTTAATTCATAAACTATATTCTATCATGTAACCAAGTATTTCACAGTCATAAAAAATGTTGGGTCTTTGTGACAAATTAAGGAAATATGTACCATGTTTATTGTTCAGAGCAATTAGTTTACGTTTGATTTGGTTACAGAAAAAGACATGCACCATTATACTGTATCAAACAGGAATATTGGTTTTATAAGCAAAAAGATAAATTATTGCTTAAAAATTAATTAAGTGTTTAGTTATCACAATGACTCACATCACACCCAGTATCACCATCAGACTAATAGCAGTAAAAATAAATAAATAAATAAATAATTAAAAAAAAGGGGTCAATCAGATATTGGCCAAAACTTTTTTGAATTTTGACAAACAGTCTTGGTTTAAAAAGTTTCATATTATATTATGTAGGGATACATAGTTCAAGCTCCCATGGAATATAGGGCAAAATATTTAAAATGTTCATTTTAGGTATCAGCTTGAATCAAAACCAAAGACCAACAATATCTCATTTTGAGAAGTGTCTGGGCATGGCCTAAAGAAATATCCTAATGAGCACGCTCGACTCCCAGCCTGTTACACCAGTGATGCAGGTCTAAACAGCAGTGCTAGTGCGAGAACAGGGTTAATTAGACCAGGGGTTCTTAAACGTCTGCATAAAATAAATTCCAGAGACCCCTTAAATGACATTTATGAATATAAATAAACTATGCAAATATTAGGCTCATTATGTAAATAGTGTGCACAGCAATTTCCTTTTACTTATTTAATAAATAAATTCACAAACCCCCTGGCTATGCTTCAAGGAGAGTTCATGGATTCTAAACCACAATTTTATTTTATTTAAACTTAACATCCAATTATTTACAATATAAATGACCAAAGATTTATGGACATCTGAACAATACCCTATTTGGTTCTTCACCAAATTGTTGCCACAAAGTTGGAAGCACGCAATGGTCTACAATGTCTTTGCATGCTATAGCATTAAGACTTCTCTTCACTGGAACAAAGGGTCCCAAACCTGTTCCAGCATCACAATGCACAAAACAAGATCCACGAATACATGATTTGCAGAGTTTGGGGTGGAAGAAGTCGAGTCACTGAATACTTTTGAGAGGAGATGCTACTCGTCCAACACCAGTGCCAGAACTCACTGATGCTCTTAAATCTGAAGGAGCAAAAATCCCCACAGCCACACTCCAAAATCCAGTGGAAAGCCTTCCCAGAAGAGTGTAGGTTATCATAACCACAAAAGAGGACTACATCTGGAATGGGATGTTCAACAAACAAGTGTAGTGGATGTGTGTCCACATACTTTTGGCCATATAGTGTAGTTTATTGCTTTTACTGCTTAAACACAAGCAGGAATTTTTACCTAGAGATTTGCTGTATAGAAAGAAAAATCCTCAACCAGATTGATCCAACACTTATCGCTTTACAACACAGAGCTATAGAACTGTACTTTGAACACTGCTCTTTGTATACTTGTGTTCTTTTGATTTTATTTATTTTTAAATGCATCGCTTTGTACCAAAAGTAAAAGATTACCTCGAAGCTCATCAGGGTCTTTGACTACTATATGGGCGTTGAGTTCCTGCAGCTCCTGGTGCAGCTCCTCCACCTTCTTATTGCTCTTCTTCAGCATGTTGTCCACGTAAGCCAGGCTCTTCTTGTCGGTGGTGGCTTTGCGCAGGTTCTCCGCCCCTTCCTTGATCTTGAGCTCTTTGCGGAGCTCGCGCTTGATCTCGTCCTTGATCTCGTCCAGCTTCTGCTGCACCATGGTGTCGGACAGGTCCACGCTGAGACCCATCAGGCTCAGACGATCCGAAACCATGTGACCTTGAGCATCACCCTGGGAGATGGAGAAGAGAACCATAGATAGATAGAAGTGACAGAAGGAGAAGAGAGATACAAAAGGTGAGAAGGACAAAGACAGAAAGAGAAAGAAAAAAAAAAGGGGGGGGGGGAGATAGAAGTAAACAATGTTGGTAAAGCAAGCCTCTTTGGCATTCAAATATTATGCTGTTGGAGATGTTACGTTTTAAGCTCATCATGTATACACGTGACAAACTAAAGGCAAAACAGTGGCTCTGTTGTGGTTTTTGGATTTTTGGCCAGGAAAGGGTCAATGCAAATCAATACAATATTCTACTTACTGATCACCTTTATCCTAAGATCAAACATTTACAGTCATGGACGAAAGTATTGGCACCCCTGGAACTTTTCCAGAAAATGCACCATTTCTCCCAGAAAAGCGTTGCAATGACAAATGTTTTGGTATACACATGTTTATTACCTTTACGTGCATTGGAACACAAAAAAGCAGAAGAAAAAAAAGCAAATTTGACACCATTTTACACAAAACTCAAATTAGGTGGGACAAAATTGTTGGCACCCTCAACTTAATATTTTGTTGCACACCCTTTGGAGAAAATAACTGAAACCAATCGCTTCCTATAACCATCAACAAGCTTCCTACACCTCTCAACTGGAATTTTGGACCACTCTTCTTTTGAAAACTGCTCCAGGTTTCTCAGATTTGAAGGGTGCCTTCTCGCAACAGCAATTTTGAGATCTCTCCATAGGTGTTCTATGGGATTTAGATCCGGACTCGTTGATGGCCACTTCAGAATTCTCCAGCGCTTTGTCTCCAACCATTTCTGGGTGCGTTTTAAGGTATGTTTCGGGTCATTGTCTTGCTGCACCCATGACCTCTGACACAGACCCAGCTTTCTGACATTAGGCCCTACATTATGGGTCAAAATCTTCATGCAGACAGAACCCCAAGATGAGGATCAAACCCAGGAGCTGTGAGGCGGCAATGCGACCCACTGTGTCCCCACCACACTGCCACAGACTTGATCACTGCTCAAAATGTGGCCTCCTGCTGAATGGAACAGAAAGGGAACGATGCGATTTTGAAGTGATGAAGCTGAATGTGAGATATATCAAATCTGTGTGTGTATGTGTGTATAAGTATTTTTATATATACACATACATTTATTATTATTTTTTATATATTTAATTAAATATATATATATTTTTAAACATTGGTTACAGTGAGGAGTCGTATAGCAAAATAAAATCGTTTCAGGTGATACGATTGAAGGTTAACAGAAACATCCAGTAATATTTTCAGCGTGGATATACAATGTAGCCATGAAGTGTGGATGAGCCACAGATTCCCAGTACACTCCCAGAAAGTACTGCAGTTCAGCAAAGTGGTAATTTGGTCGAAATTCTGTTATTGTAGTGATTCTCCCTTAATCCAGGTGGGCCACCAATCAAGCCCATAAATGTTTAGCATTTTGCAGTGGCGATACAGTGTAGCTAACCACCATCAGGCAAACTGCACAGCATCCTCACACACTCCCCTTAAACTATGTCGCATTATTCTGTAATCTCAGACAGAATTCAGATGTCTCGTGTGGTTTGACGCTGTAGAATGCTCATCTATACAGTAGACACAGCAGTAGCATCCTGAACATGAATCACTTTGCTACTTTATTAAACAGATTACCCTGCTGAAAAAAAAAAAAAACAATAGAAACCATCAAAATAATTCTCAATGGTTTCCATTACAAATCACCTGTTGTTAACCATTGGTTAATGGAACCCATTAACAAATGGTTTCCATTACCAGTCTGAACAAGAGTTTTTTGATTGCTGTGCCCAAAAAACGCTCGATTCGCGAAACTCCTGGAGGCACTACATTATGTAGTATGACATATTAAGAATGTAAGTGCTTAAATGGTATACACTAGACAAAACATACCACCAGTAGAAGGCAACACACTACCAGTAGAGACCCACATGGACTATTACAGTTTCCATTAAAACCAATACAATTCCCATTATAACCATTACAAATTCTATGCAGGATTCTATTGGCTTTTTTTCCCCCCTCCAGAGTATTTACACATGGCATGGTGGCACAATGGGTAGCATTGCCATCTCACAACTCCAGGGTTTGATCCTTAGCTCGGGTTACTGTCTGTGTGGAGTTCTCGGATTTCCTCCCACCTCCCAAACACATGCAAGTAGATAGACCGACTACTCTAAACTGCCCAAACACTACTGGCCCACAAGTGTGAATGTGTGTGCATGATGTACTCCATCCAGGGTGTATTACCATATCATGCTCATTGTCCAGGGGATCAGCTCTGGATAAACCATCGCCCTGACCAGGATAAAGCAGTTACTGAAGATGAATGAATTAGCACCAACTTTTTTTTTTTTTACTGGTAAATTGTACTAGATAGTTCACGTTTATTGAGAGCAGGCATACTGCATCATTTAAAATAAATAAACAAACAAACTGTACTTTTTCCAGTAAGAAATTTCAGAGATAGAATGGAAGAATAGTTATTTGGTAAATCACATGAACTGCATTCTGTCTTTTTTGTCTTCACCTTGGAACACATGGCAATTTGGAGAGAAACATGGGATTTATAGGCTGAACTTGTAATTGCTGTAAACGAGTTTGTAAAGCATGCTATTACAACGATAGCATACATGAAAGATTACAGTAGCCACACTGCAAAAAAAAAACAAAAAAAAACAAACCATCAGCTGTGCATGGTCAAGCATTTTCACGAAGACAATTCCATACACGACCTGTTACTGCCCTAGTCATTTGGTATTAGCTTTAGAGTTGCGCCTTCCTCAAAGTTCATTCTTGTTATCACACACCTTGAAATAACCCTGCTGCACCAGGTTTGCATTTGGTAATCTGATTTATGGTCAAACAGTAAACTCTAGCTGTGTGATCAGCATGGAAGCATGCACATATAGACACGTACACATATAGACATGTACACGGACACACCTGTAGACACAGTTGCAAATCAGTTATTCAGAGATACACAAATGCCCTAGTCCAAGCTGTACAATTTAAACCATGGCAAGTCGGTGATTCAAAATGCCTCTTTTTTTTTTTTTTTTTTTTTTTTTTAAACTCTAGAAGATTCGTGAAATTTAGAGGTCCGAAGGCAGTCAGTTGGAAAACATAAAAGTTGGAGATAAATCAAGGACTAAAAAACTTAAATGACTATAAAACCAACACGTGTGATTTAGAGCTTGTACATGTCGTGGCATTGTGGACAGCATTACATACTAATAGCTAAATATTTTCATTTTAGTTTTACTGTCAGAGATTTACATCCAGGTTTGCCGCCGCCCTGTGTGTGCACAGAGTTTGCATGTTCTCCCCAAGCTTCGGTGGTTTCCTCTGGGTACTCCCAGAGGTTTCCTCCCCCAGTCCAAAGACTTGCGTTGTAGGCTGATTGGCATTTCCAAAATAGTCCATAGTGTGTGAACTTGTGTGCAATTGTGCCCTGCTTTGGGCTGGCAACCCATCCAGAGAATCCCACACTTTGTGCCCAAAGTTCCCTGGTAGGCTCCCTCCTGACCATGTGTAGGATAAGCAGTATGGAAAACAGATGGATGGATATTCGAGTTGAACGGGAAGTTCAGTGAGAAGCCATCATATGTAGAAGTCAATCAGTGGTTAAACAGAGAGAACACATACAGTAAAAGACACCAGCCAGACCTTGACATCTTTTACACGTGACGTGAAGAGAAAACACTACAGCTCTAAATACCTCACAGACCGCTTCTATACGATGGACATGCACTACTTGAAATTGCTCCTTTAAATGTCTCTGAAATAAGGATCCTTAGAAGATAGCGGTCCTTACATAGCTTTCTGAACAGGTCTGAACAGGACACTTATCCTGAAAGTACTACACTAGCCAAAAATCTAGGCAGCTTTTTATTGAATAAATCACAGGCATAAATGCAATAATATTGCAACAATATTGCACTTAAAATATGAAAATATCTTATATTTCTTAAGATTTCAGCCGTTCCTTCAGCAGATTAGGAGGAGGACCCCAGCGTTTTCTGTCACGCAAAAAAACTTATCGGACAAGAACCAGAGACACTGAACTCCAACATTTCAACTACAGGTTTGGCTATAATCTCTGAGACTGGCCCATGCAAATCGGTACAGTGTCTAATAGTGTCCTGATAAGCCTGGAGGATAATCTTGTGCTTAAGTGCGGTTGATGGATTTTCTTAAAATAACGCAACAGTCTACAGGAGACGCACTAATTTGAAACGCAGGTGAAAGTCACTCAAAAGAAGCCGCAAGAGGGAATAGAGCTGGTTTCTGCATTACTACACACACACACACCTCATTTACACCTAATCACTTTATTTTTCATTCATGGGGTTGGGGATGCCCCAGGCCTGTTTCTTTTCTCTTGATGTCCATAATGTTTTTTTTTCCCCAAAAGGCTGTACTTACTCCTGTGCAAATACAAAAAAGCCCACAGTGTGAAAGTGCATGTATGCATCTGTATCCACACATGCTTCTTTCAAATTCTCTTGCTAAAAGGTAGTTGTAGTCAGTAAGTGTGGACTATTCGCACGAATACATGCATGCCATATTAAACACCACTCTCCCCAATGCATTACCACAAAATATCTCAGTGCTGCGTGATTGTAATTCATGCTTCAAGACTTCAAGTGTGGTGACTTTGAGGCACCACACTTGCCTGATTAAAAAAAACACCTCACTAGACTTTTGGTCTTTCTGGAGAACAAATAGTAGGTTCAGTTCATAATTTAACCATAAATAACTGGCCAGGCTGTCTTCTGTGACCAGTTGTTGAGCTGCGGCCATGGTCTAGGACCCTGCACAAGTATACACATACACGTTACAGCGGCAAATGTAAAGGCGAGTTTGTTTTCAAAAGCAGTGAAGCTGGCTAACTTTTATTTATCATCATGTTGCACTTCGTCTTGTTAAATGATCTTGTTGACCTTTATTTGGAGTTAACGAGGAACGTTTAATTGATGACAGCTGTATGAACATGAGTTGGAATGTGATTGGTTAATTCTGAGCACAATCACAGGACCTAAAGGGTGTGCACAATTACAATAAACTGGATAAGCAAGTTTTATTTCCCCCCGATTTATCCCTAAAATGTTTATTTTTCACTTGAATGCTTGGTTGCTAGATCACATTAAAGATGGAAAAAGACTGACATGATTTAACTTCCTTTCTGGCCCTGCAATTTTAACAGGGGTGTGTAGACTTTTACCTATTGTATAAATTTGTGCAGCAGAAATTTTATTAAAAGTTGTCAAAAAACACTGTTTATGATTAATGTTGATTGTACAGAGTCTAAATATTTCTGGGAGCTATTTGTTTATTTATTTTTTAATAAAGACAAATCCACACACTAATAGGTGACACTGCCACATAGTGTAGCTAATTCCCACAGGGCTAATAGCAGGTTCTCTACAAAACACACCGTCACATAAATGTTTACACTGGCTCACTTGTGCAAAGGTCATCCAGGTCATTCTGTTTCGTCAGTCATCTCACTGAAACAGCTTCTATAGTATAGCACCAGTCTAGTGGACTAGACATTCTGCTACTAGATAAGGGACAAGAGGAAATTATGGTGGAAATGGGTCAGACGCCACCTATTTTCTTTTTACAGAACCACAGTGAGAGTACTAGACGTACAAGAACATTTTAAAATTAGCTGATTTATAGTGTGGCTTCTTGTTCTCCCTCATGCAGTAAGAAAACATGAATGAGGCAGTTACCATCTTTCCACAGACATGGTGTTGGCATGAGTTTGGGGAACAGTAAAACTTTCTTTTTAGGAACCTGCCTGGTGCCTCAATACCATTATATAATCAGACTGCTGAAGTTTCCGTATGATTGGTATAAAAATAACCTGTAACTTTTTCCTTTGAGAACTTACTTCATCGCCCAAAGTCAAGTCCTTCAGAAACCATACCACATAGCTAATGATTAAGAGTTACACTGTTTATTTATTTATTTATTCTGAGAGTGTGGAGCTTCCTAGAGGAAGTTACATTTGTTCAGCTACAGGTTTTAAACAGTCTTATGTTTATCAATCACAGTAAATGTGTACATACTGCAGGCACTGGCACCTTGTTGGGTGGAAAAGGGCTAAATGTGGATTCTGAGCTCTAAAATCACATGCCATGTTCCGAGGATAAACACTTCGCACACATTTGATGAATGAACTGGAGGTGTAAAAGATGTTACCTCAGAGCTTGTGTGGACTCACTATGAACTCAAGACATGTCTCAGTATTGCATTTTCATATCGCAATACCTGCCAAACAGCTCACAGGAGCACTCCTTTCAAGCAAACTAAACGCAGAGGCAACAAACCTTACTAGACAAGTAAATTAATATAAAATAAGTAAGACGTCACAAAACACATTAACAGATCCAGTTGTGTTCAAGAGTTTACAGAAATCTAGGCTAAAGGTATTTAGTCTCAGTTTTTTACAACACTGCACATTTTATTCTACCATAGAATTCTATTGACAATTCAGCTTTAATTCACAAATTGCACAAGGAAGAAACCACTACACCAGGACCGGCTTAAAAACTTTGCAGGTGATCACCAGCAATGTAGAGGAATGATCTCTGTTCAAATAAATAAATAAAAAAAATTGCACTGTTTGGCCATAATCATCTGTGTTGCCTATGGAGGAAAAAGGGTAAGGCTTTAAATCTGAAGAACACCGTCTGAACTGAAGAACGGCGGTGGCAGCATGATGTTGTGGGGGTGTTTTCATGGAAAAGGGATTTTTCTACTTCAGAAAAAAGGATCATGAGGAAGGAGGATTATCTAGAAATACTGAAGCAAAATCTTAAGACATCAGCCAGAGAATTAAAACCTCACTTCACAAAGCCCTAACACCTGAATCCCAATGAAAACTTGTGCTGAAAAAGCATGTCTGAGCAAGGAGTACCACAAACCTGATGGAGCTATACCAGTTCTGTGTGGAGGTATGGGAAAAAATCCTGGCAAAGTATTGTGAGAAGCGTGTGGAAGGCTAACCAAGTATTTAATTTCAGTACAAGCAATTACAAGGCAATGTCACCAAATAATAGCACACACTCACAGACAGATAGACAAAGACAGTTCACCATCAAGGGTTCAGCAGTGGCAAATTGGCACAGCTGGGATATTAACTCATCCTTCCAATCAGTAGACCAATATTTTAACCACTTAGCTAACCATTATGAAGATCATGGTAAATCAGTACCTCTCTACAACCCAATCCGGGGTGTTTTTTGTATGAGAAGCCCGAGTTATCAGAGAATACAGCTGTTCTGCGTAGTCTACACATTCAGAAGGAATCTTACAGGCAGCAAGATTTCTGCACCAATGTCAGTGTTACTGCTCTTGTGCCCGTTTTAAAATTTTAGATTGAAGGACATACAGTGAAACTTTCTGGTGAGGTATCAAATCTCTTGCTTGGCTTTGATAGCACTTTGTTTAGCGACAATCTAATCTGCTTCTATCCATTATGATTAAACAGATTAGATGGTTGAATAAGAAATATTACTGTACTGAGTCACCAGTCCTAGTGTACAGAGTTAGTCACTGCTCACTATAACTTTACAGGCTGTGAAGGAATTCTATTCACCTGTTCATTTGGACACTCTGTCCATCAAGGGAAAATTCAGTTTCTTTTAACAAGTGGTCTTCTAAAAGGGGGTGCTTACATAAAAATACTTTCCCCTGCTCTTTAATTAACAATACAGTGGTAATGGTTTATATTAGAGATACACAGATACAAAATTTCTCAGCAGATAAACAATTATTCAGAGTGATATAGGCCGATACCGATTGTTCGGCCTTCTATGCATTCTTTTAAATTAATAATAAATAATTAAACAATTCTGAAAGAAATGCAAATAAAAACTCTCTCCATTTCATTTTTACTTTCTCTTCAGCAAAAAGGATTCACATTCACTATGTGTGAGAAGTCCTTATGACCTCCATAATAGATCTTGGACTATAGCTTAGCACTACTTGAACACACACACACCCCCTAAATAATTTTGTGATCCTTAATTAATTAGTCTCTCTCTCTCTCTCTCTCTCTCTCTCTCCCTCCCTCCATAAGCACACAAGTTTACCGAGACTCAAGTCTTAGTCGCGCTCTTTCTCGCTCACATAATCAAGCCCTACATAATGCATACCGGTCCCTAACCGTGTCCACAGCTGTGTCTTTGAACCCTCGGGCACAGTCAGTCAGATATGTTTCGGTCTCAGCTGTGGGTCACTGCGACGCTGTTGAAGCTGGATTCCGCTTGCATTTAACTACGTGTAGGTGTACACAAGATGGCCTGTGGTTGTTTGGGGTGTCGCATGTACATGTCCTTAGCATCCAAGTGGTGAAATACCAATGTAAATAGTAGGAGCACTATGACACCAGGTCACATTGTGTCCAACTTTTGTCTCAAGCCACATAATTATATGCTGTTTCAGAAAGTTGACTACGAACACTAACTGGCTTTCCTATTATAGTTAATCGCTGTGCATGAAATCGCTAAACATTACAGTTCAACATGAAAACATACATCAAGTGAACCTACAGTGTCAAAGTGTAAAACTTTAATGAAATGAAAACTGATTCTGAACAGGACACATCAAGTGTCTGTAATCTGGTATCAGCCAGTTACCATTATGCTCTGAGGTAACGTTAACAATTTACAGCCTTTAAACCACCAAAGACCAAATTTGATGGCAATAGACTAACAAAATCAAAAATAAGTTGTCCTTCGTTGGATGTTTCTTCTTACTGAAGTCTTAAAAGAGCATTAGCATTTAAGCCCAATTAATAAACAGTTTATTATAGTTTATTCATCTTAAAGCCTCTTATTCAATAACTATTAAAAGTTATTTAGTAAGCACAGTGAAACTAATAAAACTATGCTGTTACAAGAGTGAGGAATGCAAGTCAATTCAATGAATTCAAGAAATTAAATGCTACCAATGAGATGGTAAAAATTACAGGGCAATGTGTCAATATTTCACTATGCTTGGAGACAATATCACAATATGATATGCTATTTAACAAAGGGGAAAAAGTAGTGCAACATTTAGGAATGCGCCAATTGCTGCCTAAAATGCTGGCGCAATACTAGACCTGATTTGACGTTATTCAATCTGGTTCTCTGATTTATCCTTTATTTGATGTACAGGAAAGCACAGTGACTTAGGAGGTTAGAACGGTTGGGGGTTTGAATCCCGCATCTGTGCGTGGAGTATGCATGTTCTCCTCATGTTCCGGTTTCCTCCCTCCATCCAAAGACAAGGAAGGATTGTCCCTCACCTTGTGCCCCGAGTTCCCTGAGATAGGCCCCCCAGTCACAGTATGTAGGGTAAGCGGTATGGAAAATGGATGGATATATTGTACAGTGTTGCAGATGACATTCAAGAGTTCTAAAACTCATTGGTAAAAAGAGTTAATGAGGTATCAGAGGCCAATCATTTCTCCTTGTTTTGGGGGTGGCCATGTTCAGCATTGAATTAATTGTGATGTCCCACTCCAGAATCAGTCCATACAGAATTTTTTGAGATTGTTGTAACCAAAACCACTTAATTATGTGGTGGCTTTTTTCAAAATTGGGGGGTGGCCTTGCGGAGAACTACATGAATTGGCGAAATGGCAATTGCACAAAAATTGCTTTGTACAGTCTTTCGCAGTTATGTTTGCTGGTAAATGAGACCTTTTTAGTTGTACTCATGTATGACGAGCATGAATTTAAGAGAGCTTTGACTGAAGGCCTGTTGTGATGAGGTCAGCCGACGCGTCTTGTCCCAAAACTAACAATTTAGAAAAATTGCAAGCTCCTGAATATTACGGCGTTTGCTTGATTTTGCATTAATTTCTGCGATCACAAAATCCTGGAGCGACTGCACAGCAGTGGTTAATGGTTCATATGAAAATAGTAACTCAGTGCTTATTTATTTTTTTTTTTTTAAGAACTCAGTTTTACAGTTTTAACCGCCCTACTCACCAGCAGCTAAACCCAGAGTCACGATACACTAGACACAGAAACCCAACAGTGTCCTGACTAATCTTATAACAGACTTGCAGCAATAAAATTATTCATTTGTTTATACCGATTGAAAAATATCAGATAAGATGATATCCATTCCACCGGTGGACTGCAACGCCAGTGTACTGCTAAAAATGGGTTTATTTTTTACATCTTAATTTTTTTATGAAAAAAAAAGAAACTAAATATTTTATAAACTATACAACAGTTCAATAATAAGAAAAAATTTTTTATTCAAATTATTCAAGATTATTCAAATTACTAACACTTCTACTACTAAACCTAAAACTTCCATAGGCCGTGTTCCACTCTTAAAATTTTGCTCCAAATGGCACTGAAAATCAAGATGCCGCATAAAACCATCTGAGGTTTGGAGACACAGTAATATCTAGTGTAGGACGTCTATCCGAACCTGACCAAGCCTGATACAATAGCATACCTTACTTGAGTGTGCACCTGAAAAGGAAATGTTCTGGCGTCATTGCCTGCGAGAGCTCTGTATGGTGACTTATCTATAGTGTTAGCAATTAATAAAACAGTTTTACTATAAAAAAAACAAGCTACTAAAAAAAGGGAAAACTGCCGATATGATGAAAGCAGTTCCCATTAATAAAAGCCTATGTTTCTAAATCGGAGCTATGCTTCTTTTACTGCTCTGGTCTGCTAGATAGCACTGAACTTGGATGCAAAATTAAGTGTGTGTGCTTGATCACATTCTAGAACAGTAGAAACCCTGCTGATGTTTACTGAGACCGAGACAGAGTTTAGCGTACACCACTGGTACACTGGTATAAATACGAACCTCGGTTATTAAGAGGTTCTGCGGTACCACACAAATCTTCCATTCTTTAATAAGGTAGTTAAACACCGCATGTGAATTAAAATCTCAGATGGACAGCTTATAGTTTTCTTTGATTACATCTTGAGCTTTTCTCATCCTAAATGAATATTTGAGCCATTATTTGGCAGAAGACTTGAATAAAAATAATCAATAGTTGCAGCCCTATTTAACACTCAAACAACTAATTAAAAATATAGTATTTTAACGTCCGTTCAGCTAGCCACGACAATGAAGAACAATAACAGTACAAAAGTACTAATGATACCAATAATAACAGAAAGGTGTATTAAGGTATCATTTATCACCCAACATGTAGAAACCCAACACGAATTCATAATATTAAAATAACATGAAAAAACAAATTCTTAAACTAATACAACTTTCGAAAGCAAATAGTGCATGCCTTATTTCTGCACAACATATGCTTGTTTGCCCTGCGATGGACTGGCACCCTGTCCAGGGTGTACCCCGCCTTGTGCCCGATGCTTCCTGGGATAGGCTCCAGGTTCCCCGCGACCCTGAAGCAGGAATAAGCGGTTGAAGATGGACGGATGGATGGATGAATATGCTTGTTTGAGAATTTAAGAGCTGATTAGGTTCATGTTTACTGAAAGGTTTTAAATTTATTCTACATTAATAGTACTATGTACACATGGTCATTTTGCCTGAGCTCCATATAATCAGATCACATCAGTAACGGCATGTTTAAACAAAACCAGCAGCAGGGGTTTCAGTTGACTGTAGATCATTACAGCGGGGTCCAAAAGTCTGAGGATACACGTGAAAATGTGCACATTAAATTATCCCATCAGCAAAAACACGAGTCAAATGGAGAATCTCGAAAATATTTACACGAATGACCAGTGTGCACTCGAGCTGGTGTGGACTCCACATGCGATGATCCATGTTGGATCAAAACTACTGGAGTGTCATTTGAACCTGAGCTTCAATGGAAGAGATAACACTCAAGGAAAAGGTGTCCTTTTGTACAAAGGAGTTAACATGGTGCTTTATTTGTTTTCATATTCTAAAAAGGTTTCATTAAAAAAACAAAACAAAAAAACACAAAAAAAATCCATCATTTTAAGTGGACCCCAATGAATATTGCACGAGATTAGTTAAAATGTTTGCCATCTTAAAAAACTGGGAAACAAATACGTTTCATTTTAGTCAGTACCTCCTAATTGTACTAATAAATTAGCTATGTATAAAATAGTATCAAACTAAACATAGCCATTGACTTGTCGAATAGCCAACATCCTGATCTGAATCAGTGCAGCTGTATCGCAAGTATTGGGGGGAAAAAATGGATGTTTAAAAAAGAAAAAAGAAAATAAATAAATAAAAACAACCAAAATGAGCTCATGCAGCTGAGCTTTTCTTGAATTCTAACATTGTTCAGTAGCTTCGAGGGGAGCTGGCAGTGTGATGTGCTACAGGATATGCTGCTAATAATAGATCTGGACTTGAGTTCCCCCACTTCGCCATTTACTAACGCAACAGCATACAGGTAAAATTCTGACACACACACACACGTCTCACATTACATGGACGCTTAAATCCCTGTAGATTTCTTGCACTGATTTTGAGAGGCTGTTATTTTTAAATGGGGTTTCCCCGGTCTCTCTGAATATTACTGATAAACTTGTGTGTGTGTGTGTGTGTGTGTGTGTGTGTGTGTGTGTGTGTGTGTGTGTGTGTCTCATCCAGATTGTCACACAGTCATATGGGTTATACGTTATACACTCTTGGGCTTTAGTATGGCCATAAACCCTGGATTTAACTTCCTGAACAGGTTTTTTGTTTGATTGTTTGTTTTTTTAAATCAGTAGTTTAATTCTGACTTTAACTTTTACAGTTAGACGGTTTTTAAAATTTGATGTTTTAGTGGTGAGTTTTCTTGAAGTTCCACAAATCGCTTTACATAAGTAATGTATTATGTTGTAATAGAAGGCACGCTTGGGGAACAGTGAAGTCAACGCTGTTAAGCTGGTTCATTTGGCAGCTGTTATTAATTGTTATGGGTTGGAAATCAATCCAGAATTATTTGTAGAGGTGAATATGATTGAGGCACAGAAACAGAGTGTGTGTGTGTTATGTATCCAGGGCTTTAGAGCATTAACATTACCTCAGCCATAAAGAATCAGCCAGTACAGCTCATGGGTGGGACAGCGTGGAGCTCTGCTGTCAAAAACCCCACCATAACCAACATTTTCCTCTGACTACAGCTCGCATTATTTCCTTTATCTTCCAAAAATACACTTTAGAGTTGAAGGCAAACCCGTAGAGAAAAGCAGATCAATCAAATCAGTGTTCTGTGTAAGGCTGTTTCTGTCTCTCAACCCAGATTTACCCTACAACTCTCCTCCCTTTCCTTTTTTAAAAAAAAAAAACACAATTCCTTTGTATTTTTATTTGAATGAAGCCTCATTAAAACTCGCATGTTATATATATATATGTGTGTGTGTTTATGTGTATGTGTGTGTGTGTGTGTGTGTGTGAGAGAGAATATGAGCGAGAGAGAGATCATTCTTCACAAATACACCGTGGACCGAACGAAAAACACAAGAGTAAATTCCCTCTTAAAGCCGGATCAACAGTTGGATTTCTAGTTCATTGGTTGAATCCCAAGTGACCCCCTGCTGGTCAGAGAGTGTGCTCTATAGGCTGTACAGTGCCCTGAAGTCACACACGGACTAGAACACTTATGTAGGGAACATTGTGCCATTTGGGATTCGGCAGTTATTTCCTATAGGCCTTAAGCTCCAGTGGGAAAACTCTTCAAATGCATCTAACAACCGACACAAAAATAGCCCTTATAAAACATTCTCCATGGAACAAAGGCTTCGAAACGGAAATATGCGCGGTTAATCAGAAACGCCGTTGGTTTGGAGGCAGAAATGTAAAGTTTTCTTACCTGCACGGAATCGGCCGCCATTTTGCCCCCTCAACTTTGAATCAAAAACTCGGGATAGCAAGTAAGAGGCAGAACGTCCCGAGAAGTCGTCAAAATCCACCACGTCTGCCCTCGAGAGGTCTTATTCTCCCCGTTAGAGGACTGAATAAGCGCTCCGTTGTGTGGCTTTTCCGCCGCTCGGTTCCAGCTTCCCGATTTCCATGTCGGCCGCTTATTAAACTTCGTGCGGCAGAATTCTTCCAGTATAACGAAAATGTATTCCGTAAAAAAATGTGTTTAAAAAAAAATAAAAAAGTTCTGCGATCAAACCGAAAGAAAATGTCATTAAAAGTTGTAGTAAAATTGGATTTTGGGAAATGTAGGCTGAATAATTTTTATTTAATTTGTGTGGGGACGCTCTCCTTTTGCGCGAGCCCAAATCGGCCACTTTCGGTCATGTGATCACGAACTCCATGCAGAGGAGGAGGCACGAGCTGTGGGTTAATCCGTGGAGTTGTGTTCTAACCAGAGCCTTCAGCTCGTGTCGAGAATCCTGGCGCCATTGTGTTCTAATCCGCTGGTATCTATAAATGAAGTACACACTCAACAGCTCCGACACGGCAACAGCGCGCACCTGACCCACCTCTTAATCCACACGCGTAGCCGTTGAGAAAGAACATCACCTGCCATTGTTAGAAACACAGGGTTACATTTATATTCACACTTACACAAGTTAGTTCCGATCCACTAATCTGATTGGTCGAGCGGCGTTCCAAAGAACGCTTATATTTAGTATAAGCGCACTGGGGCGTTTCACTCGGTGTATCACTCCGCTTGCCTGTGTTTGCCGGGTAAAGTTCCACTTCTAGCAGCACTCCCACTGAAACGGTTACTACAGTAGTGATGGGAAGTTCGGATCATTTTACTGACTCGGATCTTTGAATCTCGTTCAGCAAAATGAATGAACACCCCCCCCCAAAGTTATTTCGTTCATTTAAGCAGAATATAATTAAAATGTTACGTGTTAACTTCCACAACACATCTAGTACTTACACAAATGTTCATCACGTTAGGAATAAAAAATTAACTATAGGATATAATTATAAATAGTTATGTAAACTATAGGCTATATAATGCAGTCAAGACCAAATTATTATTTAATAGTTTAGCTGGGTCTTCAGGCTATGCAGTCTGTTAGTTCACCTCAGCTTGCGATCCGAGTCGTTCTTTTCACGTAACATTTGTCATGTCTGTTCCACGTAAACAGAAGTGATTAGTTCACCTCTTGACGCTTCGGGTTCGAGTCATTAACAGTGGGTTGCTCTTTGCAACCCTGCCATGCACACCATTGTTGTTTGGTGTTCTCCTGATGGTAGACTCATAAACATTAGCCAACGTGAGAGAGAGGTGTTTAGTTGTTTAGAAGTTACCCTGGGTTCCTTTGTGCCCTTGCGGACCGTTACACAGCTTACCCTTGGAATGATCTTTGTTGGTGGATCACTCCTGGGGAGGGTAACAATGGTCTTAAATTCCTCCATTTCTACACACTCTGTCTGACTGTGGATTGGTGGAGTCCAAACTCTTTAGAGATGGTTTTGTAACCTTTTCCATAATTATGAGCTTCAACAACTCTTTTTCTGAGGTCCTCAGAAATCTCCTTTGTTTATGCCAGGATATGCTTCGACAAACCTGTGTTGTGAAGATCAGACTTTGAAAGGTCCCTGTACTTTAAATAAAACAGGGTGCACACTCTCACCTGATTGTAATCCCAGTGATTGAGTACTGCAGAAGTATGCTGATTTCTTGCATCAGTGAATAATCCAACACTTTGAGAACAACATTCCCCAAAGACAAATCAGTAGGATTTTGGGCATTTCACCTTCTACAGTGCACTCTATAAATAAATATATATACAGTATCTCTCAAAAGTGAGTATACCCCTCACATTTTTGTAAATATTTGACTATATCTTTTCATGTGACAACACTGAAAAAATCACAGTTTGATACAATGTAAAGTAGTGAGTGTACAGCTTTTGTAACAGTGTACATTTGCTGTCCCCTCAACATATCTCAACACACAGCAATTACTCACTTTTGCGAGATACTTATATATATATATATATATAATATATATATATATATATATATATATATATATATATATATATATATATATATATATATATATATATATATATATATATATTTATGCAATGTCATTCCGCCCCTACCCCTTGAACTTTTCAACCTTTTGCCACATTTCAGGCTTCAAACATAAAGATATAAAATTAAAATTTTTTGTGAAGAATCACCAACAAGTGGGACACAATTGTGAAGTGGAATGAAATCTATTGGATTTCTGAAACTTTTTTAACTAATAAAAAAATTAAAAGTGGGGCGTGCAAAATTATTCGGCCCCCTTGCGTTAATACTTTGTAGAGCCACCTTTTGCTGCAATTACAGCTGCAAGTCGCTTGGGGTATGTCTCTATCAGTCACATGGAGAGACTGAAATTCTTGCCCATTCTTCCTTGCAAAACAGCTCGAGCTCAGTGAGGTTGGATGGAGAGCGTTGGGAACAGCAGTTTTCAGCTCTTTCCACAGATTCTCGATTGGATTCAGGTCTGGACTTTGACTTGGCCATTCTAACACCTGGATACGTTTATTTGTGAACCATTCCTTTGTAGATTTTGCTGTATGTTTGGGATCATTGTCTTGTTGGAAGATAAATCTCCGTCCCAGTTTCAGGTCTTTTGCAGACTCCAACAGGTTTTCATCCAGAATGGTCCTGTATTTGGCTGCATCCATCTTCCCCTCAATTTTAACCATCTTCCCTGTCCCTGCTGAAGAAAAGCAGGCCCAAACCATGATGCTGCCACCACCATGTTTGACAGTGGGGATGGTGTGTTGAGGGTGATGAGCTGTGTTGCTTTTACGCCAAACATTTTGCATTGTGGGCAAAAAGTTCGATATTGGTTTCATCTGAACCAGAGCACCTTCTTCCACATGTTTGGTGTGTCTCCCAGGTGGCTTGTGGCAAACTTTAGACGAGGCTTTTTATGGATATCTTTGAGAAATGGCTTTCTTCTTGCCACTCTTCCATAAAGGCCAGATTTGTGCAGTGTACGACTGATTGTTCTCCTATGGACAGACTCTCCCACCTCAGCTGTAGTTCTCTGCAGTTCATCCAGAGTGATCATGGGCCTCTTGGCTGCATCTCTGATCAGTCTTCTCCTTGTCTGAGCTGAAAGTTTAGAGGGACGGCCAGGTCTTGGTAGATTTGCAGTGGTCTGATACTCCTTCCGTTTCAAAATGATCGCTTGCACAGTGCTCCTTGGGATGTTTAAAGCTTGGGAAATATTTTGTATCCAAATCCGGCTTTAAACTTCTCCACAACAGTATTACGGACCTGCCTGGTGTGTTCCTTGGTCTTCATGATGCTCTCTGCGTTTTCAACAGAACCCTGAGACTATCACAGAGCAGGTGCATTTATACAGAGACTTGATTACACACAGGTGGATTCTATTTATCACCATCAGTCATTTAGGACAACATTGGATCATTCAGAGATCCTCGCTGAACTTCTGGAGTGAGTTTACTGCACTGAAAGTAAAGGAGCCGAATAATTTTGCACGCACCACTTTTCAGTTTTTTATTTGCTAAAAAAGTTTAAAATATCCAATAGATTTCGTTCCACTTCACAATTGTGTCCCACTTATATATATATATATATATATATATATACACACACAATATATATCTCAGCGTCAGGTCAAAAAGCCTGCGTCTCTCATGGTATGGGGGTGTGTCAGTGGGTAACTTGCACATCTGTGAGAGCACCATTAATGCAGAAAGATATGTACACATTTTAGAGCAACATATGCTGCCATCCAGAGCAGGACAATGCGAACCCACGTTCTGCCCGGATTACAAGTGCATGGATGCATGTTAGCTTGACCTGACTGCATCCCTGTCCTGTCTCTGATTGAGAATGTGTGGCGCATTATGAAACACAAAATAAGCCAGCGAAGGCTCATTACAGTTGTGCAGCTGAAGAAATGCATAATAGATGAATGGGGGAAAACTCCACTTGCTAAACTTAACCAAGTGGTGTCATCACCGCCCAAACACTTAATAAGTGTTATTAAAAGAAAAGGTGATGTTACACAGTGGTAAACAGCCTACTATCCCAACTTTTTCTGTAGTGTGTTGCAGTCATCAGATTTGAAATATTTAAAAAATTATATTAAAAAAAAATAATAATAATTCACAAAGTAAAATATTGAATAATGTGTTAATACTGTGTTTTCAGTATAGTACAGGGTGAACTGAATTTTTAAAGGACTCTTTTTTTTTTCATTTTCCGTACTGTCCCAACTTTTTCGGAATTGTTTAGCCTGCGTACCTGAAAGAGACTAAAGAAACAATCGACAGTTAAAGCAATGTGTCTTGGTGTCAAACAAGAGGCCTTATATGGGTGTAAAACAAGAGGAGCTTCATTTGCAGCAAGAAGCACAAGTGCAGGGTGTGTGTGTGTGTGTGTGTGTGTGTGTGTGTGTGTGTGTGATTTATTTGAATGTCCTGTTTCAGCAGTGATGTCACGCTAATGCTGTACAGTAGATATCTGGTTGCACTCCATAGCTGAGGAGAGAAGCACAGACTAGTGAAAATTCAGCACTTCTATAAACAAAGCAGGCTTTATACTGTAACAGATTGATCTTTAAGACCTCTTCTGCTAACAGACAGTTGACTTTCACCTAACTAATATTCAGGCTACTGAAGCTACAGAGAGTAAGGGGGCAGGGGCCATCTCATATTCCTTCCATATTTACTGAAGGAAACCATTTCAAGTCTAACACGATCCAATTTTATTAGCTAGAATGCAATATTTTATGAATGTGACACTTATTATTATGTATTTATTAGCTGCTTGAGAAACATGATATACATAGTAAAAAATTCCCTATAGAATGATATTTGTTGTAGGAAAGGATAATTTAGATGATTGTGGCAAACAAGGCCTGAAAAGATCTGTAAGGTCCTTAAAAAAGTCTTCCATGCTACCTTTATATTTAATTTATAATACAATTTAGCAGTGCATTTGAATATGTGGTTCAGTGTCCTTGCTGTAACATCTATACAGCATTTACTTCAAACTGTGTCAAGTATACTTACACTTACTACTGTTTTCTCATAACATTGTGTTCTGTTTTGTATTCCCTACTGCTTTCAGTCCGTAAAGATATTTCTCTATAGTGGACTCTAATTAATAAGAATCTGTGGTTTTACTTCTCCAGACATTGATACCTCATCCGAAACCACTCTTGCCATTGTTGTGTCGTCTGCTCATGAGATCTTAAGGAAACTAAAGGTCAGGAACTTCCTGTGGTAACAATCGGGCTTCCTGTGTTAGACTGTGTGGCGCTCTATCGGACATGATAATCTTTTGTGGCTTTCATCTAATAGGTTATAAAAATGCACACAACAGTATTGTCTGTGTATTATTCAGAGGATTGAAATGGCAACAATCTCCCTGTGTTAACGCTAAATAGAAATCAGTACAAAGAGAGCAAAGTGTGCTTGCTCTTGAAAGGTTACCAAGCAGAGTTAGGCCCCAGGTCAGAACCAAAACAACTGGTTACAGATCATCATTTAGTGGGAAAGATTGTCTCAGTCCACTTCCAAGTCACTCCTAGTGCATTTTGATTGACGTTGCAAAGAATGACCTTTTTGCGAGTTCATTTTAGTCCTGCCCTTTCCTACACGACCATCAGCAATGTTCTTCTGGTCCTCTTAAATCCTCTTAAGAAACTAAATCAAGCCAAACAGGGAAAGAACCACACAAATCAATTCCACTGAATTGGAATAGGGAAATGGACTAGGAATCGAAAAAGTAGAGAAATCACCCTGCTGGAACCCCCCATGAGAATTGGCCTATTTCCATTTGGTTTCAATTTGGCCACTTGCAAGACCAGTGGCAAGAGGAGCAGTGTGTTTGCAATCCTAATGTGTTCAGCTTTCACACCCCAAACAATGTAGTTGCATTAATTTCCCTTGAAATTTGTATAATGTTTTTTATTGAAACTATTTACAGGATCACAAAGGCTTGCTAACTAAGTTGCTAGCTAACTAGCTGGTTTGCTAAGTGACTAGTTAGGAAGTTTGCTTTCTAGCTGAGAGAATAATGTTATGATGTCAGCTGTCATTGACAGATGGAGTCATCAACTACATATAACACAACCTAAATGTGGCAAATGTTTTTTTTTTACATTGATTATCGGCCCTGTTTACATTTATACATTTAACAGTTTCAACTACCATTTTTTCTTTACCATCGCTTTAGATCACAATGGCTTCTGGGTAATGTCTGCTTCTGAGGTCTGCAGTCTGCATATTGGTTCAATCCCTAGCCTTCCAAGGGTTTACTGAACAAACTTCACTTGAGCAAAGAAAGCAGTTTAACAGCTCTTAAGAAGGCGAGGTCTAAACCATGGGTCAACAACGGCATGTTGCGAACAGAGCTAGAATGCAACCTTAGTCTTTTTAGCTGTGTGTTTCCCTGTCTGAATGCACAAGCATGAAGATTTGGATAATAATCTAATAATAATAATAATAATAATAATAATAAAAATAATAATAAAAATAATAATAATAACAACAATATTATTATTATTAAAAATAATAATAATAATACTTAACAAAGTTCATGTGTGGTTTACAATGGATTTTTTTTCTTATACGCCTAGTCAGATTTTAAAGTCAAGTGTGTGGTGGGAAAATGAGTGTACCTGTTGCACCTGTGTTACATTGGGAGCAGGTTCAAGTTGGCTTTATGGTGCTGACATAAGTGTGTGCATGACACAACATGCTGTGTTGAGCCGAAACTGTCAGCTACCTGTTCCACCTGAGTGGTGAGGAAACACCCGACCTGTGTAACACCACTCCCCTCTCTCTCTCTCTCTCTCTCTCTCTTACTCTCGTTCTCTCTCTCTCTCTCTCTTACTCTCGTTCTCTCGTTCTCTCTCTCTCTCTCTCTCTCTCTCTCTCTTACTCGTTCTCTCTCTCTCTCTTACTCTCGTTCTCTCGTTCTCTCTCTCTCTCTCTCTCTACGCTCATATTTTCTTTCTCTCTCTCTCTCTCTCTCACACACACACATACACACACACAAACACATAATAAAAGTGCACTTACTGCAGTCTCTGCAGTATCAGTTCTTCTAACTAGCTGACTCTGGATGAGTCTCATTAGCTGATCAAGGATTAACTTGCTCCTGAATGTTACCACTGTCCTGGTTTATAACCTCCTGAAGTTCTCTCAAGTGACACTTCCACTGGCTTCCTGTTAACATAAAACTATAATGCACCACTTTAACTGGTTCAAAACTACACAGCTGTACACTAACTCAGGTCTTCCCCCTTATGTTTGCACATTACACAAGATCTTACTGCTTCAGCGTCTTGCTCCTCAGTGGTGGAATAAACTTTAATCTGCACTCAGAACAACCCTGTGCTTTCTTCTTCTTCAGACAGTAAGGGTAACACCAACTTTCTCTCCATTTGCTTTGCATGACTCACCTTTTTTAATTTCTCTTTGGTTTTTAATTTACTTATATTATTATTTATGCACATGGGTTTGAAAATGTCCTTATGTGACTTTTGTTTATGCACTTAAGTAAAAAGTATAATTTTGTTAACACCGATTTCTCTTGCACATGTTCTAAGTGCATTGTATCAGCACCTTCAAGCACAACTGAATGAGTTTATGGCCTTAAATCTTTAGATTACATCTTTAGATTCTGACTTTGTTGAGTAGATAGTGGAAACTTTTTCTCCTCAGCTTTGCCCAGTTTGTGTGAATACAGAATACATGGGGAAGTGTAAAAATCAACCACAACCAAGTTTGTGGCTTTCAGTTGTTTTGTATACAATGCCTTCATACTTCAGTAATAGGTGTCTTTAAACATATAAAGTTTATTTATAGTATCACTAATTTCACCTTTGTTATGAGCAATATCATTGTTGTGTAAAGTACCCTACAATTGTATTATGACTGGTTTATATAATAGCTCTTTTGTTTAACGCTACTAAAGAGTTTAGAGTAGTTTAGGATTCCTTTAAGGGTTCACCCGAGGAACATTTTTGATTTCTTCTAGTTTGTGTATATCTCACACTAAATAGTTTTAGGTCTTCAAACAAAATGCATAAAACAACCTAAGTAAACACACAATACAATTTTTATTAATTAATTTATTTTTATAAATAAAAAACGTTATCGAGTAGCCTACCTATCAGCAATGTGAAAAACTAATTGCCCCCTTAAACTTAAAATCTGGTTGTACCACCTTTAGCAGCAATAACTGCAAACAAACATTTCCAGTAACTGGAGATCACGCATTCACTTACTTCTAGGACTAATATTTACTCAACTTACACACTGATGACCGGAATGAGGACATTAGCTATGATGCTAGATGTAAATGTCTAACAAACAGTCCCACTTTTGACGCATCAATCCACAGAACATCCTCCAAAACGTTTGAGGATCATCATTGTGTGTTTTGGCAAAATTCAGACATAAATGTTAATATTGTTAAAGGGAGGTCATGATTATAGGAGCTTGGTGTGTTTATTTGAGGCAGTAGGTCAGAACATCAGGAGAACAATACCTAGGAAAACTTGAAACTAGAAAAGTCAAAGGAAACATCTCAGAACTGCAGGAGATGCAGAGGTCTTTACAATATGCAAAATAAATGCAAAATTAAAAGCCATTTATACATAGGTGTGTTCTACAAACGGACTGACAAGGTCCCTTTAAGCCCCAACTTAAATGATAGATTAAAAGTAATTGAGAGTAATACAAACATTTTTTAAATATAAATAATTAGAATTCCATTATTGCTATTAGTATTGATACTAGTTTACCACATTTGCTAATTATACACTAAAAAGCTTAACCCTACTTTCAACCCTGTTAAATATTTAAGAGAAACAATGCAGCCACTGATGTCAGAATCAAAACCTGGGTTAGCTCCTTTTTGAATGGATGAAAGTATGTCTTCTTAGATGTAGTGAAAACGTATAGAAAATAAAGTTGACTTTTTAAGAGTTGCAAATTCTAAATGGCTCCATAATCACCTGTTAGGTATAATATGTACAGTGGTGTGAAAAAGTGTTTGCCCCTTCCTCATTTCCTGTTCCTTTGCATGTTTGTCACACTTAAGTGTTTCGGAACATCAAACCAATTTAAACAATAGTCAAGGACAACACAAGTAAACACAAAATGCAATTTGTAAATGAAGGTGTTTATTATTAAAGGTGAAAAAAAATCCAAACCATCATGGCCCTGTGTGAAAAAGTGATTGCCCCCTAAACCTAATAACTGGTTGGGCCACCCTTAGCAGCAACAACTGCAACCAAGCGTTTGCGATAACGTGCAATGAGGCTTTTACAGCGTCCTGGAGGAATTTTGGCCCACTCATCGTTGCAGAATTGTCCTAATTCAGTTACATTAGAGGGTTTTCGAGCATGAACGGCCTTTTTAAGGTCATACCACAACATCTCAATAGGATTCAGGTCAGGACTTTGGCTAGGCCACTCCAAAGTCTTCATTTTGTTTTTCTTCAGCCATTCAGTGGTGGACTTGCTGTGTGTTTAGGATCATTGTCCTGCTGCAGAACCCAAGTTCGTTTGCGCTTGAGTACACGAACAGATGGTCGGACATTCTCCTTCAGGATCTCTTGGTAGACAGCAGAATTCATAGTTCCTTTTATCACAGCATGTCTTCCAGGTCCTGAAGCAGCAAAACAGCCCCAGACCATCACACTACCACCACCATATTTTACTGTTGGTATAATGTTCTTTTTATGAAATGCAGTGTTCCTTCTATGCCAGATATACTTGGACACACACCTTCCAAAGAGTTCCACTTTTGTCTCATCGGTCCACAGAATGTTGTCCCAAAAGTCTTGGGGATCATCAAGATGTGTTGTGGAGAAATTGAGACGAGCTTTGATGTTCTTTTTTGCTCAGCAGTGGTTTTCTCCTTGGAACTCTGCCATGCAGGCCATTTTTGCGCCAGTCTTTTCCTGATGGTGGAGGCATGAACGCTGACCTTAACTGGAGGCAAGTGAGGCCTGCAGTTCTTTGGACGTTGTTGTGGGGTCTTTTGTAACCTCTTGGATGAGTCGTCGCTGCGCTCTTGGGGTAATTTTGGGCGGCCGGCCACTCCTGGGAAGGTTCACCACTGTTCCATGTCTTCGCCATTTGTGGATAATGGCTCTCACTGTGGTTCACTGGATTCCCAAAGCTTTGGAAATGGCTTTATAACCCTTTCCAGACTGATAGATCTCAATTACTTTCTTTCTCAATTGTTCTTTGGGTCTCGGCATGATGTGTAGCTTTTAAGGATCTTCTGGTGGACCTTACTGTGTCAAGCAGCTCCTATTTAAGTGATGCCTTGATTGTGAACAGGTGTGGCAATAATTAGGCCTGGGTGTGGCTAGAGAAATTGAACTCAGGTGTGGACAACCACAGTTATAGTATGTTTTAACAAGGGGGGAACACTACTTTCACACAGGGCCATGATGGTTTGGATTTTTTTCACCTTTAACAATAAACACCTTCATTTACAAATTGCATTTTGTGTTTACTTGTGTTGTCCTTGACTATTGTTTAAATTGGTTTGATGTTCCGAAACACTTAAGTGTGACAAACATGCAAAGGAACAGGAAATGAGGAAGGGGGCAAACACTTTTTCACACCACTGTATGTATAAGAGAGTGAGAGAGAGACACAGAGAGAGAGAGAGAGAGAGAGAGAGAGAGAGAGAGAGAGAGAGAGAGAGAGAGAGAGAGAGAGTAAATATGGATCATGATTTCACCTCTAACCTCTAATCTTCCAGACTTATTTTTATTTTTATGAGCTTTGACTATAGAGAGGGAAGTACTGTACAGCATGTTTAACTGTAATGAATTGCCATTCCAAAACTGTATAGTGACTGCACTCCAGTGGCCCAATGTTGACATTACAATCCACAGGTTTTGGTCTTGACTTTTTTATTTTCATATTCCACTTTATTCTTGCAAGTAGCCATGAGTTTATCTCAGTGGTGTCAAACTCATTTTAGTTCAGGGGCCACATACAGCCTAATTAGATGTCAAGTGGGCCGGGCGAGTAGAATCATAGTATACTCACCTATAAATAACAAGAAGTCCATGTTTTTACCTTTGTTTTCATGCAAAGACATTTATATTTAATGAAATATCCTTTTATAAAATATATCATGAACAACCTCAGATTTCTTAAGACAAACGTGCAATTTGCTTCTGATTATCATTCACATATATGTGCATTACAACTGCTCACAGTGTTTGTACAAATGCAAAAAAAAGCTTCACAGGTATTTGGAAGTGAAAAATATAGTATTTCACTTTAAAACTTATGGCATTGCATGAACAATAGGATTCCACCAAACCAAACTCTTTTGTACTGAAGCTGTTGACTAACATTAAATTGCACTTAAAAAAAAAACTATTACCCATTCATCTCTGTGAATAAATAGGAAGCGGTCCATTTTTTCATGGAAAACTCTACACTCTGTATCCACTTTTCTGCTTTTTGGCAGACATTTTGTCTAATGAGGGTGTGGGGACGAGTAGAAAATAGAGTAGACTACACCGTGATAACAAACAGCTGACGTCGCATTGCTGTCATCTGCTGTTCAGTCCCAGAGATGTGCCGCGTCTTTTACCCCTAGCGGATAATTTAGGAATAGCATTTTATTAAAAATGACAAATTCGTGTCTTTTATGCATATTTTTTTTTCACTTTACAAAATTCGTCCTGCGGGTCGGATTGAACCATCTAGCGGGCCGCACGTTTGACACCCATGGTTTATCTGAAGGTGGCCGTTTCATTACTTATTTCTATGGATATCAACATGTACAAATGGGAAAAAATATCCTCCAACAAAGCAAGAGGCAATTGCAAAATCACATACTATTCAGTTAGAAACCCACGAAAGAGGAAACTAAATAACAAAACTATTTAACAGGCAAAAAAAAAAAAAAAAAAAAAAACACAATAATACCTAAATTATAATGATGACATAATCCCCTCCCCTCAAATATCCCTCACCACTGGACAGGGTGCAAATGTCTTTATTTACACTTTTCCAAGAATCATTGTGATGGCATGGGTTGGAGAACAGGCAGTCAGGATTAAGAAAGGCAAATGCTTAGTTCAAGGTCAGAACACAAGCACATTTGGGGAAATTAAACAAACATACAGTAATACAAGAGCGATATTACAGGAGAGATAATATAGTTTAGACATACAATTTTAACAGATGTAGGACTTCATAAAGACGTGGCAAACAAAAGGAGAAATGATAGAGTCACTGAAAAGGGTACAAAAGACTTAAACATGGGTGCGAGAAACTAGACTGCGTGAGGATGATTATCTGGGATGATATGATTATCTGGGATGACATAAAAAAAACAGTTTCTCTATCACAGCTAGGATATTCAGGTTTACTAGTGACATTGAAAAGTAATTAAGCAGGAAATAAATAAATTATTAATGAATTATTACTGGTGTTTGTGGTATTATCCTTTAACTTCAGTCATATTTGTGCTACTACATCAGTATTTCAACCAAGACAAGATTGTGAACTATGGTTACAAAACTTAACCACCATTTTGTTTAGGTTTATATATATTTTTTTAGAACTTTTAGATTGGTTTAGATTGGTTCTTAACTTACCTACTTCATTTCATCATGCAATATGTATAATGATTAAAAAAAATCTTTATGTAGACTCTTGACCATAACATCCATATGTGGGCCTTCCCTAAACTGTTACCACAAAGTTGAAACCATTTGTATAGGATGTCTTTGTATGTTGTAGCAATACAATTTCCTTTTACTGAAATTAAGAGGCTCAAGCCTGCTCCAGCATGACAATGCCCCTGTACACAAAGTGAGCTCCATGAAGACATGGTCTGCCATGGTTTATGTGGAAAACCTCAACCCCGTTGAGCACCTTTGGAATGAACTGGAATGCTGATTGCACTCCAGGCCTCCTCACTGGACATAAGTGTCTGACCTCAATATTGCTCTGGTAGCTGAATGGGCAAATCCACACAGACAACTCCAAAATCAAGTTGAACGTCTTCCCAGATTGGACGTTATTATAACAGCAGTGGGGTTATAAACAAAGCCAAAAATTGTTGGCCATATACAGTGGTGCTTGAAAGTTTGTGTATCTTTAAGAAATGTCTATATTTCTCACTTGGTCATTTATTTATTGAGGAAAATGATCTAATATTACGTATCTATGAGTGGCAAAAGTATGTAAACCATTGCTTTCAGTATCTGGTGTGACCCCCTTGTGCAGCAATAACTGCAACTAAACATTTCCAGTAACTGTTGATCAGTGCTGAACATCAGCTTGGAGGAATTTTAGCCCATTCCTCAGTACAGAACAGCATCAACTCTATGATGTTGTTGGGTTTCCTCACATGAACTGCTAGCATCAGGACCATCCACAACATTACTATTGGATTAAGGTCAGGACTTTGACTTGGCCATTTCAAAACATTTATTCTTACAGACCTTTATTCTTCTTTAACCAATCTTTGGTAGAACAACTTGTGTGCTTGGGTTGCTGTCTTGTTTCATGACCCAATTTCTCTTGAGATTCAGTTCATGAACAGATGTCCTGACATTTTACTTTTCAAGTCGTCCTGGCCCAGATGCAGCAGAACAGGCCCAAACCATGATACCAACACTACTATTGAGTGTGATTACCAACACCATGTTTCACAGATAGGATAAGGTTCTTATGCTGGAATGCAGTGTTTTCCTTTCTCCAAACATAATGCTTTTTATTTAACCCAAAAAAATTATATTTTTTGGACTCATCCATTCACAAAACATTTTTCCAATAGCTTTCTGGCTTATACATGTGATCAAACTGCAGAAGGGCAACAATGTTCATTTTGGAGTGCAGTGACTTTCTCCTTGGAACCTTGCCATGCCCACCATTGTTGTTCAGTGTTCTCCTGATGGCGCACATTAATATTAGCCAGTGTGAGCAAGTCTTTATTTGCTTAGAAGTTACCCTGGGTTCCTTTGTGACCTATCAGACTATTACACTTCTTGCTCTTGGAGGGATCTTTGTTGGTCAACCACTCCCAGGGAGGGTAACAATGGGTTTAAATTTCCTCCATTTGTTAACAATCTGTCTGACTGTGGATTGTGGATTGAATCCAAGCTCTTTAGAGATGGTTTTGTAAACTTTTCCAGTGTGATGAGCATCAACAACTCTTTTTCTGAGGTCCTCAGAAATCTCCTTTGTTCGTGCCATGATATACTTCCACAGACATGTGTTGTGAAGATCAGACTCTGATAGATCCCTGTTCTTTAAATAAAACAGGATGCGCATTCAAAACTGATTGTCATTCCATTTACCTGATTCTAATTTCACCCTCAAATTAAACTGCTAATCTTAAAGGTTAACATATGTTTACCACTCACAGATATGTGATATTGGATCCATTTCCTCAATAAATAAACAACCAAGTATAATATTTTTTGTTTAATTTGTTTAAATGGGCTTTTGTTGTCTACTTTTAGAACTAATTATATTCTAGGTCATATTTATGCAGATATTTAGAAAATTCTAAAGTGTTCACAAACTTTCAAGTGCCACTGTAGTGTGTATACAGTACTGACTAAAACTGATTTTAAAAAAAAATCTGAAATGTGGACAATTTTATAATGTGTTACTTTTATGCTGACATACAAATGATATCCATGTTGACCTAAACATGGCCCTTCTTAATGATGCAATAATGCGGAGGAAATCAAACAAATAAGACAAAAAATGTATTTTCCAAAAACAGATGGGCTATGGCTTTTTGCACAGTACTTATATTATATATAAGGGGCAGCACACTGGAGCAGCAGGTAGCATTGCCTCCTCACAGCTCCATGGTTTGATCCTGAGCTCACCATATGGAGTTTTGAGCCTGAGCTCATCCCTGTGGTTTTCCTCAGGGTTCAGACCCTAAGGTGTGAATGTGTGTATGCATGAAACCCTGCGATGGACTGCCATCCCACCCAGGGTGTATTCCCGGCTTGTACCCAACATTCCTGAAATAGCAAACCCTTCAGTGCTACAGTGCAATCGGGTCATGTTTAACACCCTTTCATTTAAAGCATTGATTAAGGCAGTAGGTCACATTTGGTCAGTTGCAAGGCAGAAGTCTGTTAGTTCTGCGCAGATGGGTATGTTGTGCTGAAGCATTGAATACAGATTCCTGACTGCAGACAATGTTTCTGCAGACTGAAAAGATAAGATAAGATATATGAGCATATGAGATCTAGTGGTCACTGTATGCTGTCCTTGGACTGTCCTATTGCTGTCCTACTGTAATAGAACAGTTTTGTTTTTCTGTTATTGTTTCATTTGACGTCTTGCTATTATTTAGAAAACTAATACACCTTTTGTTTTAAAAGCAACATATAATATATAACTTTTATCTGCCTGGAAATATTTGTCCCTGAATGAAGTTCAGCATCTCCACCAGAAAGGGGAGACAAAAACCAAAGCAATCGTATTCAAAGGGCAGAGAGTGCTGGAAATTAATACCCTGTTCAAGGCCCATAGAGATGTTTAAAAGAACATGTGTTTATAAGCACCAACTGCAACACAACATGTCGAAATACACCAACTGATATTCAAACAGAACACAAACTTTAATCAGTATATACTATAGCAATAAAATAAACGAGCAGATAAACTGTTGAACTGCAGAGTAAACTTAACATTTTCACACTGCTGCTCAATTGTGTATCTTCTGAACTGTTAGTAGGTTATTGCTGTAATTCAGTAGAAGGTTAAATATCCACTGCACAGGATTTCTTTTTATTATCTTTTTTTTTTATATATATATAAATTCAGGGTGCATGGTGGCTTCATTTTTAGCACGTTTGTCTCACAACTTCTGAGTTGGGGGTTCGATTCCTGCCACTGCCTTGTGTGTGCAGAGTTTGCATGTTCTCCCTGTGCTGTGGGGGTGTCCTCCAGGTACACCGGTTTCCTCCCCCAGTCCAAAGACATTCATGTTAGACTGATTGGCATGTCCAAAGTGTCCATAGTGTGTGAATGGGTGTGTGAATATGTATGTGAGTGTACCCTTTGATAGATTGGCACCCTGTCCAGGGTGTTCCCCGCCCTGTACCCAATGCTCCTTTTGTTATCGGCTCCAGGTTCCCTGCAACCCTGTAGAATATGTGGTATAGAAAATGGATGGATTAACATCTGTTTTTTTCCTTTGTAGAAAAAAAGCTTTAAAAAAGGTGCTGCATACATCAGGGGCAAAGTGGCAGGTGCTGGGGCACCTGCAGACGTTAGACCCTGCTGATACTGCATATTTGCAATGGTCCATTGCAGAGTATTCTGTTTTTATACACATTCAGAATCCTGATGTCTGTGTCTTTTCATGTTTAATCAACAGTACATTATTCTAAAATGGTGAGGTGTGTCAGAGCCTGGTCTACAGGGTTCTGATGTTCATGTTAATCAGAACGAGCCAACAAATTACATTTGCAGCTGAGCAGGTCCTCTCTCACATCTAAGGTTCATGGATAAGGGTAAAGCTAGACCCGGTTCATCTGTCAGAGCCATGAGTGTTAATATATTTCATCAGTTCAGAGGGCTTACAGTTTCAGCAACCAGCATTAAATATATTAATTAGGGAAAAACAGAGGGTAGGTGGTGACAGAAGCGTTTGCTCTTACTGTTGTATTTAATGACCATTTCAGTCTGTGTATTTGAACTGTGCTGAAAACCTGGGGTTTGAATTGAAAAGGAAAGTCCATCTGAACAAACCGAAGTATATAAAGCAAAATGAAATTTTCTGCATGGTTGAGTGAACCAAGATCCCTCTACAAAGTGTCTCCAACCTAATTAAACATTATAGTATAAATGCTGTTATTCTCTCCAGTGCTAACCTATCCAACTATTATATCGTTGATATATCGCTTTGCTTATTTGTAAGTCGCTTTGGATAAAAGCGTCTGCCAAGTGAATAAATGTAAATGTAAATATTAATTGCAGGAGCTTTTTATGATATAATATAATTTATCTTTATATATACATATATATATATATATATATATATATATATATATATATATATATATATATATATATATATATATATATATATATATATATATACACACATATACAGTATCTCACAAAATGAGAATACCCCTCACACTTTTGTAAATATTTTATTTTATCTTTTCAAGTGACAAAAGTGACACTACAATGTAAAGTAGTGAGTGTACAGCTTGTACAAGAGTGTAAATTTGCTGTCCCCTCAAAATAACTCAACACACAGCCATTAATGTCTAAACCGCTACCAACAAAAATGAGTACACCCCTAAGTGAAAATGTCCAAATTGGACCCATTTAGCCCTTTCCCCTCTCCGGTGTCATGTGACTTGTTAGTGTTACAAGGTCTAAGGTGTGAATGGGGAGCAGGTGTGTTAAATTTAGTGTCATCGCTCTCACATGCCCTCATACTGGTTTCTGGACGTTTAACATGGCACCTCATGGCAAACAACTCTGTGAGGATCTGAAAAAAAAGAATTGTTGCTCTACATAAAGATGGCCTAGGCTATAAGAAGATTGCCAAGACCCTGACACTGAGCTGCAGCAAACAGTTTGCTGAAGACAAGCAGACTAAGGATATGGATTATTGGAACCATGTCCTGTGACGAGACCAAGATAAACTTATTTGTTTCAGATGGTGTCAAGCATGTGTGACGGCAACCAGGTGAGGAGTACAAAGACAAGTGTGTCTTGCCTATAGTCAATCATGGTGGTGGGAGTGTCATGGTCTGGGGCTGCAGAGTGCTGCCAGCACTGGAGAGCTACAGTTCATTGAGGGAACCATGCATGCCAACATGTACTGTGACATACTGAAGCAGAACATGATCCCCTCTTTTCGAAGACTGGGCCACAGGGAGGTATTCCAGTATTATATAACTTTGCTAAAGAAGCTGAGTGTGAAGGTGATGGACTGCCCAAACATGTCTCCAGACCTAAACCCTATTGAGCATCTGTGGGGCATTCTCAAACGGAAGGTGGAGGCTCACAAGGTCTCTAACATCTACCAGCTCCAGGATGTCATCATGGAGGAGAGTAAGAGGACTCCAGTGGAAACTGAGTTATTTTGAGTGGACAGCAAATTTATACTGTTATACAATCTGTACACTCAAAAGAAAATAAAACTTTCTTTTACTTTCACACTATTCATTGTTACCCAGATGAGGATGGGTCCCCTTTATTTGAGTCCAAATAATGTTGTATGTTCTTTGTGTTGTTTTACCTGAGCTTGCATCTTTCCAAACTTTTCACTAATTAACTAATGCAATGTAACTAATCTTAGCCAGGCTATTTTGTACACTTTCTTGTTTGCATAAGTGTCTGTGATTGTGTTACATGTGTGTTTAGTCTTATAGGTATAAGTAAGAAATAAAACATAACGGGGCATGCCGCTATAGGAAACTAATCAACAGTTAGGTGGTGTGACGTGGCTGTCCTCTACACCTGGGTTAAAGTGTTTTATTCCTTTTATACTACAACAACTTACCAGAGCCAACACTTTTTTATTAATTAAAGAGCATCACGGCATACTTTTATCCATTTTGTGTTACTTTTAATATTTGTAGAATTTCCTGAAACAAGTTTGTTCCCGTTATCACTTATGTTTTAACAGTGATAAACAGTAGTTTCCTGATCAGCCTCTCTTTCTCTTTCTCAGATTGACAGGATGCAGATTGACATATTACCAAGAAATTGCAAATTGCAAAGCCCCAGGTCAGGTTTTCCCCATGTTGGAAAACTTAAAGGAACAGCTTTGATTTAATAAAATTTTTTTTAATTTAATTTGTAATTACTTTTTACATTTTCAATTAATTAATTATATTATTATTATTATTATTATTATTATTATTATTATTATTATTATTATTATTATTATTATTATTATTATTATTATTATTTTACATTTTAATGCAACAAGGCACGGACATTGGAGACTCATTCCAAAAAAATGCTAAATAAAGGTCTGTTCACTGAAAATGAGTTTTATTCAATAATTACACACATTTTGCTTCTGTTTATGTGGAGCTTCTGCCAGTCTGTATGTAAGTTAAGATAATTTATTAGAACAAGTGGGTTAATTATAAACCTGTAATCCATAATGTTATAGAAAATAACCACCAACACCTTCTGACCAATCAAATTCAAGAATTTAACAGCACTGTACATAGATATCATTAAGACTTATATGTTCCCACAATCTTTATCACTGGATTTGGACATGTTTAAAACTGAAGTGCAAATGTCATAAAAAGTGTAAAATTCTCTTATACGTGCATATGCACCATCACACAGCCCTGTGTTTCTGAAGCAGATGGCAATCATCATGTTTATAAAGCAGTATATGGGTCACAATGTGAACTGGAATGCTGAGACATTCATGAGTTCGAGTTCATACAGACGTCACCTAGGCCACTTTACATACACAAGGCCAAGTTAAACTGGCAAACAGCGCTGAATATTTAGGGGGAAAAACGCTGTTGTTACAATTCAGTGAACAGGAGACCAACCGCTGTATGAAATCCTGCCCTACAAGGCCTTTCCCAGAGAAACCGTTTACATGTAATTTATTAAACACACACACACACACACACACACACACACACACACACACACACACACACACACACACACATTATGTTAGCTCTATTACGATGGCGTTCATTTTACAAGGGGTGTTGGTGTAATTCTATCCTTTATTAATGGTACAGTGTATTTAAATTTCTGTCTGAATCAGCAACGTCAACATTTTTTTCCCCTTCTCCCCACCCTGGAAATGTCTTGTCCAAAATACTTCCCTCCCCCCAAAAAACTCAAGGGTGGTCTGTTCATTTTAGTCCCATCCAGATAGACATCTCTATAATATTGTAAGCAGATGTTACCTCTTGTTGGAAAACATTTTAACTGCAGCTCCTTGTGGCTATATGCTACAGCACACAGTATGCTGCATTTCAGCACATATCTTAAGAATTATTAAACACTGCCAATCGCTGTCTTTCATGAGATCCTGTTAGAAAGAAGGAAAAAGTCAATCAAGCTATAGTAATGACACCTACAGGTATAAAGACTCATTTTCTGTTCATATAAACCACAAAATCATGATTGTAGTGTTGTATAAATCTCTCAAGCATCCAGAAAAGAAACCTGCCAGATGCTCACTCATCTCATGTCTGGTTCCAAGAAGAAAAAAACCCCCAACACATTACAGATAACAGGAGACATGCAGAGATATGCAAATATTTTATTACAGCCATTTCTATCTAGATCATAAAGTATGTTCATAAGCTTTTAATTAACATTCTATACCTACAACATTTTGCACATTTCATTTAATTAATTTATGTCCTAAGAAATATGTCCAAGATGATCCCTTACTGCTGAGTGAGAAGAAAAAACCTACAAGGCTGCTCTTGCTATCACTTTAAGAATGTAATATCCTCCACTACAGCACGGTGCCAATTGTGAATAATGATATAAAGTAACTTCAAATTATGTAATTTGTCTAATTAAGAGTATTTGCTTAGTTTCAGTTTAAACAGAAGCAATTAAAAAATATATACCTCCTCAGAATCCTCAGAATTCAATACTAATGTATATTTTCTTCTGAAAATCTAAAATCCACAAAAAGTCCCTGAGTCTGATACATGCACATACTAAATTATTTGTCTTCATAATGTCTTTTTCTTTCTTATTTTACCTCTGTGATTTTTTTTGTAGATCTTTTGTACATTTTTAAGGATAACGCAGTGCCATACGGAGGCAAAACCCCACATAGGATGTCTGAAGATTATTTAACACCTTAACGACTTAACAAGCGGTTTGTTTAATGCAAACCTGGTGGATATATTTAAGCTTCTATTAGCTACGTTATCTTTGTAGCTCCAGTGTCGAAATAAAGACACAATCTACAGACACCAGACATGTCTTAGCTGACAGAATGTTTGGCATAAGGGAACTTGTGTAAATTTAGGTTTAAGGCTTAAAGTAAACTGATTGCAATACCTCATAACATGAGTAAATATTTCAAACATTCCAGTGTAATTAGATACTCCCGTTTTGAGCTCTATTTAATTTTATTCCTGGTTTGTGGAGCTCTGTATGTGAAAGGCATCTTTTCAGGTCTCAAGCACCAGAGGCTACATTTATATGTATGCACATAATATTTTGTTATATTATACTGTATATAATTAAGCAATAGTTCACTCTAAATGTATTTTCTATCTGAAAATGAAATAGCGAGTATTGAGAATTCTAGTCATGTTCACTCTTTTCCTATAGAGGGTGCAGTTGCCCAGTAAATCACTTATCTCTAATTCGTTGTTGAGTTTTAGAAAGATTTATGGAAAAAGAAAAATATGAGTAAAAACATGTCACTAAAATCCTATGCATTTCATTATAAATTTTGAGATAATTTTCAACAGCCTTCCACAGATGCCAGAATGTTCACTGATGTAAGTCACAGTATTTTGCAGTGGGGTTCTGCTTATGCAGAGTTAGTGACTGTATAGTAGAAGTATCTGTGAGAATCTGAGGGGTTTTATCTTCCACCCCCAAAAACATGGCCACTCTCATACCAGCCATATGGCACACACAGTCTGCTCGGGCCTCCAACGGCAGCTCGGCATGCCTAACATCTTGCTGGACACATAATTAATTTGCCCCGGCGTCTGCCATTTATTTCCCAACCTACATTTCATTAATTGGACGGAGGAGGTTAAAATCAGATGATGTCTCCGGATAAAGTGAGGCATCGCTAATTTGTGTTGCGCTGGCTCAAGGGGTAAAAGAAGCCACAGCTAGTCTTCAGGCCGCTTGAGGGAGGTCATTGAATAAGGGAAAGTGTCATTCGTTCATGTGCGCTATGTGTTAACACAGATCTCCAGTGCTCGCAGATGTTCATAGCCTTGATTAATACACTAATGAGTGCAGGGATTATGGGGGTAATGACATGGAAAGCATTAATGCCTCAGTGGACAAATCAAAGGTCGTATTTGATGATGGACACCACAGGGAGAGAAGAGGACAGACCACAGTCAGGGCGTCCAAAGTATTCTCACCTCCAAGGCTTAACAACCTCTGGGTGACCTTTATGTGGACCTTCAACTTATTAATGAGGTAAACTGTAGAACAAATATACTGTATCTAATAGATGGAAATCAAAAAGAATGAATTACGTTTGCAAAGGTTTAAGAGATGCTCTTACTCTGCAGCTACTCAGGTAGTCAGGGAGCCCTTTACCTGTAAAATAATATCACAGACCACCTCAGCACAGATTTATTTTCTGACCATAATCCAACGATGTTTCATGAACCCCACTTTAAGAACCACTGGGTTGGATATCACAAAAGATAAAACAGAAAAACCGTCATAATACAGCAGTTATCCATTAATATTAAAAATAATGTAAGTGATAATCAAAAGCAGTCAAAGCTAATCAGAGCACTCATAAGTATCTCCCTAAATGAGATGATCTTTGCAATTTAGATTTTCATATTTTTTCAAAAGCCCATGCAAACACCAGACTGTATGTTAAATACACCAGTAACTAAACCTAATTAAATGAAACCTAATTAAATGTACATTTTTCAGTTTCAGTTATAGAATAATAAAGTTACCCAAGAAGCAATTATCCATAAATGATTGATTATATTACAAAACATAAACATTTCAGCAAAACTTCCTCAGTGCTCTTCTTGCATAAAATCTACATTTTCTCACAGTTCTTCTTCCCCAATTACAAACATAAGATCTTTTATTTCACAGGTGATAACAGAGAAGGCTGAGTGACATCGGGTGTTTAGAGGATCATTTCCTGCTGTACCTGTTTGTTTTATCTGGAGTTTGCTGTAATTGTCATATCGCCCTATCTTTATTAATATCTTGTGTAACCAGTGTCGAGGATTCAGCAGTTGAGATATTATTATATGTTTTGTCACATCAAACAGACAGACTGGTTTCAGTTTAAAAGGGATGTGTCTATGTGTGTGTGTGAGAGAGAGAGAGATAGAGAAATAGTTAGATAATTAAAAAAAATCTCATGTCTGCTCTCTCTCTTTCTCTCTCTTTAACTGTGACTCATGGTACTGAATCGCACTTGGGCGAACGGCAGCTGAGAACTCACACATTGAGCCCGTTTTCGTCGCCCATCTGTTGTTTTTTTCATTTGTTGTCTTTCTGATTATGGAGATGCAGGGGGCGGGAGGCGCCTTGTACCACATGCATAATTCTGCCTCATTTCTGCTGCAATTATGACTAATGATGATTTCAGCTCTTAATCATAGAAACGGAATAAATATAAAACGACGAGTGATTAAAAAGACATAACTTTTTCATTGCAAAAGCGATTAGTGGAAGATCAGAAGGAGCCAAAACCTAATGAGGAGAAGGGCACTAGTGGCCATCTCGCAAACAGAGCGGGTCTGGAACACTGTGGTGTGTTGGACACTCACACACTCCAGCAGGCACGCTCTTGCTTCCGGCCCCTTATGGCTTGACTGGCCTTAGAAAGACCATGGAACAGACATGTACTCTGTGCTCTTCCTCCCACGTCTAGCTCAGATTTTTCTCAAATTATAAACCTAAGTGACTATTACACACAAACCTAATTAGAAGTGTAACAGAGTAAATAAGTCTATGTTTACTTTTCAGATAGAAGTTGTGGAAGGTTATTAGACAGATTATCATACGAATGTGATCTGATCATATCAGAACATTAAGCAAGCAAACTATTTGAAGAAGAGAGAGAGGGAGAGAGAGAGAGAGAGAGAAAGAGAGAGAGAGAGAGAGAGAGAGAGAGAGAGAGAATATGTGTTTGTGTGTGGTCATTAAGTTTATAACTGCAAGGCCTTATACAGTATTAAAGACTACAGTGAAACTTTTTGGTGAGTCTAAAATGTTTTCTTTAACTTACAGGTTTGATATCTACTGTAGCTGCTTACAAACATTTTGATTCTTCGCTTCCCATTATAACACCTACAATGTTTAATTAGTTCAGCAATGTATCTATTAATCTGTTACTGTTACTGAGCTAATTCAGCATTATAAGAAAGAGTTAGATCAACACTGGGGAAGATAGATAAGGAAAATTGAAAGATTTAGAAGAAAAGTAATATCGCCACCTCCTTTGTCCAAACTGACCTGCAGAATTCGAGGGAATTAATTTCTTGATAGTTGCCCACAGAATTTGTGACAATTATTTAATTTGATTTTCTTGGTCACAAAACAGCTTTACAGAAGTCTTGGTCTGGACCCTTTGGCAATTATGGCAAGTAAAAACTTCTTAAAAATACCAGAAAGAAATGTGCCTGGAACTAAATTTTAAAAATGGGATCCCCCCCGAAAGTTGGCTCATGAAAATTCATAAGATCGTATTGATCTCCTATTCCTTTATGTCTTTATATCACTATATTTCACATACCTGAGTAAAAGTGGTGCCTGGAGCTGTGGAAATGCATCTTCAGTATAACATATTTTAAAGTCAATTTACTACTACTACTACTACTACTACTACTACTACTACTACTATTATTATTACTACTACTACTACTACTACTACTATTATTACTACTACTACTACTACAACTACTACTACAACTACTACTACTACTACCTGACATTCAAAGTGAAACTTCACCTGAATATGTTGGTTAGGTTTAATTACCCTCCAACCATTACATAGACATACACTAGCAGACTGAAAGGCAGGATTTACTCTCAGGCAGCCGGCATCTTGAAATGAACACATTATTGAACACTTAAACATCAACACATGTATACTGTTGGGTTACACAGCTCCATTATGCACATAATACTGAACATTATTGGTCTTATTCTTATTGGCTGCTATGTTTAAAATTGCACTCACATGTTTATGTAATTATACTGCTTCTCAGATTAATACTGCACATTGCTTAATGTTTGATTACATTGGATGTTGTGCTTTCATAGTGTTTTGACCTTTGACTTGTATGTCTTTTGATATTGATAATTTGTTGTGTCTTGTGTTTGCATAGTAACAGGATAAGCTGAAATGAGTAATAATCTCAATTCACTTGTTGCACATGTACAATAATGCTAACTTGAATATCGAATCTACTGTATATTTGGTTATAAAGGTGTAGGGCTGTAATGTAAATATGAAACCTACCACAATGCCCCGGGAAACGCTAGACAACAGCGGTAGCAGTGCCAGCACTGTCAGCATAGTGTGCAAATTCTGGCTCTGACACTTCTTCAAACTCAGCTACAACTCCTGAGTTCATAATTGATCTCAACTTGATCGCGTATTTTTGTTTCAACCGATACTTTTGTTCTGTTCAAATTTTGTTAATTCCATTTCCCAGAATATTTACAAACTCGTAGTCTAATTTAAATCATCCTGATCAGGCAGTTAGTAAGGATGAATGCATGAATGTTGTAAATGCATCATGCATGTTCATGTTCATGATTAGTGTCGTTGTCCTGTAAACTTCATATATGACTCCTCGCTTTTAGCTGCATAAAATTACAAACATAGTGCTCACACAACACCGCTAGAACTAACCTTTCTGGCAAGTTTAAACAAACAAACAAACAAACAAACAAACAAACAAAAAACCAATAATGTGCCTTCTATTTGTATCAAATAATGCATTCATATTCAATTACATTTCTGTTGGGTTATGTGTGGTAGCCCATTTGTGCCAGTGGTTCTCAGGGAAATTTTGAGAAATCACAACCCACTATTGAGTAATTATGTTATTGAGTTTGTAGAGATATTAGCCTGTTTGACTGTTCACTTTAATTGGATGGGTTTAATCCAAACCTCAATAACTCTGAAACAAGTAGGACGCTAAGTTATGCCAAATATGTTCTGTGGGCAGAAAGTTCAGGATTAGAAAGCTCTATAGCTGCAATAAATGTTTAAAAATATTATAAATATTTTTAAAATTTAAATAAAGAGACTAATATTTTAATAGATTATATGATATGATATAGTAGGCTATATATTTGTAGAAAATTTGTAAATGTTTTTCAGAGTTAAAGGGGTCCCTGGTCACCCCCCCCCGTCCTAACCAACCAATCCCAATCTGGTCCCCTCTGCCAGTCCACAGGCCCTGTATGAAGGAGGTACACTAGAGTGTAACAGGAGAAAAAGGCTCTAACGCGAGACACAGATCTGTCCGGAGTGAGAAGAGTTAACGGCAGTGTGACGGCAGGAAGTCGGCGAAGTTGCTCCGGGCGCCCGTCCGGTGCGGACCGCGCATGCGCACTGGCTAACATAGACGCACGCTCGCCCGAACGCCACAGCGGTCCCCGACGTTGTTAATCACGCGCTTCCCGCCTCGCGCCTCCGCCGCTCCCCTCACGCGCTGATTTGCAAGAGCAGATTAATCAGAGCGCGAGGCTCTTGATGAAATTTTGCTGTTATTGTGCCCAATTTTAGCAACATCTTTTATTATCTTCATTATTCATTTATGTGGAAAAGGGAGGGCGGAGGTGTGTGTGTGTGTGTGTGTGTGTGTGTGTGTGTGTGTGTGTGGTGTGTGTGTTTTTATATCTTGGTGAGACCAAATGTCCCTAGGAATAGGAATATCTCAATTGTGACCTTATGGGGTCCAACAACAACAACAATAGTTATATGTATATATATATAAAAAAAACTAAACTAAACGAGCAGAAAGGTTTTCTATTGGGTATTAACAATAAGGATATGGTTTGCAAAGCATTAATTAGCTGCATTAATAATTATGTCAGTGGAAGGTCCTCAAAAGGATAGTAAGACAATCATGTGTGTGTGTATGTGTGTGTGTGTGTGTGTGTGTGTGTGTGTGTGTGTGTGTGTTTGGAGGGGGGATCCTGACAGGCATGCGCTGTCAATTATGCAAATCACGTCCCAACTTTTGCAGATTACTTCATTTGCCCCACCATTGTTTGTGAGAAATTTATTAATTAAATAGTGCCAGCCTAACATTTCAACTGAATTTTTTTTAAAGCTCGGGGTTTCATTTCGGTTTCTCATGCAGCTGCTCTTATGTGACTGGCCTGTGCCAAACCTCATGGCCAAATAAACCCTGAACCCCTCAAGCAGCAAGCGACGTACGCTCAATGTAATGAGCAGAAATTGAATTCAAGTTTGCTTGGAATTGACTTCAATTAAGGGCTGCCTTAATGATAAATTAATCTTTTCTTCTTTTGTAGGCATTTGTTTTTCAAAGGCCTTCTTTGGCAGCTGCACACAGAAGGGACTCAATAAAGAATCCCAACCGGAGCGAGATCCGTGAGATGATAGCAAAATTAAAGCTTTTGTAGTTAACACGCTCGGATAAAATTGGATGTAGGCTAAGCACACATTCTAATTTCCATTTATTGTACCACGTTTTCTCGCACGTGGATAAACTAGCAGTTTAAATATTGTCAGGCGTGGCAGATAGTGTTAATCCGTTTTAACGAACTCCTAATTAAACATACATTTCAGGGCTTAAAAGTGTGTGAAATCCGAAGGCTTGGGGAGAATTGGATTGGGGGTTGCTTCATAACATGTTTTTCAGGCTGCAGAAATGTGTCATTGACTCTTTTGATTAGCTCACCATGTCCTAAGCATGGAGCACATTATTCCCTGATTGGCACTGAGAGAGCCTGGGGAGGGAAGTGAGTGAATGAGTACAGTGCACAGACTCTGTGGCATTTTGGGTTTGGAATGTGGAGCCTTTTTTTATGCTTTGTGCATTCGGTGCCCTTTACGGCCGCTGTAGGGGGCAAACGGGCAAGCAGTGTGACTCCTCATGCCAGGACACAGGGAACCTGGTAATGTTGGCATGTAATTCCTCACTAATACAGTGTCATCATACTACAGGGTGTCTCCATACATAGGGGAAAGTAACACTTTTTAACAAAATGTCTTCCAAAATGTTTCACACTCAGTTTATTTTATAATAATGTTTTCCAGATAGCCTTTAAGAACACCTTTGACAAAAGAAGAACGTGCTGAAATCATTCTCATGGTTGGATCAGGAAGCTGTCGCAACGCTGCGGTGGAATTTAACAGGAGTCATGGCGATCACATCACACACGACACTGTTGCTAAACTTATTAGCAAATTCAAAAATACTGGAAATGTTGCGGACTCATCTACAAACATCCACTGACAAAGACCTTCATGTTGTGTTGACATACATAGTCCCCTATGTATTGAGACTTTCAGGACACCATGTTTGATATTTTCTTAGGTGTGTTTCTTCTTTGATAGATTTTCGTCACCCATGGGACAATGCATAGTCAATTTATTTATCAGTGTGATGGGCATTTTGTAATACAAATCTCATCATATCTATTCTGCTCTTTGCTACAGTAAGGATATGGTGGGTTACAGGTATCTGCTCTTGTGGCACATTGAAAAAATAATATATATATAAAAAAATACTGAATATAGTAGGGATGAGGGAGAAGAAAATCAATTGTGTCAGTACCAGAGCTGTGTCCTATTCTTAGTTGTCCCATCCTTTAACAGTATCTGTCTCATTAGACTGGATATTAAATAAAAAGGAACCTAGCTACCTAACCAACAATGAAAAGAAAAATGAAAAGTATCAGTATCATCATACATCATAACTGCACATGTGACACTTATTCACTATCCCTAAAGAGTTTAGAGCATAGTGAAACCCAAACCTACTGGTGGTGGATAACATGAATGGCATAGGTAGTTATCTAACTAAGGCCTTGTCTTGATGTATATGAATGAAACAATGTTTTATGTTACTGAAGTAACTTTTGTTTTTTGAAAATTCTGACATTGCATTGACCTACACATGCCTGTTGCACTCTTGCATGTGTTATTATGAAAATGCTCTGCATATCACAATTTAGTGTGAAAGAAGTGTTCATAATTTAATTTGGCTTTGATTTATAATTACCCCTTATTTTTTTTATCTGTATATTTATTTTTAATCTATAGTTATTCCATAGTATACCATACCCATTGTATGAATCCACCCTCCCTTTTAAAAAAAATAAATAGAAACATCTTCTCTGTCACTCAGTATGCATGCTGCTAATGTTATTCTTGAGCCATTTGACATAAAGGTTTATGACATAGCTACTATCATTGGGGTGGTGTGCTCATGTGAGCATTTTCAAATTGTTTGTGCATTTTTGTGTGGATGTAGATATTTTCAAAAAGTGCTGTGTGTATGGACATTAATTTCTTTTGGACATTTTCCAATTCTGTATATGTGTAGATGGGGCCAAAGACTAATAAGCAAGTTCGCTTTGGTGGCTAGCAACTTGCCGCGCATGCTAGCTGCCTAAGAAGTGTGTGGTGTTACATTAATTTGCTAATTTTAATTATAGAAGAACAATACACAAATACAAATTTGAACACAAATATGGTAATTTGCATACTTTTGTAAACTTGAATCTCATAATTATGGGATTGCCTAAGAATAGTTCCCAAAATAAGTACCTCAACTGCCCTCTAAATGAGACAGACTTATTATTATTATTGCCCAATTAATATATTGTCTATCATGTAACGGTCTTGTTATTGGAACACAGTACAGGTACAATGACAGTGATCAGTTTTTATTAGTCACATACACATTACAGAACAGCAAAATATTTATTTTCCCCCACATATCCCAGCACGTTAAGAAGTTGGGGTCAGAGTGCAGGGTCAGCCATGATACAGCACCCCTGGAGCAGAGAGGGTTAAGGGCCTTGCTCAAGGGCCCAACAGTGGCAGCTTGGCAGTGCTGGGGCTTGAACCCTGACCTTCCGAACAGTAACCCAGAGCCTTAACCGTCTAGCCACCACTACCCCATGGTATAATTATTAATAGATGCCAAAAATGAGCACTGGGTGTTCTGTTAAATAAAATATTTGCTGTTTTTGTTTGCTTACAAATATTTATAAAATGTATTATGTTTATTTGGTTTTTTGTATTATGTTAATTGGTTTTTTAGATAACAAGTAATGAGTGTGTGGCTCTTGGTGTGCATGGTGATAGACTGGCATCTCATCCAGGGTGTATTCCTGCACGGTGTTATGAGGATTGGTTCTGGATCCACTGTGATCCTGACCAGGATAAAGCAGTTATTAAAGATAAGTAGCAACTGTGATTTTGTGTATTATTCTTGATAAGTGTTAAATAAAACCAGTTCTTGCAGGTGCACTCAGACTTTTGAACCCAGTGAGGGCATGCACTTGCAGAGACCAAAGTAGGCCTCGGGACATGTAAACCATGTTTTAATGAGTCTACGTGCCATTACAGTAATTATAATGACTTAATGTCAAGCCACTGTCAGCTGTGTGGACGTTCAAAAGGGTCTGGACAAGTGTATGCAGGAAATTGGTAATTTGTGAAAACTCCAAAACACATCTCTTAGCTGTACACTCACTGCAGGAGAATGAGCTGCAGATACATCCTCGTGTAAGTGAGCTGGGGAAGTGATTATTTATTTGAACATGGTATATCATACCCATGTAATTACATGGCACGCAGAGGTGGGGCCGCTCTATTTGTGTTATCGCTGAGTGCTCAGACTAATGAATTCCATGAATCATATGTTAAATATATATGTATATTAGAGCCATGTGAAATAAGCTTGGAATTATGGGGTTTCCAGACTACACTGGTCAGTAGTAGTGAGTTAGCTTTGTAAACAGAAAAAAAGAAGAAAAAAGACTTTTGAAATGGTTGTGATTAGTGATGAAGTGTATCTTGAGAGAACACATGTTTAGTCTCACTAGTCCCACAGGTTTAGTCTCTCTCTCTCTCTCTCTCTCTCTCATTCTCCATCTCTCTCAGTGTCTGTACACACACATACACACGCTAAGTCACTACAATTAACAAAATTTTGTGAGCCACAATGAGTAATCTCTTAACTGTGTGCCAGTAAACAGTCCTCAGTGTTGGTATGATAAGGCAATCCCTGCAAATAACAATTAGCTGAAATTCGACAACTGCATTTCACAAACGTATTCATCGAATAATCATTACTGTCAATTCTCTTCATCAGAGTAATAAAGACTGTGATTACCTCATGATTCAAGCAGTGTGTCTCTGTAGTTTCAAACCAACATAGCCGACTCTCTGGATTCCTTATCATTCTGAGGCTGTCTCTCCTGATATCCACTAAATAGAAACAGAGAAACAAAACAAAACATTGGTGCTTGTAATGAAGAGGGCGTGCTTGTATCTCAGCTTCAGCACTGTAGAATACCCCTGAACGGGAGCTGAAGAAGTCTGAAGAGAGGAACTGAACATTACGCCAGGCATTGCTCAGCTCATAAGATCATAAGTGCTTCTTATCATAGCACTTTCATACTAACAGTACAACTTTGGAAAATTCAGTGATCAACTTTAATAAATGAATGACAGGTTTGGTTACCAGAACGACAGCTGAAGGTTCTTGGAGAGGTTCATCGAGCAGCAGCTGCAGGTTTGGCTCAACGACATTAACACACACACACACATACACACACACACACACACACACACACACACACACACACACACACACTTAGACAGAAGCAGCGTACAGGTCTCAAATGTAGTTAAAATATAACATTTTAACTGATACATACCTGGAGGACTGAAAGAGTATCTACTGACACTTCAAGCACATCATCAAGCTTTGCAATAAATTTGTTTTATGTGACTCAGAATTACTACTTCAGTTACAGCGAATATTTTCTATTGTATATTTAAAACCAATAGCCAAGTTTATTAGTTAGTAACACTAGGATCAATATTGTATTGTGTTGAGCCCTTAAAACAGGTAGCCATGTTTTCAAGTGCTATTAAACTGTACAATTCATGTTAGACCAGAGTTTCCCCAAACACACAGATGATACATTGGTGTTTTTGAGTAGAGTTTTTCTAATTGAAAACCACATTTTGTTTACAAATCCTAAATGAACGCAGGGAGAGAGAGAGGTAGAGCATGAGTATGTACAGGTGACCTGATTAAACTCTCTAAAACCTCATGTCACTGACTGTCACCCAAATCTATTTAAATATTATACTGTTATAGTTATTAAAACCTTTAACTGAGATCAGTTAGCTGACAATCTTTATACTCACTATAATAATGTGTAAATGAAATCATTATCCAAGTTCACCAGGTAGATAACATGCATTTGTTACACAGTTTGGTGGCGTGCTAGCTGGCTAATCACTAAGCTAATCATGATTTAATGTAAAGCCAATAGCCAGTGTTGTTTAAAGTAACCTTCTAATGGGGTAAATATTACATTGTGGAAATAAACAAAGGTCTTCAGCCAAGCTAATGAAGGATTTTAGTGTGTAAATTAAACCGGGAGCCAAGTTCGCTAGCACGGTAACTAGCGTTAGGCTAATTCACACCAACAGACAAGCTTGTTTGTAAGGAAGAATACATTAGACTGTAACACTGTAACTTGAACATAATTTATTGTAAAAGCAATGAGGCCTAAAATCACATGATCGGCTGAAGCTCCTCCTACCCTGAGGAGCAGGAGTAGCGTTTCCTCTCCGCAGGCAGAAACTCAATGCTATGTTTTGGTTTAAAATAATTAGATGGAATGCATTTATCACCATGGAGACATTTTAAACACAAACAATTTTAAGAAAAACAACAAAAAACACAGATGACACATGATTTAATGCACAGATTCTTGATCCCAAGTGAGATTCAACTGAGATGCGGATTGGAATTTCTGCATAGAGAGTTCATTTTTGGAATATTTAATAACTATTAAAACGACATTATTATTATTATTATTATTATTATTATTATTATTATTATTATTATTATTATTAATAGTAATCTGTATTTTGTATTGTTGTTTATAATAATAATGATGATGATAACAACAACAATAACAACGACAATTAAATTGTAATAACAGGTACTTATTATTATTTATTTATTAAATAATAAATAATAATAATAATATTAATAATAAAAAGTAGTATTTGATTAGGCCTACATAGTAACTGTGACTGAACTTTTTAAAATATGCCTGTATTTAAAATATGTATTTAAAATACACCTCCTGAGATGAATAAGACACAAACCCAAAGGATCTGGGGCTGGGATTGTCCATCATCACCTGTAGTAAACAGCAAGGAAAACGAAGAATTAGCATTCTACACACAGACACACACACACACACGCACACACACACACACACACACACACACACACACACACACACACACACACACACACACGCACAAAACAACTCTCAGTTCTACAGCAGCTGAGAGTGCTCTCAGAATTGATGATTCCTCTCCTCTCCAAGCAGTTGTGTATTCAGGAGTAGTTTTAATTAGAGCTGAATTATTGAGGCTTACCATTGGAATGGTGTGTGTGTGTGTGTGTTACACAGGGAAGATGGTTGATTGAGACTGATTGGGGCGACCTGGATCCTCATTTACTCATGTTTATTATACCTATCTTCTTCTTCTTTCTTTCTTGCTTACCTATTAAGAAAAAGTTGGGGACAATATGGAAAATGCTAATACAATCAAAGAGGAAATATTTGTAAATGTACTTTGACTTGTATTTAAAGAAAAAATGCACAAAGGCAAGGTATTTGATGTTTTACCTAATCAACTGCATAATCCTGATCTGTCTCAATTGAGAATGTTTGCATTATGAAGCACAAGATAAGGCAGAGAAGGCATCATATTGTTGTGCAGCTGAAGAAATGCCTAATAGATTAATGGGGGGAAATTCCACTTGCTAAACTTAACCAACTGGTGTGGTCAGCGCCCACACGATTAATTGTTATTAAAAGAAAAGGTGATGTTGCACTGTGTTAAACAGACGGCTATCCCAACTTTTGGGAGTCTTTTTTTGGGAACTTGGAGTGCGTTGCAGTCGTCAGATTTGAAATGAGTGTGTATTATCAAAAATAAATAAGAATTCACAAAGTAATTGTACAGGGTGAATTTTTCTTGTGTTTTTTCTTTTTTTGTTTTTGTTTTTACATTTTCCATACTGTCCCAACTTTTTCGGAATTGGGGTTGTATCCTGAAAAGTATACTAGGACCTATTAATCATTGCTAATACTTGTTTTAGAAAATAATTTTCTATGTATATTAGAGGCGCTATGTAAATAAAACTATTGTTAAAGTCAAACACTAAGAGTGTTTCATACATATGGAGAATGCTAGTAAAATTGCATGCGATGCAAACAGTACTTCGCACATGGATACACCAACAACTCCATCTAACATCTATCTTTGATAACATTCATTTGAAAACAAGTTTTGAAAACATTATTGGTGTAGTGTAGTAAGGTTTTGCCCAGAATATATGATTTGAAGTAAAACATTTGTATTTATGTTTCTAAATATGAACAAATCAGACATTTATGTTCATTCCATAATCTTAACTACTTTATCCTGGTCAGGCTAGGGGTAGGTCCGGAGCCTATTTTTGGGAGGCTGGAGGAAACCAGAGGACCCAGAAGAAACCCACATATACACAGAGAGAGCCTGCAAATCTCCATAAAGACAGTCAGCCAAATCAGGATTAAACTAAGAACTGTTAGGTAGCAATACCTCCTGCTGTGACAGTGTGCCACCTTAGACATTTATGTATTCATAAAAATCATCTAGAATAGTTCATGGGATCTGAGACACAGCTAATGACCCATGTTTGATTACCAGTTCTACATAAGCCCTGTACTTCAGGACTAATTTCCAGAGGGCAGTAAAGGTCAGACATGTCCACCTGTGAAATAACAGTGACATGATGACATTCAAATGGCAGGATGAAAAGAGCCATGAGTGGAAAATATTCAGGTTCCTTTTAATCATTAAACCATTAGTGCAAATGTGGATTTGAAACTGAGCCATTAGGATCATGTACTGAAGAGAGAGCTCTACACATTTCCGAATGCACACGCTCTCTAAGACAGAGGTCTTACTCTTTATTTTAGCACTGTTTTTATTTCCTACTCTATCAGTCTCTCTTTTTACCCCAAAATTTCTCTTTCAGTATTACAATTTCTCTCTGGGTCTTTCCTCCTTTTAGTTATAATATTTTTCAGGTGCTGTCCAAACCCCCCCAACCCCCCGAATTCAAAATCGAATTGTGCTTCCACTATATCTTGTTTTAATATATCTAGTGATCCTAGACATTTTCAGCTTTCTTCTATTTATACTTTTGTGTTAACCAACAAAATATTGTATTTAATCAGGAGTTGGTTTTTGCTGCTTACCATCATCTGCAGTCTCTCTCTTTCTCTCTCTCTCTCCATCCAAATGAGGTTGTGTGGGGAGAGGAGCTGTGCATTAATGAGCCTATGCAGGCCTGTATTATGTTTAATTAGCTGGTTTATATAATGAGCTGCTCGTTGCTAATGGAGGTGACTTGCTGTGAGCAGTACATCTGCAGGAATAACCCCACACAATCAACCCTGTGTAGACCCATGCGATGGGAAACTAGAGCTGTGTGCTTCAAAAATGAATAACGTGCTCGTGTCATCTTCCGAAGTCCATTAATTAACTGGGCCGGTCGAGGCCTTTTTCTTAATTTCATGTACCATTAACATAATAAACAATATTGCAGTAAGCACAACGTGATCGCTTTAATAGACACTATTTATTTTACCTTATTATTTAAATCTGCAGTAATAGGGGAAAGAAACATAAATATAGCTGTATGGCTCCTTTTGCGAGGAATTCCCATAAGAACCCAAGCAGTTGCAGATGTTTGTTAAAAACCGCACAGTCTTGTGCTTTGGGCTGCAGTTAATTTGCACAGCAGAAAGGTGTTGTAATTTCACACCATGGCGGCCAGCGAAGTCCTACTTCAGTCCTCTGCCTGCTTCTATACTCATTACACTCTTTCAATCCACTGCTAAATCCACACAAGAAAGAGACTAAATGATTCAGTGGAAGGGGTTTGGACATGAGAGTAAATTTGACATGGTCACATGGGAGTTTGAGGAGAAGGTTAGTCTGCTTAGCATTTGTGAACTTCTCTGAACTTGTTTGAGAAAAGCTCCTTCATTAAAACAATACAGGAATTTAATTTCTTGACAGTGAATCTATTGTGACCTTCTAAAGACCTGGCCTGGAGGTGAGACATGATTAGTGTTATAGTGGAGGACAGGTGCATCATTATCTCATTCTGCCTCCTCCACGACTGTGTTCCTGCTCCCAATTCGACCGGCACTCGTTTTCCTCGCCAGATCCAGAACAGATTTAGTCATCAGTATTCCAGCTAGCTCGGCCTGCCCTCCGGTTTTCTCCTCGTTTATTAAAGCTCCCGTTCCTGCCCCACGGTAATGTACCGCTCCATGCCTACTGTAAATGAACCGGTGGAAGAGTTCCTCATACTCTGTTTTTTTCTTACTGATGAAGCGAGGGGAATAAATTAGGCAAGCTCAGGACAAGGCAGAACTTGTATTTACGGAATACTTTATGATTCCCAAATTTGCCCAGCTCCTGTTCCCTCATTGCCATTCAGGGTTTATTAGTAGACACAGCGTGCCTGTGTACTGTACAGGGCCGGTCAGTGACATGCAGAGAGTTATGGCTAAGGTTGAGCTCTAATTGGGAAGAGTATTAGGAGGCTTAGGGATGCTCTGGTTTGCATTATGGCTGAAGTCATACTCACTCTGAAAATATCTAGTATGGTAGACTTTAGAGCTTGGAATACATTAAATCACACTCTAATTTATTCAGAACTTCAGTAGAGTAGTGATACATTAAAAGTGGGCTTTTATCCTATTAGGTTCAAAATGTAAGGCTCATTATACCTCCAGTTTAGAGAACCAGACACACCGGATATTCTAGCCAGCTCAAAGTTTGTCAGAAAAAAAAAAAAAACACTTTTTGTCCCTGTGTTCCAGGAAAGTCATGGTGGAAGGATGAATAATAGATAAAGCTTCTCTCCGAGCTGTTATCAGCTTGTGTCGGCCTGATACTCCTGAATCTGTCCCCTGTTTCCTGTGACACAAAGCTTTTTTGACCAGACTCAACTGTCTGTGGTGTGGCGGGGTGCTGTCTCATTATGGCCGGCTCGAGTTACTCATGAGCCACGCTGGTCATCCACTGGCGCCAGAAGCATATGGCTAATGACTGGAGATCAATTGTCCGGTAACCTGAATGCAGTTTGTTTTGGCATTTGGTTCAGCATGCTCAAGCTGGACAACACTCTGTGGCAGAATTACGCTGGCACACTAGGGAACTCTGGTCAGAAAGTATTAGAATGCAACCTGTACAAGAATTTATGAACTTCATTCAGTGTCTGTATTATTTTTGTTTTCCAAGAAGGGTGAGATTGTTCTTTGTTAGATTGCAATTGAAAAAAAAGTGACACTTTTCCATCAATATATACTCAATATGTACATTAAGGATACACCACTTAGAAGAAAAAAAAAGTAAAAAAATGCTCCGTTTAAAAATATGAAATACACAACGTATATAAAATCAGTTTTATAATAAAGAGTATTAGAAATAGCAGCTAAAACATTGGTGATTTTTTTCATTCTTCTGCAGTTTCATATAAAGATGTCTCACACAACTTTCAATGTGATCATACAATATAATGGTGCTTCTCACAATTTTATACCTTGAAATGAAACGTGACATCATGTGATCACGTGAAAAATGTAACATAAAATTAAAATGAATTAATCATCTGAAACCATCACATGTAGAAAAATAAAAATGCATGCCCTACAAGTGAAAATGTACAATGAACTACCTGTAAGAAATTCATGTGAAAATGTATGAAACATAAAAACCATAGAAGCCATAGCAGTCTATAGAAGCATGATGTCTATAGAGTATGAAAGATTCTGTTAAGCAAAAGTGAAAGTGGCTGAAGGCACTGTTATGGAGGCTGAAAAGTAAAAAAACAAAAACAACATTTTATACAGTCACCATTTGGTCACATTATATGGAAAAACTAGGCATAGACATTGTGAGTACACTGTGAGATTAAATTTTAATTTTGGCCAGAAATATTCATTTCTGTGCATCCCTACCACACACTGCAAATATTTATCTTAATACTTAAGTAACAGACTTACTGATGTGGTTTAGTACTCAGTATGACTTACTGTAAACTATAAAACTAAGCTAAAAATACCCCAAACTCCACCAAGAACAAAAACCCCCCACTGTGTAGTCCTTTCAGAATCATTATTTTCCTTAGCACAATTTGGTATCATTCTATTACTCAAGTGACGTTAGGTAGACAATAAACATCTGACATTGCAGTAAGGAAGAAATTCTAAGAAATAAATTCTATTTTGCCAAACTATTCCTTTAGCATCGTAGAAATAACAATGCACAATCCTAAAAATACAGCTACTTGCAATCCTCTCATGCTTTCCCCTGTTATTTTTCAGTGAAGTCATAAGCGCTGTAAATCTGATCTAAAGACTTCATCCTATGTTGAACAACTACATGCCATTTGGATTAAAAAAACAACAAAAAAAACTGAATGTAAAGTAGCTTTCATGAATTTCCTTTGATGTTCTCCAGACTTAGAAAACAGGACTGGTCCTGGATCCTATCTTGTGCATATGAAGTGGACGCTCGTCTCTGCTGTCAGCCAGAAACTTTGCTCCTTTCCAAAACCAGCTAAAGGAGCCAAAAATGTACTCATATTATTTTATGAACTCTGCAAAAGTCCAAATCCGGCAGTCAAATGAAATGGAAGTGGACGTTGGCTGTGTGGATGCATGCCACTCTTCCAATGAAAAGCTAAAATTCCACACAGAGCGGGTGTGCAGAAGTGGGTTATATAATGGGGCTGGTAATTTCTGGCAGCCATGTTGTTTTTTCGGGGCCTGCAGTGAAATAAAGGACTGCCTTTTCAGGACGGTTTGGCACATGTTTGCACAACGCTTCACTGTCATTAAACTTAATGGCCTGTTTAAATTCGGCTTCAGCCTGTCTTATGTGTGGATTTCGCTCAACACCAAAAGAATGGTTGGGTACGATACAGAAGACGTGGCATGTACATGTGGGTATATAGCACTGGTCTGTGTTTAAGTATTCTCATAATGTCTTATCCTGTCTCCTGTGCTGTTTAGGTTCAGTTGAGGTCAAGTAGAGTAAATTGGCCGTAAAAGCAGCTGTCTTAACACTTGTCATAGCTGACTTTTCCATTGTCCATTTAGCAGCAACAGTTATACAGAGAGCTACTGATTATAGTGCTGGCAGAGGTTTGAAAAAAGGATTATAAAAGATTTTCCCTGCAGCAATGCTCTCCTCATTATAAAAACATGTTCATTAATTAGCAGCAAACTTTGCCTGGTTATGATCACTTCAAAAAGCAGATCTAATCTCTCTGGAAGATCAAGTACAGTTCTGAAACCTGATATTTGCCCATTTATTTTGGACTCCAAATAATATTAAAGTGGGATTCAGTTTGCCAAATACTACCCTTTCCCCCCGATGTCTCACAGGCTTTACTCTGCTTCCCATTAGTGTGTGTTTGTGTGTGTGTGTGCGCGCATGAGGCTTTTGGCCCGCAGCTTTGGTACTTCCCCAGTGACCATGTCGGCTACGAGCATTTACAGTGCATAAGTACACGTCCAAAGAACTTGTCTCAATTTCTTTGAAACTCTGTGCACTCTGCAGCCCTGACACTGCCTTAAGTCATAACACCATAGTGTAGATTATTTACACATTATGTCTTTTATACTGTGCTTTCATGCCATTGGAGTCTCACATCGCTTCGCCTTTTGTAATCCCTTCAGGTTCAGGTTCAGGAATTACTTTAGATTTTTCACTAAAAGTGCAACAATACTAAGAATGATTTGCCAGCATAACATAAAACATTGATTTCACACAATTTATAAATAATTGCAGTTAGATTACAGAAATTATATGATGAGGCACTTCTGATATCTAGGGTGTTAATGGTGCTTCTAAATCTGAAACAAAAAGGTGATTATGGTTGTCCCATATCCCCTGTCTCCTTTTTATCCTCCCACACATGCCCCAAAGGGAACCCAAACATGGGAAGGGCTTTTGGTTCTAACTTTTATTTAAATATGGTTTAAATAGGGCTGTCTAGTCTTGAGCTCAAGTCTGGTCTCAAGACATTTTCAGTATTGACTTGGACTTGGTCTCAAACATACTGGCATTTTTGCTAGGACTTGTCTTGGCCTTGAGCATTGGTCTCCTTAAATACCTAAAAATGTTGTAAAAAGAGGTTTGTTGGTGTCTTTTCCCTTTGCCTATACAAAGTTCGACAAGAGGCAATTTCTTTTTTTTTCTAGAAAACAGTCTAATCATTGGTGCAATACATGAATGAAGCCAAAAAGACTTCCTTTTTGGTCTCAATCTTGACCCACTTTCATCTTTACTCGATCTCGGTTAGTCTTTGTCTTGGACTTGATAATGGTGTACTTGACTACAGCCCTTGTTTATACTGGGATAGAATAAAAATATTAAGCATTTAAAATACATTTTACAATTGTACTATTTTTTTGGATCAATAAGATTGCGATTGCCATGAAATGAACAGAACAGTATTTGGTAATTTTGTCTGTTTTTGTTGGAATTCTTCCATATTCTTTCATGACAATGCATCATGGCCTGAATTTGCCTTGCTCTTATAATTCCTGCCCTGGTCTTTCATGTCCCCTCTTCAGTCTTTACTGTCACAGTTGATAAAGCTGCTGAGTTTTCAGGCCTGCAGCACACTCTGGAAACAAGGCCTCGTAAACCTCACTTCGCAAATCCAAAGTTATTATTACCTGCCCACAATAAATCGCTGCCGAGGAGAGAGAGATAGAGAGATAGAGAGTGCTTGAGAAATAGTGCCTCTGTCTTTCTCAGAGTCGTCTCACATATCGTCCGGACAGGACAAAGCGAAGGCAGCATGGATCAATGAAGCTCTCTACAAACAGCATTAGTACACAACAATGTATGATCAGTTTACTGAAAAAAAAAAAAAACCCTTCAGCTGGCTCCCTGCACTCACTGGGCCCTTACTGGAAACAACTGATGCATTGTTGCGGTGAAATTAATCCTCCAAATTCATTAGCCGAATCAGATATTCAATCGACGCGACCCAAAATAATTACGTGCCGGAGAACGGATGACAGATGACTTCTATGCCTGAGTGTTGTGTTTGCTCGCTGAGCCTGCCTTATTTCAAAATTGGGGAATACGATACAGGCCAAGCTCATCATAATAACAAAACGCTGTCCGCATCTGAATCTAATTTATCTCTTGTTTTAGGTTTGTCAGTGTCTTCTGTTTCTCTTCAAGGCACCAGAGAGAGGAAATGAGACGTGAAAGGTGCCAGTGTGCGCTGGCTCTCTGCTCAATTCTCAATTTTAGCACAATTATTAATCCATACACAATCTGACTGAGTGTCCTGGGTTACCAAATAGGGGGGAAAGAGAGAGAGAAATAGATAAAGAGATATCTAATAAGAACTACACCATTTCTGTGCAAATACATCAGGTTCTTTTTTTCTCCAAACATGATCGACGTGCTGGGACGTGAGTCTTTTGTACACACACACATACACACACACACACACACACACACCGATCGACACAGTGATCACAAATCTCTCTGGCTGAAAAATATGATCTAGAAGCCAAATTACCCACCATTAAACAACAGCCTTCTATAGAGAAGGTGTGAAGCGAACACACGGCTCTTTCACGACGGCCCGTGAATAAAATGTGGCCCAAATGCGTCTAATTAATGGGCTCCTCGTGAACCATGTCCAAAAATCACCTCTTTAAAATGTGCATTATTTTAGGCTGCATAAATTGGCCAATAGTTGCGCCAGTGTGTCACCAGAATGAGCAGTGTGCAGTCAATTAGTCGAGAGTCCCTCGTGCTCCAAATACGTTTGTGTTCACTGTTGGCAGTCACAGACTGTGTAGATTGTACTGTAAGTTTTCCCAGACAATTTCTTCCAGCATGTGCGAGAGACATCTGGACTGTGATATTTCACCATAAATCTTCCTGTACAGACAAAGGTGGTGTGATGATTGTTGTAAGTGGAACAAAAGCTCTTTTTAGAAACAACCCCCTTCTTCATATAAAATGAACCGAAACTGCTCAAACTGTGGTTTATAAGTGGCTGTCAGTGGATGTCAGTGTCTTTGTCATATTGCATGGTAGATGGCAATAAATGAGGTTATCTGATATCACATAAGCTATTGCACAGCTGTTTGTCCACGGTTCACAGCATTTTTTCTAATTGCAGAGAGGACGCTACAGATGACTTATTTCTCAGGGTATTTTTAACCCCACAAAAAATGTGTGATTTTATCAAATTAAATAAAACAGATGGGCTATTTTGGTGATTTAGATTTAAATCAGAATCACTTTCTTTCACCAGTACATCTGATATATATATATATATATATGGTATATTTGGAATTTTTCTTAGATTGTATAATGATGTCTATATCAAATGCGTAACACAAAGGTTCACAGGTAATACCCACACAATGTGGGCTGTGTAGTCTATAATATATACTATAATGTACATACATATACAACATAGATTACAACATATTACAATGTATACACTATTAAATAAAAAGCACAAAATTAGTGGTAGAAGAACATTGCATATTAACAAAATTAACACAATGTGTACAATGTGTAAATGAACACACTGCAGGTACAGTGGCCATTCAGTCATTTATTTTCAGTAAGTGGGAACACATGGGTGTGTACCGATAATACACCCAGCAACAAAGAACACCATAAGATCATAACATTAAATCCAGTTGCATAATAATGTACAGGTTCCCCTTGTGCTGCCAAAACAGCTCTGACCTGTTGAGGCATGGGACTTCACAATACCTCTGAAGGTGTGCTGTGGTATCTGGCACCAAGATTTTAGCACCAGTTGCAAGGTGGAGCTTCCATGGACTGGACTTGTTTGTCCAGTACATCCCACAGATGCTTGATCAGACTGAGAACTGGGGAATTTGGAGGCCAAGTCAAAACCTTGAACTCTTTATCATGCTCCTCAAACCATTCCTGAAGAATTTTTGCAGTGTGACAGGATGCATTGTCATGCTCAAAAAGGCCACTGCTATTTGGGAATACTGTTGCCATGAAGGGGTGTACAGTACTTGGTCTGCAACAATGTTGGAACATGTCAAAGTAACATTCACATGATTGCCAGGACCCAAGGTTTCCCAGCAGAACATTGACTTCTTCCCATAGTGCATTCTGGTGCCATCTCTTCCCCAGATAAGCAATGAACATGCACCCAGCCATCCACATGATGTTAAAGAAAATGTGATTCATCAGATCAGGCCAGCTTCTTCCATTGCTCCTTGGTCCAGTTCTGATGCTCATGTGCTCATTGTAGTTGCTGTTGGTGGTGGACAGGGGTCGGCATGGGCACTCTGATTAGTCTGCGGCTGCGCAGCCCATACACAGCAAGCTGTGATGCACTGTGTGTTCTGACACCTTTCTATCATAGCCAGCAGTAACTTTTTCAGCAATCTGTGCTACAGTAGCTCTTCTGTGGGATCGGACCAGATGGGCTAGCCTTCACTCCCCATATGCATAAATGAGCCTTGATTGCACATGACTCTGTTGCTGGTTCACCGGTTGTCCTTCCTTGGAACACCCAACAAGACCTGCTGTTTTGGAGACGCTCTGATCCAGTCGTCCAGCCATTACTATTTTGACCTTGTCAAAAGTGCTCGTATCCTTAAGCCTGCCTATTTGTCCTGCTTCCAACACAAGAACTTTAAGAATTGATTGTTCACTTGCTGATTAATATATATCACACCCCTTGACAGATGCCACTGTTATGAGATAATCAATGTTATTCACTTCACCTGTCAGTGGTTTTAATGTTATGGCTGATGGGTGGGACAATATACAACTTACCAGCATGTTTTAGGAAGGTGAGAGGAAACTGGAGAACCCAGAGAAACCTATGAGGACATGAGGAGGGCATGCAAAACTCAGCACAGACATTAATCGGAGTTAAGGATCGAATTGGGGACTCTGGAGCTATGAGGGAGCTGTGAGGGATCTTGAAGCTGTGCCACTGTGCTGCACTGGCATGGGAAGTTGTGGAAATTTTGCAGGTTAAATATTAGAGTGTTACAAGTTATCAAATGTTAAAATGTGTTGCTCTTTATGGTTCTAATTTGTTTAAGGAATTTCCCGAGAGGGAAGAAACAGATTGAAATGTAAAAAGTTGATTAAAGTGCGTAAAATGGTCTGATATGATCTTTGATGACCTTTTCAAAATCAGAAATCTCAATGTATGCTGCAAAATTTTGAAAAGCAACAAAATTTCCCAAAAAGCAGAAACATGCAATTTATGTATATTATGAATCTGAACAATATAACTACAATTTATATTGATAAAGTGCTGCATGTGTGTTTTGCTTGAGTAGGATTCAAGAAATTATGACAAGCATATGCATCTAAGCCATGTACATGATAATCACATATTTATTATTGCTGGAGATAAAAGAAATACAACACGACCCATGAAACAAACTACAAGAGTTGTATTGCATCATGACACAATGAGCCAAGGGACAGAAGTAGTAAAATGTAGGGTAGCAGAAAGAAAAAAATGCTTCTAGTATTCATCCTCCGATACCACCTAAAAGGTTATGTGCAATAAATTCTATCTCGAAGCAAATAAACTAACATATTTCTTTCTAAAGCTACTTTTTGTAATGTGTATTTAATGTTTTTCTCATCTAACACAGTAATAACTTTAAGTGATCTTTTATGGTTAAATTTCTCAGTCAAAACTGATATGTGATTACTTGTGATTAATTAAACGAATTAACAGCACATCATGTACTTAAATCAATTAAAAGTTTTTAATTGATTGACTCTAATAAATACATATAAAATTGGACTATAATGCTTCTTTGAATTTCAGATAACAATACAGACTCTTTAATAGCAAAAGAAAAATGTGAACTATTTGCTTCCCCAAAATTTCTGCATCACATTATGTCATGTACAAAGTAATCCAGTGAGTTAGAAAACTTGCACCTGGTACGTTTCTTCAATATACATTGCCACGAACTGCCTACTTTTACAGGACTTCCTATATGACATAACAAATGACCAACTACAGACGTTTTCAGACATTGACCATTGTCAAACATGCAAGAATGTGTCTTTACTCACCACTAAGTGTACTAAGAATCAACTTTTTTAACTCCAGTGATTATAAAGTATAAAGCTCCAAAATAACTCATTGTGTTATGGTGTTTAAAAGCATATCTTCCAACTCGGAAGTGCACAGAGGTCTGTAAATACAGAAGTATGGAAAGCCAATCACATTGCACACATTCTGAAGATTGTGGCCGCTAAAGTGTAGAAAAAATATCAGCTGCCCGTGGGTGGATACTGTGATGCTGAGACTATGTCCATCATGAAGCATGAATATTTCAAAGCAGTTGTGCTAGACCCAATGCCTGAATTAAAGATGTGTTCAGTTGAAGCACCGTAGCTGAATCTGATAGCCATAAACAGTAAATTGTCACTGAACTGTTTGGGCTGGTGTACACAGTTTGACTCCTCAGGCCAGTGTAATGGGGATTCATTGATCGCTTGGGCTCTCACTGATTGAGTTAGATAATTAAAAAGCCCCTTGTATCTGTTCCATTAAGGGTTGTTTGTATTGGTCCTCTTTCTTTGTTTGTGTGTGTGTGTGTGTGTGTTTGTGTGTGTGTGTGTGTGTGCGTGTGGGTTTGTGTGTGTGTCCTGTTCCTCTCAGGAAGTGGGCATGCTTTTGAGAGTCTTTTAAGCTTTTGTCTTTTAATGTTGTGTTAGACTTTTATTTTTTTAAATCCCTGTTTCATGTTAAAATGTATTCTTTTTGCCCCAGGAATTTAGCCAAGTTTTGCTTTTATTAGTTGATGATTTATGGATTAAAGATAGAACAAAGTGTCAAAGTTCGTACAAGTGACAGAACCCCCCTTTTAAACTACAGTGCCTTCCACTAATATTGCCACCCTTGGTAAATATTATCAAAGAAAGCTGTGAAAAATAGTTTTTATTGTTTAACCTTTTGATCTTTTGTTAAATAAAAAATCACAAAAATACTTTGCTCACATGGATATCAAACAATTGCGAACAAAACAGGTTTATATATATAAAAAAAGGTTAAGTATAGGTGTGCAAAGTTTTTTGGCACCCCTTTACTCTATACTTTGTGTTACCTCCCTTTGGCAAGATAACAGCTCTGAGTCTTCTCCTATAATGCCTGATGAAGTTGCCATGTGAACACATGGCAAGGGATCTGAGACCATTACTCCATACAGAATCTCTCCAGATCTTTCACATTTCAAGGCCTGTCTACAGATTGTCTATGGGTTTCAAGTAAGGGGACTGGGATGGCCATGGCAGGACCTTGATTTTGTGGTCAGTAAACCTTTTTTGTGTTGATTTTGATGTATGTTTTGGATAATTGTCCTGCTTGAAGATCCAACGATGGCCCATTTTAAGCTTTCTGCAGAGGCAGTCAGGTTTTCATTTAATATCTGTTGATATTGGAGTCCATGATACCATATGTCCTAGCAAAATGTCAAGGTCCTCTGGCAGGAAAACAGCCCCAAAACATTAAAGAGCCACCACCACCATATGCCTCTCTGTGTGCTCCCAAACCACCTCTGGTGTTTATTTTATATAAGCTCTATTTTAGTTTCATCTGACCATAGAACCCGGCCCCATTTGAAGTTCCAGTAATGTCTGGCAAACTGAAGATGCTTGAGTTTGTTTTTGGATGACAGTAGAGGCTTTTTTCTTGAAACCCTTCCAAATGACTTGTGATGTAGGTGACTTCGGATTGTAATTTTGGAGACTTTCTTTCTCCAGCTGTGATCCATGGAGACTTTTTGACCACTCAAACCATCCTCTATCCAGTGCGTTGAGACAATATAGACACACGGCCAGTTCCAGGTTGAGTCATAACATTTATAGTTGGATGGAACTTCTTAATTATTACACTAATGGTGGAAATAGGCATTTTCAATACTTCTGCTATTTTCTTAAAACTCAACAACCTTTTGCCGCACATCACAGATATATTCCTTGGTCTTACCCAATGTTATGAATGACTAAGGGAATTTGGCCTATGTGTTGCCTCATATTTGTACCCCTGTCTTGGTTTAAAGTCATGGTTTAACAATTTCCTTTCCTATATATATATATATATATATATATATATATATATATATATATATATATATATATATATATATATATAAAAAAAAAAAAAAAAAAAAAAAAATAATGGGAATAAAAAAAAAAAAAATGGAATATACTTAAAATATATATTTTTCTCATATGAATTCATAGGGGTGCCAATCCTATTTAACAGATATATTTTTTCGGATAAACTCGTGTTGAGTTTGCAATAGTGTAATATCCATGAGAGCAGAGTATTTTTGTGAATTTTTTTTTAACAAAAGATCAAAAGGTTTGACACGCCTCAGCCAGATCACAACTCCAACTCCCAAGATGCAACACTCACCTCTCATACACGCATGCGCTCACCATCCCCGGAGTTCTGATCAAAGACACCAGTATCTAATCACACACACACACGCCATCACCGCTAGTACTTATGGCTGTCATTCACTTAGAGTCACTGCGAAGTATACGTCAAGTCAGCTCGTTTCTCTGCGTTACCAAGCCGATCTAGTTTAGTTTCCCTTCTAGTTTTCCTCGACCATTGTTTCCGGTTTTCGACAACGCACTCTGCCTAATCCTGTTTGCCCTGATCGCTTTACCCCTTGCCTGTTTAACGATTACGTCTCTTGAAACGTCCCTATTCCACGCTTTGCACCTGCCGCCCGTGCCGATTCGAGGTCCGTGACAAGGTTGAACAATAAACATAATTTCTCACAGCCTCCTTTGCTCATATTTACCAAAGGTGCCAATATATGTGGAGGGTACTCTATATTTGATGAGTAATAAATGTTCAAATGAAAATTCACTGTATAAGAAAACTGTAAAATTGAGTGCGCAGTGGATGTACACAGTATGTGTAATGTTTTGTGTTTTGACAAAAGAAATGGGAAGAATATTTTTGACCAAAATATGAGCTTCATACTGTTGTATTAAAAAAACCCAACATTTTTAAAATGTATTTTTTGTTAAACTATGTTCATAAATTTTAATTATAATTTTAATTAGCTGTGATTTTTTTTAAAATATGAATTTTGGCATGGTTCTATAAAATACTTATTCATAAATTCCTCATCTCACATTCACCGATTAAGTTGTGAGGTCTTCTCATTCTCTCAGTGAATGTTGTTTAGGCTCATTTTGGTCATTTTGAGTAGGAGATGTCCAGCATTTCAGTGCATGCTATAGTTGTCTGTAAGTATTCCAGGCAGTAAGTGAATTTTTTATTTTTTTTCCAATCACGGACATACAAGCATACACTATTAGAAAATAACACAGGTCAGGTAATATCACTGAGGAAATTACATGGGGATGCAGATTAGGTTACAGATTGGGTAATGATGCAGGTTTTGAGCTATTTTGGATTAAAATTAGTTTATTGATGTATAAATATGGACACACTTTTAGCCTTTAAAAGAGAATTTAAAGCTTCAGTCACTGTCTCTACACTAAACACATCTTCACCATTGGTATTCCCTGCTAGATGACTATTTGACTCACCCATGCATATGCTATATTTTTGTCCTCTGCTTGCACCGTTAGCATTAGCTGCTCTCCCCTTTGTCCTGGGTCTGAAAATAGCTGAGCACCTCTCATTAACAGATTAGGTGTTGCAATGGAGCTCTGTGCGGTTGGAGCTCCGTGGGCTAGTATTGTTCCTCTAGGACAGCAATTAGAGCTGATTGACGGGTTTCCACTTGGGCCAGACTGAATTGAGATGAAGGACACAACATTCTTCCTCACAGGCTTGTGAAGATAACTTCTTGTACCACTGGTGCCTCACCAATCCAATCAGTGCAATTTGTATGACATTTGGGGAGGCAGTTCATTTGTCAGTGAAATGAATTATGGTACGGGTCTCACAGAAGCAAGAACACACGTGTTAACACACACACAAACACACACACACACACACACGCACTGTCTCTACAATTTGCTGAGCACAAGCTCTCCATAAATAATAGATGAACTCTGTGGCCTGGTCGGTGATAGTAGGATGATGGACATGATAACCTGATGTCAGCTCTTCACCATGTTACTCAACTAGCGCTTGCTGTTTACATTGTTTACATTGCCAGAGAGCAGCAAATTAAACCCGCTGTTGCCAGACACTGATAAACCTGCATCCTTCACCTCTCTCTTCAGGCAGGATAACAAGGCCTTTATGCTTTTGCCTGGCTTCTACTCACTGCCAGAGTTATCATTGCTACAGCTCAGAGTATGCACAACTCAAAATGCTTGTATACAAGTCTCAGAGAGTGCGTATTAGAGAGATCAACAATCAGACATCAATCCTTCGAACACCACACTTCCCTGACGGGAATGAAAGGGAATTAGGATTCTCTGAGCGGCACAGTGGTTCTACTACGTGTTTGGACCAGTGTTTAATTAACATCTTGGCCTCTCGTTCCCACCTGAGAAATGAAGAGACAAGACAGAGGGACCTTTTGGTGTGTAATTACACCTCAACATTCCTCTTTTGATCAGGGATGCCTGGCTTTCTTTGACTCACCATTCCCTGGATGTTAATCAAATAACAGTGTCATGTAAATGGATGTGATTTGATTCCACCCTCCAAATCCTCCCAGTTTAATAGAAACCATCCAGTGCTTGCCTTAACTCCCTGCTGAAATGTTTGATGTTCAATCAGAATATTTCTTTTTTTTTACACCCCTTTACTTGCCCTTTTGGTAGACATCCAAGCCTAAAAAACTACCTCTTAATTTTGAAACGCCTCTGTATCAGTGGGATAGCATGGAGATGTTTCTTATTAATTCTAGAACCTCAAATGAAGCAGTGTTTTGACAGGGCTGCCTCTGATCAGTGCATGCTCAGAGGATGGAGAACCAACAGAAAACTCAGATATTGACCCTTTGAAGGAAAGTGGTCTGTAGCAGCTACTTGGTCTTTAACACTCTGTGCACTAGCTCAGATGCTCATTGCTTCACTTAAACAGCTTAAATTATGGCTGCCTCAAAATGTTTAATGTTTACTTGTGGTCAAATAATTTGCTTTTCTCTTCACTAAAATGGAAGTAACTGGAAGACAAAATCACTGACAAAGTTTTAAAAATGAAATCTCAGAAAATGACTGCGTAGTCTTGATGTTTGGATTGTTTCCTTAAAGATATGCAACTTTATCGTTAGGATATTGAGACACTGAGTGCTTGAATCCCAATGAGGCCATAGCCATCCATAACCCAGAGCCAAGGGAGTGACACTGGCCATTCTCTGGGTGGTAGGGACGACATAATCTCTCCTCCCTGTCACTCACAGAGACAAAAGCCGACCGTGTCCATCTGTGAACTCATATATGTTTACAGTGCCTTGCGAAAGTATTCGGCCCCCTTGAACTTTTCAACCTTTTGCCACATTTCAGGCTTCAAACATAAAGATATAAAATTTAAATTTTTTTGTGAAGAATCACCAACAAGTGGGGCACAATTGTGAAGTGGAACGAAATCTATTGGATATTTTAAACTTTTTTAGCAAATAAAAAACTGAAAAGTGGTGCGTGCAAAATTATTCGGCTCCTTTACTTTCAGTGCAGCAAACTCACTCCAGAAGTTCAGCGAGGATCTCTGAATGATCCAATGTTGTCCTAAATGACTGATGGTGATAAATAGAATCCACCTGTGTGTAATCAAGTCTCTGTATAAATGCACCTGCTCTGTGATAGTCTCAGGGTTCTGTTGAAAGCACAGAGAGCATCATGAAGACCAAGGAACACACCAGGCAGGTCCGTAATACTGTTTTAGAGCAGGGAGTAACACACTAATGACTCATTCTGCTTCAACAGGAGAGCAAACCCCAAAATATCATAGGTCAATTTAGAAGATCATAAATGCTTTGATCTACAAATCAGTTACTTGATACATTTTTCCTGCCTGTATACTGTATATTCCAGTATTCACATACTGAGAACATTATTTCGTCTAATATAAAAATTGATCTCGCTCTAAAATTCACTCCCAGGATATAATAACTAGGCCCTGGGCCCTCACTATCTCAATATTCATCTTTCTCTTTCTCTCTCTCTCTCTGTAGTTCACTCTGTTCAGGTGGCTGTTTAACCAGGGCTTTCGTCTAAACCTATGTAAAACTGAAGCTGCTTCCTCTGCTCCGTGTGTGACCTGTCGTTTTCTACAGTATTTTATTCTAATCAGTTTCTCACCAGGGGAAAGAGCTCGCAAAACAGCACTAATGTAAATGTCACTAAGAAGTGCAAGCTGCTTGGCTTATGAGGTAATAAAATTAGCACAAAAAGAAATGACTCAGGGTTATGTGTTTAAACAATTTGGGGAATTTCATTTCATTTGAATCTGTACTTGTGTACCTTTTATAATGATCTTTCTTGTCAATTTCAGGAAATTGCTAAACATAATATGACTTACACGCAAACTGTGTGTGACTTACACACCGCTTTCATATAATCATCAATCTTGGGTTCCCATTTATGCATCCCTTCATCCTCATGGGATTTTCTGTTGCATGTCAGTGTCACCAATGCTACGCACCAGTTGGATTTGTGGTTAACGTACAGTTCTCTTTAATGAGTGATAGAATCTGTATTACATTTTTGTGGTGAGTGTGAATGTTGGCTACTGTTAAGGCTTTGGTCTGAGTCAATGAGCTTTACTTGGCAGTGGGTGGCACTTCCTACAACATCAGCATGACAGTCACTGTCTTTAGAAAGTAACAAGGCCATTTTCCTCTTTCACTGCTCCTTTGTAATTTCTGTAATTTCTTTTCAAGTGACTTGGATTCTGTATATTTTAATGATATTTTTGCCAGTATACTCATTATTTCTTTTCCAGCAAAATGAACATTAACAGGATTGAATAGACTCCGGTAGCATTAATTATTTCAGCTGTAGGAAGTTCTGTTGTATTCATCTTTGTGCTCTTACATTTTACAGTTCCTTAGTGTTCCTTTTCCACCCTAACTCTAAAACAATTTTGAAACATACAGTATCTCAGAAAAGTGAGTACACCCCTCACATTTTTGTAAATATTTGATTATATCTTTTCATGTGACAACACTGAAGATATGACACTTTGCTACAATGTAAAGTAGTGAGTGTACAGCTTGTGTAACAGTGTACATTTGCTGTCCCCTCAAAATAACTCAACACACAGCCATTAATGTCTAAACCGCTGGCAACAAAAGTGAGTACACCCCTAAGTGAAAATGTCCAAATTGGAGCCAAAGTGTCAATATTTTGTGTGGCCACCATTATTTTCCAGTACTGCATTAACCCTCTTGGGCATGGAGTTCACCAGAGCTTCACAGGCTGCCACTGGAGTCCTCTTCCACTCCTCCATGATGACATCACAAATCTTATGAAGTGAGGTGAAAAATAGTGTCCTTATTTCAGTTGAATCATTCATAGAATATGTTATTAGATAGATTTAAAGGGTTAAAGATATTATGTGTGATGCTATACTTCCTGTGTATTTTGGGAGTGGATGTGCACACGTGGACTTTCCAAAGAAGTTAGCGAACAGCCGACTGGAGGGGCAGAGACTGTGTTTGTCACGGAGAAAGGAGCTGTGGACGTTGCGGATGACTACCTGTGTGTGAATCTTCTTTTCTTCATATCTTGTAATGACCCTGCCTGTGTGTGACCCCATTCGTGATCAAGGTACCATTTTTTTGTTCTTTCCCTCGTGGTGAAGCAGTCATTTTGTTTGAGGCTTCTACGTACGCAAACTACATTCAGGCCTGCAATGGGGAACTTGGTACTGGTATTTTGTTTGTTTATGGGGTAATTCCATTTTTTGTTGCTTGATCTGGGGCTGATAGCCTGTCTTTTGAGGGTTGTGAAGACATTTTAGGATGTTTAATCTGTGATGTTTAAAACTTCTTAAGGGATTCGGGGAACTGTATATAATGTAAAATTGATAAAGTTTACGTTATCAAAGATAAAGTTTGATGACAAATTTTATGTTAAATACCTTGTCTATATCAGTAAAAAAAAAGTTAAAGATTTAATCATTGGTTTTATTACGAGTAAGTGGTTGGTATTTCTGTTCATATATAGAAAAGAACTCAGGGTAGCTCCCCCAAGTAAAGGTACTACACCAAAGGGATGCTACACATAGTTAATGCAATCACAATGTCACAATATGCTAACTGATAGCCATAGAATAACATTTTAGCTTGGGGTTATTGTAATATAGCATAAATACTGCGAAACACTCTTGGTGGAAAACACTAACTGCCATCTCTGTGATTGACCTCCCATCCAGAGACCAGAGCCAACTTTGCTCCCCAGGCTCCAGGACAATATAGCGAATGCTTTTCTGTCATGCCACTTGAGAGCCAGTACTGGCTATTTCTAAGAAGACATGAACCCTCACACATACAATTTTGCTTCTAGTATCAACACCAATAATTGACCTCCGGAGGCAAAAGGCAAATAAATGGGACTGTGTAAAGAAATTTTACATATAAATTTGGAGAAGCAGACAAGGCATCCAATGTCCTCAGAATTAACACTTTATTGATGATTTCCTGTCTGAGTTTTCACACATAAAGATGAAATGATTATCTGAAGTTAAAAATCAACTGCATGAAAGGTGCTATGTATTTTTCTGAAATATGTTTCTCTTTTACAGAAATACATTTATAAGATTATAAAGTCTGGTTACTCCTGAAAATGAAAAGAAAGAAAATTGCACATAAAGATTCCATTCCAACTCTGGTGAAAAATAACACTGTTTGTCTAAAAGAAACTACTATTTATTGATTCAATTAGCATCTTATTTAACATGTAATAAAGAAATTATAAAAATAATGAACATTTACGATGAAATACGAGTCCTCCACACTTGTCTCTCTAGTTTCTTCACCTGAGGTAAGTCAGTATATCAGTTTAACCAGGAGCCTCATCTTCGTCTGTTCATCCAACAGATCACTGCTCATTCTTACATCACTGAGGAAATATTTGCTAATTAATTTAGAGAGTTTTTTTTTTTATGTTTTCTAATTACAATTGACATTTGATTGACATTTGTTTCAGATAATTTGACATTTGGTATTTATACTGTTTACAATATGAATCTATTAGGCTTTTCCTAAACTGGCTACTTGTTCACCTAATGTAACCTTTGCAAACAGACAAAGAAAAAATATAGCATAAATATAAACATTTATAAAACATCTTTATGGTAAAACATATTTACGTTTTCTTAAAGTAGACCGAATTTCGGTCAAAACCCAGATTTTTCTGTTTTTGTCACTTGTCTTCAGAATTCAATCAATCAGCCAATCCAGCCAACATTTTTCCAATCCGCAACTGTCCAGATTGTGTAAGCCAGTTCCCACTATAGCCTCAGATTCCTGTTCTTGTCTGAAACAGGCAGAGGTGCATAGAGTAGCCAAAGATTTTACTCAAGTACAAGTAAAACTACTTATAAAAATAATTACTCAAGTAACAGTAAAAGTAAGAGTCATAAAGTCTATAATGAGAAGACTACGCAAGTAGCAAGTTACTAGTTACTTTGGATCTGATTAAAATGAAGACCCTGAAACTCAGACTACATGCAGAACAGTAAGTCACACCTTTCCTTGAAAGTCTGTCTGTTCTGTTTATATGAGATAAAACCTGGGTTCAAGAAGATGCGACATATCCCAGTCCTGTTACGGGTACAATAACACACAACCTGTCATTTTCAACAAAAAATCACACACACACACACACACACACACACACACACACACACACACACACACACACACACACACACACACACACACACACACACACCAAAAAACATGTTTACAACACAAACTTCACAGCGTCTACATTTAAACAAGTCAACAGAGAACAAACAAACAGACTATAGAACAGAACAGAAGAGAAAGTGTGTATGAGAGAGTAAATGCCTCTGTCGACATACTCACTTTCTTCACCCTCTCCAGGACTGAGCTGCTATAAAAGTGAGCGGTTGTTGCGTTTGCATTCAGTTCACTGCAGCATATCACGAGACTCGTGATTAGTGATATAAACAAATTATTTAAACTACATATATATTCATTAACATTTAACAGTAACAGACGAACGCCACCGAATGTACATTTCTGTGTTTCTGTAAACTTAAGAAAAATATGGCTAGTTAACATATGCGATATGTACATGGGCTATTTGTATAGTGGAACTGTACATTGTTGCTTGCTGTATATATTGCTCATACACACAAACACACACACACACACAGATATATATATATATATATATATATATATATATATATATATATATATATATATATATATATATATATATATATATATGGTTTGCGCTTATATCTATACATATTTATACATCTTGTATATACTCTTTATATATCCCTGTATAGTTCTCCTTACTATATCTTTGATCTTTTCTTTCTTTTTTTAAAAAGTATTATCTTACCTTACCTTATCTTTAACCTCTTTCTTAAACAATGCATTTCTGCGCACAGAGATGTCACTTACATGATGTTGTTTTGATTTTCACAAAATTTGGTGCAAATTGTAGAGACTACTGTGCATGAAAATTCCAGGAGATCAGCAGTTTCTGAAATATACAAACCAGCACGACTGCCACAAACAACCATACCATGGTCAAAGTCACATTTTCCCTGTTCTGTTGTTTAATGTGAACATTACCTGAAACTGTTTACCTGTATCATCTTTATTTTGTTAGACAGTACATCAAACATCCAATTTTGCTATGAGGATAAAGGAATGGTTGGCTTCTAATGACTCTTCCTTACAGATCATGCTTTTGCAAGCAATGTAGAATGGTGCACAACCACTCCTGTGGTGTCATATAGGGGTTGTGCTTTTCTTTTCTGACTAGCAAGGCCATTTCTATCTGAAAGATTTGTTCCAGTTCTTGCCTTGAGTTCCCTATTTTCCTTTAACTGCCAATTTCTGAATGTATGTATGACATTTTGTATGTCTTATTCTGTATTTCTTAATGACATTTTAGACAATGGAAATTGTGAGCTGGAAGCTCATTGATATCTTTTTCAGTTTTCCTCTGCTTTGTAGGCATCAGTTAGCTTCATTTTCTGATCCTCAATCAGCTGCTTAGAGGACACCATGGTTGTTGGATGTAAGCACACGGTTTTAAGAAGAGGCTTTACAACTGGATGGGTGTCCAAACATCTGCACACACCACAATGACTTTTTTCTTCTTCTATTTTTAAGTTAATCAAATTTAAAGAAACTATGCATTAACATTTGCAGATTATAAAATAGTTTGCTACAGCTTTGTAAAAAAAAAACGAAACATAACAAAATAAAACAAACAAACAAACAAACAAAAAAAAAACAAACCCCAAATTTTGGCGTTTTTATCCAGAGCAACTTACAAATGAGAAAATACAAACAAAGACATACAACTGTATATAATAACATTTTGTTCAGATGTATGTCAGAATAAGAATTAACATCATCAACATTCATCAAGAAAGTAAATATAAGTTTGTACATGCCTCCAAAAGCATAAAGCACACTGACAGCCTTGCTCTCAGCTTTGCTGCCAGTGAGTGCCACCCATGCAGTTCTGCTCACACTGCCTTCTTCGCTCTTTGAATCTCTACTGTCCTGCTGTTCTGAGTGGACACCCTGTCATATTTCCTCAGGGACACGATCATCACTAATATCACTAGGACTTGAGTCTGCAGCTAAAAGGACATATTTGCTTTTCTATTAAGTACTGCTCCATGGACCTTTTGTGTCTTGGCCTCAGTGGGGGCTAAATTGTGCTCTTTGAACCAGAAATGCAATGTGGCATTGTCTGCTTTAATCTTTTGACTCCATTATGACATGCCATATAAATCCAAAAGGGTTATGGAAGAGAGGAGCATGGTGCTTAGATGGCAAGCTAGTGGAGGCTCTTAGGACTGAGCTGTTTGTGCTTAGAGGAGATAATATAGGGGAAGTAAACAGAAAGGCTAATCAAACTTCAAGACGCTCAATCAGAATGTTTAGAGCTTAGTTTTGATTATCCTTGATTAGAACAGTGCAATCAAAAGGACAACAAAATGACAAAGTCAACGCACAATAGTTTCCTTGCCACTTGCCAGTGCACAGAGATTTGGCGTCAAACCTCAGTCTGTGTGATTGAAATGATAATGACGGCTTAGAAGCCTGGAAGATAGCAGCGGGTCCTTCTCATCATAGAGAGGCACAGATATACTTTCTGGTCATTGTCTATTTTCAAGCCTTTGCAACACATGTCAAAATAACCTAAGCTCTCAGAACAACAAAGCCCTTTTGTTGCTCTTTGTGTAATTTACTGCAGCAGAGGTGGATGACTTTTGGCAGGAGTGTGTTATTGCTCTTGCACAAGTCAGTCAAATTGCTAGATGAGCAGCCAAATGTCTGTCTTTGTGGCCCTCTTGCTCCAGCAGCTTGCTCTCATTGTATGAACGCGCATCATCAATTTCAGGTAACAAAATTGTGGGAATTGTGTTTTGTGGGAGAACTCGGCAGAAGACGAGTGGCATTGTCATTGTGTCAGAACCCATAAAAAGCTAATCAGACTCTCAGTGGCTGTGGCTCTGGCTCCTTTGACAGACTCATCAAATTCTGAATCACTGTATTTTCCTCTGCAGTATCACCATGCATGGATTCTACATGACAAGTACCTCATAAATGTACAAGTAAGTATGCACTCATCTCACCCCTCATCATCTAATAAGCACTCTTCCTCGGATCATCTGAATATCACCGCTGAAAAATCTGCTCTTATTACCAAAGAGTGCCAGTCCAAGATGTAATTCAATAAAAAAGCGAACGGCAGTTTGCACGCTGCTGGCTTTATGAGGCTAATGGAATCACTGGAGTGGCAGACTCCACTATCCTTTCTGATGGAAGTATAACAGAATGAAAGGCTCTGTTTGTTTCATCACAGTCACCTCTTTCAGATGCAGGCCAAAATGCTTGGTTAATGACCCATGAGAAATAAGCAAATGTTTAAGTAAATGCACTCACAAGGGGGAAAAGGCTTTTACCAAGGCAGCATATCAATATTTTAAACGGTTCCCATTGCCGTCTTCTCCTAACTCGATTAGTTGTGTGATGTGTCCTGACAGCGCTGTTGTTAGCGATAGCCCATTAGCTGTGCCTGTCGTCCTGTTTTCCATTGGCACGCTGCAAAACACCCTTATATTTCATAATTTGTTTTGCTATCAGAGCTGATTTGTAAATGCGCAAATTCTAATTAGCAGCAGCTACTGTTTCTAATTAATTAAATATTAAACGGATCCTGTGGTGGACGTTTTTCCTCCCCGTTCCCCAGATGGAAGTTATGCGCTATGCAAATTACCCACCTCCCCCCTTTAAGGTTGTCAGCACTTTTAAAAGCACGGTACTCTTTGACCAAAAAATGCTTTCTTCCCCTGGTCATTTGTTTTGCATCTGCAGTCTTGTTTGAATTAATATTTATTTATCTCAGCTTCCTGTTTCTTTTTTTTTTTGTTCATTTCAATAAAACCTTCACAGCCCATGGAACCGAAGCTTTGTTTAGCTTCATTAGAGTCGTCTTAATCTCAGGCCTGGCTGGATGGTTCAGAGGTGCTATCATTTGTTTTCTTAGTCAGTTTAGTCGCTTTAGTACTACAAATATTTTTTTTCTTTTTTGTCCACCAAAGGGAGGCCAAACCTCAATGAATAAAGAAAAATGATAAATGAAATGAGAATCTTTACGTGTACAAACTAGTATTATAGTAACACAGCCTTTCAAAGTGTACACATTGCAGGTTGCATTTGAGTTGAGAGTTGCACACAGTACAGAAATACAGAATACAGAAATTGCGCATATTGGTAATTAATTAAATTAAAATAATTGCAGACTTAAGCACTGTTCAGAAATTATTTGAGGGTTATACACACTGGATGGAGTTTGAAAAAAACAAAAAAAACAAAAAAAAACAAAAAAAAAACAGAAGCATGTCTCAGTTATGTGTAATTCTGAACTTACATTTAAGTGCATTTTTCTTGCACAATATCAGCTTGAGTAGGAAGCACTACTAAGTCTAATGCCACTGGCTGACAGTCTGATGCAACCACAATAAGTCACATTGAATTTCGTATAGTCATTCATTGTAATGCAATTCATTGGGAATGCTGTCAAAATATGGAATATATACACTATACAAAAATATTACATTATTAATTCATTAGTAGTATTGTCCTTTTAAAGTCCACTGAAATTTTTTTTCCCTACAGAGGTGATTGGACGAGCACCATAATAGGAAATATTACTAATCCTGAAAACAGGATTAACTTAAAGTGAGCTGTAAGTATAGCAGATGAGTGCTTGGTCAGCTTATCCTTTAATCCATCTGCATATTATCTTTACAGGAGAGTACATCGAATGAACAAAAACTTGCTGTTAATGCAGCAAAATAATTTCAAAATGATAATAAATTGTGAAGAATTGATTGTGACACACACACACACACACACACACACACACACACACAAAAACACACACACACACACACACACACACACACACACACACTATGATTTCATGACCTCAGTTTAGTATCTCATAACATTAATTTTTTTTGTCCACAACTATAGGTGCAAGATATAAAAGTATATAATGCAAAATAATAGATTTTGCTGGATCAAGTGCTATTTTATAAGTTGATGAATAATCAGTGTAAAAGTCGGCAAATTAATTAAAATAGGCAGTGACTAATGTGATAATGGAATATCCGTCTATCATTTTATTTTAAAATTGTCTCTTGTTTTTGTGTAACATTCTATTACATTTGACAGCAAAGTCAATTCCCCTGTATAAATATTGACATACATTTTAGACTTAAGTTGCTGAACCTGAATCCAAAAAGAGCAATTGAACATATAGGAACAAATAAGCAACAGATATGGAAAAACATGCATCAAAAGAAACTTATATATTAATAATACAATTGGATAGCAGCCACTTCTGTTCTTTCAGTCTCTAGACAGTAGTCACCAAGTCCAGTTCCAGCACCATAATCTTTCCTTGACAGTCACTTGCCTTTGACTGGCCGAGATTTGAAGAGCTTTCAGATATTTCATTTGTATTGAAATGCCAGACATTTATTGAACGCCCACTTATCCCAAGTGAACTTCAGTCTAATTAAGTTTCAAGAACCACATCCATCAAGCTATTGAGGCAGTTAATTTGCCATTGCCTCCTGGATCCGTGCTCTCTTCCCAAGTGGCTGGAATTCGCACGGGCGCCATCTCATCGCCATCGTACGCATCTCTTCCCCTGCTGGGCTGCAGCTGGTATGGGCATTCAGAAAGAATGTTCACCCCACATGCTATTAAACACGCTTCCAGAAAAAAAAAACCTCCATTGTGAACGATTATGAAGGAAGGTCCTCTGGAGCTTGTCTTTGTCTGTATCTGTCTCAGGAAAGAGTGGGATATTTCATTAAGGAGCAGTGATACTTCAAAATCTTAAGAAAAGAGCTTGGACTCATGGCATGTGGTCATTACCAATGTGGTAATTGGGTCAAAGCTAGTGTGGCAGAATTACAGTCATAGAGTTTGAAGCCTAAATTTCACTGCGTTCTTTCAAAGCTCAAAGAAGCTTTTTAATGTTTAATATTTTAATGTTCTTCAACTCCTGTATGCATTGTCTAGAAACCTATGTCACTTAAAAACCGAGAATGATTCAAATGTGATTTCACACCTATTAGTGTTTGTCTGAATCAGAGCGAAATCAATAGTTTATTTCCTATTTTGGTTAGTTTCACACTGCACATAATTAAATGAAAAAAAAAGTAAAAATACCTGTGCTTGTAAAAAACTTTGATTGGTCAGATATCTGGCAACAAAAAAAAAATGTAAACAAAGCTTTGCCATTTTTATTTAGACAAATCACACAAATCACCCTAGCAATAAATAATCAGATAATTATATATATATAACTAGTTTGAACTAGTTTTGTGGCTAGTGGCTAGCACACTTGCCTCACACCTCCGGAGTTGGGGGTTCGATTCCCATGTGCGGTGCATGTTCAGCCCGTGCTTCGAGGGTTTCCTCCCCCAGTCCACAGTCGTGCGTTGTAGGCTGACTAGCATTTCTAATTTGGCCATAGTCTATGAATCGGTTTGTGCCCTCATCCAGGGTGCCCCCACCTTGTGCCCTGAGTCCCCTGGGATAGGTTCCAGACTCCCTGCGACCCCATGTAGGATAAGCAATCTAGAAAATGGATGGATAATTTGACACATTTTCTGTAAGCATTCAACATTTATTTTTTCTTTTTGTTCATTGGTCCACATATCCAGAATCCAGCATTTCCACAGTGAGAGGACAAAAAAACACCAAGATTAGATTCAAATACGGTAAACACTGTGAAAGCACCCCATGTTGCCCTGAAAGTGTTCTTATAACCCTGTGCTAATCCAAATGCAAGATCTGTTTTTTCTTAATCATCTCATCCTTACACTTATTTGCTTTTAACTTTCTGACTTTAGTTTTTTCTTTGCACTGGTTGGAGCCATTTAAAATTGAAAAGACTCTGTTGTCATCATTACTCGAAGTAATGTGGGATGATCATTTGCTGCATTGTTTCTGTCATTTTATAGTCAACATATTAAATTTAATTAACATTATATTATGCATTTTTTAAGGGAAGAAAAGTTCTGAAAAGTTTTTGGCTCCTGTATAAAAGTTTTTTTTAAAAGCAACTTTTATGCACCAATTGTGATTTGAAGCAGAAACTCTTTTGTTCATTACATTCCTGCTTTGTGTATTCATGCTTCCCGAAATCTCATACAATTATAGCCATAGTGACTAATTTGTTTTGTTTTACAGTGACAAAACGGAAATAACATTCCAGTTGCAAATAATCTTACACTTAAGGATTCAAGTGTCAATCAGCATCCAGGAACAGGACTGTTTAATAAAAACAAAATCTTATCTTGAGGTAGTTGAGCCCTCAGTTATTTAAAAATATCTCCAATATTTTCATCTCACATTGCTCATCTTGATTGCCATTTGTTTGAGTACCTGGTAAAAAAAAATATTAGAATGTAATTTATGTACTTTTGCAAAACAATACAAATAATCCTCAGTGTTGGAAGGATACCAATGAGCTAATAAGGACCTTTGGGTATTTTAATTATAGTACACTGCATCTGTGTGGCAATTAAAAACATGGATATTAGCAGTAGGTAGCCTGAATAAAAAATTAGCTGTGCCATCTAATTGGCAATCAATTTGATATTCTCATCCTGTGTACGGATGAAAACGACTAATTTAATCTCTTTTTCTGCAATTTTCACAGAGGTATCAGTGAGAACACATCTACATAATAATCAGCACAATTACTACTCTTTGTCCTTATTAAGCAAGTGAGCCTGATTATTATGAAACTTTTCACAATAGAACTTTTACTCCTACAGCTCATAAAGTGTGTTTGGAGTCACAGACCACAGTGTCATTGTTCCATTTTCTCAAGATGAGATGAATTATTTTTTAATTACTCAAGCATGTGAGACAGTGATAAAATCCAACAGGAACAGAAGCGCATTTGTATAAACCCCTTTTGTGTTAATCAAACAATAGAGATTCCTCTGATGATGAATCTTCTGAAACTCAGATAATTAGCTGGTGAAAAAAACAAAAAAACAAACAAAACAAAACTCATTTGTTTGTTTTCCCTCCCTGTCTTTGGAGTTATGTCAGCTCTGCAAATAATTCTCCCTGTGTTGGTTTTCTCATAGGCACTGCAGCTCTTCCAGACGTGCTAACAGGAGTTAGCTCGCACCATCAGAACATGCTCTCATTAGTGCAATTATGCTTGTGTGCTTCACCCCCCCCCCATTTTTTCTTCATTCTCCCTTTTCTGCCAGCCTATGCACCATTCTATTTTGCTGCATACAGCCCCCCTCCCACAACCTCCACACTATTTGTCATGAAATCCCTCATTTGCTGGATCCCAAGGAAGGCAGATTATGCTTATTTTTCATTTGGACAGAGTGAGATGGAGCCAGGTGTTTGGCAGCAGCAGAGTGTTCAGGTGTAACCGGTTGGGCGATGGGACCTGACGAGCCAAGCCCGATGAAAGATGAGGCGTAGAAGATTTCAGGGAGCGGGACACCCCACTGCCCGCTCCCTCAAGAGCACCACCCGCCGATTAGGGAGAAAGAAAAGGGAAAAAACTTCCAATGGTACTCTACATCATACCGTGATCACTTGCTGCTGCCTTAATTAGCTTGCTTCAGCCTTGATGAAAGTGCAAGGCTTGCAGATGCCAATATGGCAGCTTCTCATTGTGCTAAACTCATCAGGATTATTCTGGAACTTTCAGGGTGAAATCATTGAAAAGTTTTACCCAATGTCTATAAGGCTTTTTAGTAACCCAGGTTATTCTTAATTGGCTTATAAAACTTAAAGTGATCTTTACACACGTTGTCTTGTTTCACCATTTATGAAACAACGGGGTGGCTGTGGCTCAGGTGGTAGAGTGGGTTGTCCACTAATCGTAGGGTTGTTGGTTCGATTCCCGGCCCACATGACTCCACATGCTGAAGTGTCCTTGGGTAAGACACTGAACCCCAAGTTGCTCCCAATGGCAAGTTAGCACCTTGTGTGGCAGCTCTGCTACCATTGGTATGTGATTGTGTGTGTGAATGGGTGAATGAGACACAGTGTAAAGCACTTTGGAAAAAATTGTTATATAAGTGTGCCATTTATCCTGAACTGATGAAGACCATAGGCAAAACATTTTCAAGACTGTATAACAGCTTACTACTACTACTACTGCTACTATTCCACAGGTTACTCTTGAACTATTGCTGTGTATTCTCAGAACAGGTTTATTTACTGGGCACATGCTTTCACCAAAACTGACTAATCATAAGCCAGGCAGAATCCCCTCAAAGGAAAAAGTTGTTAAAGAAGCTCACACGAATGATTCATACACTTAAAGTCTACTAAAATCAAGCTATTCTGTTCTTAATTTTCTTTAATTATACCTTTATTAGCTTTAATTGCCTTAAGTGTACTTTATCATGTTAAATGTAAGTATTTCATGTATACTTTGATATAGTTTAAATATACAGTACAGTATATGCATTTGAATCCATGATGCACATATATATAGAGTGTAGTTTTTTCAACTAAATTGACCTATTTACCCATTTACCCCCAAATTGTTAAGTATATTTACCTATTCCTGTAGTTCCATCCTCTGTAAAGTGGAGTTTGACATGGGTTGGTCAAGCATAGCAACTGCGTTTGTAAATTTATTAGCCTGTTTGACTGGTCAGTTTAATCCAAACCTCAATAACGCAAAAACAAGTAGGCCTCTAACTAGTGCCAACTTGCATCTAATGACAATGTTTTATAAAAATGTTCTCTGTGAATGGAAAATCCAGGAAGAATCATTTGATGACTCAAAGAAATAGCCCCCAAAATTTGTGTACACATTTAAATAATGTGCTAAATATTTGAATAACAACAGAGCAAACTAGAACACATCTTTATAGACATATTGTATGCTGTATACGTATACACTCAGAGGGAGAGAGATGTGGGAATTGGAAGAGCAAGCGATATATACTGTACATAATGTGACCATGTAACTGGCCTCAGAGGAGGCATGAGAGAAAGCTAACTCTTTATTAATGCCATAAAAGCAATACTCTTTGATGTACTGGTTGATTTCTTGCTGCAGATAATATCGAGGCTACATCCTCTGGCACTGACAGGACTTTTCAGGCTAAATCAGCATTACTATATTTGGCTATGCTGCAGAGTATGACTGAAATAGGGAATATGTATCTAATGACTAAGTCTCACACCACTAATTGGACATTCTTATTCCCCTTTCCCTACAGAACTTCTGCGTCATTATTTCTAGGAGCAACACTTTATACATGTGTGTGTGTGTGTGTGTGTGTGTGTGTGTGAGAGTGCTCCAACTGCTCGCTCAAGCAATAAATTACCTATTGGATTTATCTTGATTAAAAGAAGTGTAATATATGTAAGTTAAATGATATGAAGATTGGTACCAAGGGATTTCAGAAATGAGAACAATGTCTCAGATGATTCCTGGGGCCTGATCTAGGACTTCTGTATCCAGTGCATTGATATTAATTTATGCAGGAGATGAAGGTATAACAAAGACTCAGGACATCGCCCCTCCCCTCTAGCAGAGGTCACACTGATTTCTAGCATGACTTCTGTCCTTTCTCTCTTCCTCTTAACATCCAGGTTCTACACCATATAAACAGTTCATGGACATTGTTTCAAGTGCGACGTCTTGCCAATCAATCGTGTTTTTGTCCATTGAATTTAACCTTGTATTTGCTTTATGTTCAATGTATTTGCCTTGATGTACGTTGACCCTTGCTTTGGTTGTTAGATTTGTTATTGGATAACTCACTGGCTTTGATACCTGTTTTGCACAGTGTTTGCCTTGTATTTTATTAAACCAGCTGCACATGGATTCTCAACCTGTGTCTCAGTCTGCCATTTCACAGAACGAAAACAATCCTAATAATAATGAAAAAAATAAAAAATAAAAATCCACTGCCAGTAATCAAGCACTTATCATCATAATCATCAACCTGCAGCCACTTGCTGAGTTGCTCATGTGTGATCAGCAGCCATGTTTCTGTTCATAATGATTTCCACATGCTTTCATTAGGAGAAGAAAGAAAAGAAATGAAGGCTTCATGCACTTCTTAAAAGGCAAACTTACTTTTGTTCTTAGGATTTGACTAGTGCCAAATCACAAGAATCAGACATGGCTAGGAGGTGATGCCCAAAGTATGAAGTCAGAAGTTGAATAATATTATGGTTCCAGTTTGATTTGGAACAGGCATTTTTTTTCTTCCCCATTTCTGCTATTACAGTGCCCTCCACTAATATTGGCACCCTTGGTAAATATGAGCAAAGGAAAAATGGTCTTCATTGTTTAACCTTTTGATCTTTTGTTCAGAATATTCACAAAACTGCTATGCTCTGATGGATATCAAACAATTGCAAACACAACAAAGATTTATAAAAAAATATACCTTTGTTAAATATAGGTGTACAACAATTACTGTCACCATTTTAGTCAATAGTTTGTGCCACCTCCCTTTGCCAAGATAACAGTTCTGAGTCTTCTCCTATAATGCCTGATGAGGTTGGAGAATACATGGCAAGGGATCTGAGATCATTCCTCCAAACAGAATCTCTCCAGATGCTTCAAATGTCAAGGTCCACGCTGGTGGACTCTCCTCTTCAGTTCACCCCACAGGTTTTCTATGGGTTTCAAGTCAGGGGACTGGGATGGTCATGGCAGGACCTTGATTTTGTTGTCAGTAAACCATTTTTGGGTTGATTTTGATGGATGTTTTGGATCATTGTCCTGCTGGAAGATCCAACCAAGGCCCATTTTAAGCTTTCTGGTAGAGGCAGTGAGGTTTTCATTTAATATCTGTTGATATGTGAGTCCATGATACCATGTATCCTAACAAAATGTCCAGGTCCTCTGGTCATGAGGTACTTTTCCATATGGCTACCTCTCTGCGTGCGCCAAAACCACCTCTGGTGTTTATTGCCAATATGCTTTATTTTGATTTCATCAGACCATAGAACCCGATCCCATTTGAAGTTCCAGTAGTGTCTGGCAAAATGAAGACACTTGAGTTTGCTTTTGTATGACAGTAGAGGCTTTTTTCTTGAAACCCTTCCAAATAACTTGTGATGTAGGTGACTTCGGATTGTAGTTCTGGAGTCTTTCTGACCCCAAGACACAACTAACTTCTGCAATTCTCCAGCTGTGATCCTTGGAAATTTTTTTGACCACTCGAACCATCCTCTTAACAATGTGTTGAGACACATCCATTACCAGGTTGATTCATAACATTTCCAGTTGACTGGAACGTATTAATTATTGCCCTGGTGGTGGAAATGGGCATTTTCAATGATTCTGCTATTTTCTTATAGCCACGTCCCATTGTATGAAGTGTGTTACCTATGAGTTACCTCATATTTTTAATTGTGGCCTATGTGTTATCTCATATTTATACCCCTGTGAAACAGGAAGTCATGTTTGAAAAATTTCCTGTCACCCAGGTATACTAAACATTTTTAAAAATATCAATGGGAATATACTTCAAATATATTTTTCTCATATGAATTCATAGGGGTACCAATAATTGTTTCACACGTCTATTTAATAAAGATTATTTTTTCGGTTAAACCAGTGTTGTGTTTTAAATTGTTTGATATCCATGAGAGCAGAGTATTTGTGTGATTTTTAAAATGTTTAAAAAAAAAGTTTAAACAAAAAGGTAATTTTTCCACAGCCTTCTTTGTTCATATTTACCAAGTGTGGCAATATTAGTGGATGGCACTGTACATTATGCAGTGATTCTTGACCAAGCGATGTCTTTCCAGTCAAGTGATCTAATGATCTAAGCATCATGATTCTAAGCTTCTGTTTTACATTACATTACATTTGCTTCATAGATACAGTACAAACTTACCATATCACACATGTCTTGGTTAATGGATGACATTTATGGTAATAAGGAAAGTATGTAATTTACTTTTATGGATGAACTATTGCTTTAACTATTCATAACTTTCCATGTGAAATTTTCATGAGAAGGGTTGGAGGGACATGCTGTACAGTATTCTTTTGAGGGGAAAAAAAATCATACAGTATTCTTATAATCAGAGGAAGAGTGAAAAATGCATTCAGGTTATGTCATTCTAGTTGGCTTGTTTGTTTTTGGTGTATGTAAAACAGCCTTTGTGTATGCATGGCAAGCAAAATTTAATGTTATTTATATACAAGATACTGTTTGGGATAAATGCTTTGTTATTGTTGCTAGTGTTACAGCTTGAAATTACTTGTACAGCAATCGTATCAATAAAGCACATTTAAATGAAACTGAAACTGAATTCACTTGTAGTGCCTCTATCAAACCTCTATGACACTTTAAGGTCAGTCCAGAGCTTAGTTTGCTGGATTTATTCTAGAGTAAAATGAAATATGAGGTCTTTGATGACTTGGAAATCACAACTAATGTGCTGTCATGCTCTAATTAACGGCAGACTAAACCCCACCTCAGGAGAGCCATGCTGGCTACTTCATAGCAATTCTGGGTGATCATATTCTCCTAAGAACACAGAAAAGTTGTCCACACACACACACACACACACACACACACACACACACACACACACACACACACACGTTTCAGAGGTGTATACACTGATTCTTCTCTTTCTATAAGCTGCTTCAGGAGTTGCTCTGATCTATTGGCTACCATTTGTCATGGAACAAAAACCTTTAGATTTATTTTTTTTCCCTCTACTTCTCCTTGAATTCATTATACAGGGCCACACTAATGTGCCTTTGTCTGCTCTTTCTCAGTACAAACGCTCCCTGCATTATTGTGAAAGCGTCCCGAATTGAAACATCAGTCTGGTGAAATATTGACTTTAATATCTCATTTGAAAAATTCATGAAACCTTTGATGTTAAATCCATACTCAATTTAGCAAAATGCCACTAAAATATGCAGGGCTGGGGAGGGAGGTTGGAGGGAAGTAGAAAGCATTATTGTCTGTGTTTCTGTAGAGAAATTACATTTTATGGCCGTTACACCGATTCTTACTGTGTTTTCTTTTTTCCCTCGTCGTCTTGGGAGAAGAGGGGGGTATAGGAGTGGAGGCGACCCATTAGAGGCAAAATGAAAAGAGCTATTGATTGGTCTCTTATTCCTCCACTCTTTGCCTCATTTCCTAAATGCACAGTAATAAGGGCTTAGCCGTGGTGACACACAATAAGCCTTAATGAATGAAACTTTAGGAAATTAGTGATGAGTGCGAGCGTGATGATTCACATATGTCCCTATAAGTGTTGTCCTTGCATTTTGTTTTGTGTTGTTTAGATTTCCAGCTTCTTTGATCCTTTATCAAGAGTGCACCCACCCCTAATAGCACTGTAATGCAATCATGACAATATATGATGATTTCTATTTACAAAGAGGAGCTGCTCTTTTCCACACGAATGGGAAAGGCGGGGTTTGTGAGGGGATTGAGATGTTTTAAGTAGTACTGCACGACAATTCAATTGCTTGAGGCTAATTATGATCAAACGTGGCCTTTTGAAATGAAGGGTTATGGCAGGTAGCAATGAGGAAGCTTTTAGCAAATGGAATTTTGCTAAAAGGAGAGAGGGAGTGTGAAAGGGAAAGGCTGAGCGTGAGTGAGAGGGGTCTGTGAAATGAAACGACAGCCAGACGAATGTCATAAAATCCACTTGCGTGCTAACAGAGCTGCATTCGGGTATGGTAAGCACTTTAGGCTGGCCTATGGATCAAACCGAAGAAAGAAAGAAGAGGAAAAAAAAACACATTAAACTGCAACAACACATAGAGAACTAAAGTGTCTCTATCTTACTCTCTCACTCTTTCTCTGACAGTCAACCAATATCTTCCAGCCCTCCCGTCTACGTTCATCCCGTCCCAAAACAAAGACACATTCTTCTTTTTTTTTTTGCCGACAATCCTTCCCTTTGTGTGCGCTTGATTAGTAAGGGATACTATGGCACACATCTGAACTGGTCTGATGGCTGAGGGATGGCACACCTCTTCTATTAAAACTTTTTCCTCAAGAGATGGCTATCAAAACCAAACACGCTATCTAGTACTTCAACTCAAGCAGGGAAGGAGATTTTTACAAAATGAAATAACACCAACCCAAAACTTATGCAAAAGCAGTGCCCATAATTTCCTTCAGCTGCCTGAAATCCCCTCAAAGAAGGGTGCAGAGGTTGGCTTTAGTATTTAAGAAAATCCCGGTAATTATAAGAACAAAACCGTTCACACCGGATCTAAAGAGAAGCAGGAAACCCTGCACGTGTTCCAAATGATTATATGCCTGCGGGGTAGGGGGTGTGGAGCCATACAAGGAAAAGAATTGAAACCAGACTCCTATTGTACGCCTGTTAATGAGGAATGCTTCTCTTGCCTTGTCCACATTTGTCTTGACTTGTGACTAGTGCTAATATGCGTGCTGATTCCACTAGATGAAAATATCACCTTTAAATTATTATTGTTTTTCATTTATTTATCTACAGCACTGGCTCAAGGCGTAGAAGTGTATGTGCCTGCAATAGTGCATGTGCTGGGCCAAGTTAGACTTCAGCCTGCTCGTGTGGCTGAGGCATGAGTTGTTCACTAATTATTCATAGTCGTCACATACACACACACACACACACACACACACACCCCTACACCTGTTCACTCGCATACACAGACATACACATGCTGGCAAACAAGATGAGATATTTATATACACATGGTGGCCTAGTAAAACCCATAGGATGCCATTATATATGTAGAAGTGTAGAAATGTTGTATTTACTTTCTCACCTTGAATATACTATCTTCCCAAGGTTAGGTAAATAAGAAGCTAGTTCAAGAAATGCGGTTGCTAAAATGGTAGGCCTGTCTAAAGAAAATACTTGAATTGCTAGCTTGTTAACTAAGTGTGCTTTGCTCACCCAGGAAAATTCAAGCTTTGATCAAGTTGTGTGATCAATATGTAACTGCATGGACATAAATCTAATTGATTCAATTTGTATATGGTTTAAATACCATCTGTCAAAGTTATACTGTAGAGATGTAATAAGTAATGTATTTCTAATGTTTGAATGCTAATCACACATGGGAAATTTTATTGGGAGCTATTAGTCCAGCTACAATATAAGAGTGAATTACGACGACGATGATGATGATGATGGTGATGATGATGATGATGATGATGATGATGATGATGATGATGATGAGGCTCCTGTTTGTTAAATGCAGTGGCTGACATTTACCTCAAGTAACTAGAGAGATTTACATGGATGATGCTTATGATCAGAGTGATTACATAATGAACTTATAATCTTTAATAAAATATCACCAGTGTTATTTTCTCAAAAATAGATGATTTTTAGGATTTCATATTGTACAAAATGTCAACATTTTACCATATGGCCACTGCACATAGTGGAAAAGAGTTGCACTCTTTCTATCTCTTTCTGTGTGTGTGTGTGTGTGTGTGTGTGTGTGTGTGTGTGTGTGTGTGTGTGTGTGTATGTGTGTGCTCAATGTGTTTAGTAAAGCAATAATTCTAAATATATTATAATTAGTATAAAGAAAGTTTAGGTCTAATAACTCATCTAAATGCCATAGTATTAAGTGATGTAATAAAAAGTAAACTTTAAAGAGCTTTACTTTAAAGAATCTTTTTGCCAGTGTAGACTTTCAGAGGTTAGGCAGGGTATCTCCACTAATGCAATTTCAATATGACTTATTTAATTTAGCCTTAAGCAAATTTCAATTTCACAAAAGACTATATTTAAGAATATGGATGTTATTTGAATTGTCTGTCTATTTCCTGCAGAATTTTTGAAACTTTTAGAAGTAGCCTGTAGTCTTGTAATGACAACGTAGCCAGGGTTGTTGAGCTACTAAAGGAGTATTTCAGCCAAAAATGAAAGATACATGGTGTTCCTCTTACCGAAATCAGCCAAGGCATGCTATGTGTCCAACGTTTGCTTCTTTATGTAGCAGTGCTGGCCAACAAGAAAGTGAGTGAAGCTCAACTTCACTACCCAGGGATCTACACACAATACAGTGGAAGTATTGGAAGTATATTGTTGGCTTACTGTGAAATGTTTGACGAACAACACCAGAAGATAAAACATCAGAAAGATAGAAACCCTGCAATGATAGAAAGAAGTGGTACAACTAGCTGAAAGGAAGAGGTCAATGTAGTGACAGTCTAGTCATGACTTCCTTGACTGGTAGCTTGTTTGGTAGAAAGGTAGCTCATTCATTATTGCATACTTTTGCTATTGAAGGAAATTATTTGGCTCACTTTTGAAGTTTTGACCCGGCACTGAATAGACAGACAACCACTGCCATTCTTTGACCAGAATGTTTGCTACCAGGAAGGCTCACTCATCTTTTTACTATATACATTTCTATTTGCCAATGTTAAAGTTATAGTTCACCAAAAAATAAAAATTCTATCCTCAATTACTCACCCTCATGTTATTTCAAACATATAAGACTTTTGTCCATCGTCAAAACACAAATGAAGATATTTTTAATGAAAGCTCGGCAATCGTTCTTCCTCCAATTACAGTGCAAGTACACTGAACATTCATAAAGGTATCATAAAAGTAATCCATGTGAATCCAGTGGTTTAAAGCCAATTTTATGAAACAATACGAATGTATTATGTCGCAAAAAAAGCTAAAATGATGGCTTTTTCACAAAATATCTTTACCAATGCATAGATCTCCGACCCACGGTCACGATAGAACCACGTGCTCGTGAGAGTGGACGTTCTCGGAAGTGCTGCATTATTTACAGCACAGGAAGAGGGACGCTGTACATAAACCGAGTCACACAGAACAATCTTTGTAACAAAGATGTCTGCAGATTTAGATATAGAGAAGGACTTGAATTTTTCTGTCCGCTCTTGTGGACATTTTTTATCCGCTCTCACATCAACTCAACACGCATGCATTGTGGTTCTCTCCTGAATGTGTGTCGGAGATCTATGTGTGAGATATTTTGTGAATAAAGACTTCATTTTAGTTTTTTTTGCACACACAAAACATTTGTATTGCTTCATAAAATTGGGATTAAACCATTGGAGTCCTACGGATTACTTTTACGATGCCTTATTGAACTTTTCGGAGCTTGAAAGTTTTTGTTACTTGGACTGTAAATTGAGGGACAGAAATCTCCCAGGTTTCATTAAAATGTCTTAATTTGTGTTCTGAAGATAAAGGAAAGTCTCATGGGTTTGAAACGAGATGAGGGTAAGTAATAGATGACAGAATTTTCTTTTTTGGCTGAACTATCACTTTAACTTCAAAAACATGTGTCAACACAGTTCAAAACATTTTCATAATTGTCTCAGGAAGGTTCTAATAAGGTAAAATTAATAGTCAAGATTCCAAGGTATACTGTAGATGCAGGAGATGTTTTATAGGTGTTGGGAAGGTGGCATGGGTTCTTTGGCTATGTTCCAACACTCACATCCAGATTCAGAGCCAATAAGCTCTGTATTTAAAGCAAATGGAATTTCTGTGTTATTCTGTAATCTCAGCTGTTTAAGGAAATGGCCTTGATGTAACTTTCTCCTTCATAGATTCTGGTAAGAGTAGAAACAGATTGAACAAAGTGGTAGAAAATGCCATTTAGGTGAAATATCTGGTATATGCAAGTTCCATTTTTTTCTGCTTGGACAGGATATTTCTTCTGCTGCCAGCACTTCAAGAACCCCCTGGTGACATGGTCAGCACCTTGATCGTTTGGGGTGAAAATATGGTAAGAGAGAGATGACAGCTTTAATTATCTTTTGAACTGGATCCAAACCTAGTGTCTGCAATATGGACAGAGGAATATCTGTCCTAGAAAGAACATGCTAGAATGGAGGAATCAAGGGAACATGCAGCCTGGAGAGGGAGTCAGCATTACCGTTGGAATTACATCTGCGGCAACAACCACTGTAATAAAAAACTTGCTCCTCAGTAATATCTTGACAATATATAAGTGACAAAATCAATTGTTGTCTATCCATACAGTGTATTTTTGGCCCAGCAGGTACTTGAAGTATTTTTCAGTCACTGCCCATTTTAAGACCAGGCGTTCTAATATCTTAAAAATGTAACTGGACATAATCTATTTAGTTGGGTTCAAGCTGGGCTGGCAAAATATATTGTATTAGCTTTACCTTCCCCTCTTCCTTCTGTGATTGCTCCTCTCCAAGGATGCATCTGGCATCATCTTTCAAATAAAAAAGAATCCAGAACAGGAGTGCTCACAAACCTGGCCTTCAAATCCAGAAAAGTCATTCCTCTGTCCTGTTGTCACCAAGTAGTGACTATCAGCATTTGTCCTTGTTTTAAATGAGATCATCTACCAGGTAATGTAGTGTATGTGTTTGCAGACACTAATGTATCTGAAAATTGGTCTTAATATTCCGAACGGCCTTAAAATGCGCAGTGTTTTTTGAAGAGTTTACGTAATTTCCACTGAAACAGGTGGGACATATCAAATGGCTCCTCCCTTTTGTAAACAGATAATAGCTTTTAGCTTACCTCACAGACTAAGCCGTACATGACAGTTAGTACCATGGCTTTGTCTAATCTTGGGGGTGGGACACTTCAGATTCTAGAGAGCATTTGATTGGACAGAAAATCCACTGAGAATCTGAAGTGCAGAATGATGTCAAAAAAATTGTTGATCAGTATTAGTGGTAGAGAGAGAGATTGTGTATTTTGAATGCATCTATCTTCTAAATGCGAATTTACTTGATTTGTTTTGGAGCACACAAGTTTATAGATAACCTTAAGGCTAACATATTCATACTAAAAGCCACAAAACTTCAATTTCAATTTCATGGGGACTTTAACATGAAGCACACATTATAACTCAGGTAACTTTTAAGGCTTGAATGTTATTACCCTGCAGCAGTGCTAAGGCTTTAATCTGGTTCTACCTGCACATAATTTGACCCACTGTTATAGAGATGCTAATTTCACACATTTTCTCCCCAGGACATTATATTAGCTATTTTCTATGTATTGTCTCATTTGCAAAAGGGGTTTGATCAGTTTCTTCTACCTCCAGCCACCTATTTGCATAATTACCATCCTGAAATTTAGCTCATTCTTTAAAGCAGACAAATGGCAAACGTCAGCACTCAACTAAGTGAAAAAAGGGGTGTAAAAGAAAAGTTTTTAATCAAATGAAAGCTGATCAAAAAGTGAAATTCTAATGCATTTATGCTGTTTAGCATGACTGCCCTCATCATGGTGGCATGGATAATTGTGCAGACTGGTTTTTACCTATTCTTAGATTGTACTTTCTTTTTTTGGCAGTTATAATATATTATATTATTCTCAACAGTTTTTAAAGACAAGAAGGCAGATATATGGATTACATTGAGTGCATGTGTACTCCTTTCTGTCTATTTCTGTTTAACAGTTTCATTTATACACTTATAACTATGTTGAATTCATGAATGTGTGTTTACATGCCTTAACTACTGTTTTAAAAATGATGGTCAATGGACAGTATACACTTAATGAAAAAATAAAGTTCATGTATCAATTTCTCCTCATCTTTATTCTTTACCTCTTTTTTTAGTTTTTATTATCCCCCCGCCCGCGTGCATACTCTCTCTCTCTCTCTCTCTCTCTTTCTTTCACTGTTGTGTCTGACTCTCAGCAGGAACTTTCAGATCAGCTGTCAGTTTCATGTACCAATGACTCAATCACAGCGAAGGATCAGCACTTGCTGGAGATTGGGACATTCCGCTCCTGCTTACTTCTGAAATGAAACAGGAGAAAATGTCATGTATTTAAGTCTCCTTCATTAGGCAAGGTACATTAGGGCTCCTGGAGGTGTATCTCTCTACTGGACACAGCAACGATACATGCTGAGCCAATGATATGGATTTAATTCAAGACCAATGTTCCCCTTCCCAGGAGTGTTCAACCAACAAAGATCAAGCAAGCAGTTCATTGAGGAACCTCACCAACATCCCACAGTTGAAACTGTTCTGTACTGAGGAATGGGCTAAAATTCCTTCAAGCTGATGTGTAGGACTGATCAACAGTTACAGAAAAGTTTTTGCTGCACAAGGGGCTCACACCAGATACTGAAAACAAAGGTTCACATAATTTTGCCACTCACAGATACGTAATATTGGATCATTTCCATGAATAAATAAATTCCCAAGTATAATATGTATTGTTTTATTTGTTTAATTGGGTTCTCTTTAGTGGTTAGCATGTTCACCTCAACCCTCCAGGGTCCGGGATTCGAGTCCCGCCGGGGCCATGTGTGTGCTGAGTTTGCATGTTCTCCCTGTGCTGCGGGGGTTTCCCTCAGGTACTCTGGTTTCATCCCACAGTCCAAAGATATGCATGGTAGGCCGATTGGTGTGTCTAAACTGTCCGTAGTTTGACTGGCACCCTGTCCAGGGTGTATCCTGCCTTGTGCCGAATGCTCCCTGGGTTAGGCTCCAGGTTCCCCATGACCCTGAAAAGGAGTAAGCAGTAGAAGATGGATGGAAGGATGGAAGGTTGGATGGATGGTTCTCTTTATCTACTTTTAGGACTTCTATGAAAATCTGATGATATTTTAGGTCATATTTGTGCACAAATATAGAAAATTCTAAAAGGTTCACAAACTTTCAAGCACCACTGTAACAAATATACCTCGAACACTGAGCAAAGTTGTATTTGTGGAGATATGAGGTCTCTGTAGCACACTCGTGGTGGTGTTTAATATTGGTTCGACTCCAGGGGGCCAGTAAAAGTGGTATCCTAAGGATTTTTTCAGCTGTGTGTGTTTGACAACTTGAGGGAACAATGAGGTGCTCCACATCAATAATATTGTGTGAGTATACAGTATGTCTGTGTGTGTTGCTTTGCAGGACACATCATTGGTCTTCTCTTCCTTGTCTCTACTGAGTGCCCGCTTCCTCCCCAGGACAGCTTCCCAGCAGGAGTGTTAATCTCACCTCCTCCCACTGAATACATACAGACTCTCTCTTCACCTTGTGTGGACTCAGACACATTGTGGCAGTTTGCTTGAATGTGGGGAAAATTTAAAGCCCTAAACCCAATTCCCATACCTCAAACATTTAGTGATTTTTGTGCCCTGAGTGCTTACTGTGCAGATTTTCCTCATTGCATATGCGCAAACTCAATAGCAAAATGTTCATACATAATTTCCCATGCACATCGAGATTCATAAAGAAATACTTAATGAGAAATGCCACTTAATTTCAAATGATGCAGCTTCACTATGATGAGCTAGTTTGTTATACAAGCACACATATAAATGGCACTTTAGTTGACTCATTAGTGTTATACATTTGTATAAGTCAGTTAGTCTGCTGTATCTTGTGCATTAATAGTTCAAAAATAGCCAAATAAGGCCTCCAAGTTGTTTAGTTTGCTAGTGAAACAGTATTGGCCGAAAATAGTTTAAATAACTAGTGGCTGTTTGCACCAAATTCAGCTGTGAATCAGTGCATATTCACAAAAAAAAAAAAATATATATATATATATATATATATATATATATATATATATATATATATATATATATATATATATATATATATATATATATATAAATCTGTGAATATGCACTGATTCACAGCTTAATTTGTGTGTATATATATATATATGATATATATATATATATATATATATATATATATATATATATATATATATATATATATATATATATATATATATATATATATATATATATATAAAGGCTACAATGAATGAAATACAGTTTATGGTGCAATGACATTTTTTGTCACTGTTACTACCAATGCCGATAGAAGAGTCCAAGACCCATACTCACAAAACTCTAAGCGCTAGGCACAGTTTCGGAAGACTAACCTTGCAAACCTGTCCACATGCAGATCTTAAAGGACACTTGAATTCCTGACAACCAGTTCTTTCCAGAGGGAATTAGCTGACAGATTGAGGCTATCCCATACATCCTTAAGTTCCATCATGGTAGCAGTACTGGATGGTGTAATTAAATTAACATGACAGTACACCTGATTTCCTTACTATGTGCTGCAACAATATAAAAGCGTAATTGACTGCACTCGAATTGCAATAAGGACAACAATTCTACATACAACCAAGTCAACTATGGTGCTGTGATGGAATTAAACAATGCAGTTTGTCCAGTGGCCTGGCTCACATTGGAACGAAGTTGGAATGAAGTGGAGAATACCAGGGGAAAGGGAGGGAAACCCTCTCCTGCCCCTGCATGTGTGTTAAGGAGTCCAGCTAACATCCTAAGCTCAGTAGTGAAGGGTGCGGCATGGAGTATATCATGCAAACATTTCAGCTGTGTGCATAGAAAATAAAAAACAGAGGAAAAAATGCTAAATTTGAAACAGACTTTAAACTAATTACCCAATCTTCCAATATTAAGGCTATTACTGAGGTTGGGGGTGTACTTGAACCTCCAATAATATTATACAAAGCGAGTTACCTCTTTGATATTGAACTTATTTGACATGAATGAAACTGTGTACATATTCACAGTTTTATAAATGTGATTATAAGTATGCCATTTACTATTTTTGTGTGCACACACATACTTTTACTTTTGAATACATAAAAGTTTTATTAATGAGGCCCCATAACTTTATGCAGCTATAACTTATTCATAGTAAGATAAAATAAGATAAGATAAGATGTACCTTTATTGATCTCCCCTAGGGGAAATTCAAATTGACACAACAGCACAAGTAGGAAGAATTACATCAAAGAAAGAAAATAATTTCCATAAATACCTATACAATAGAAATAATAGAAACTATAAAATAGATCTGTGTCTATGTACAGATGCTAGAGTTCTATTTCTATATGTACATGTTCAATATCTGTGGAATAATAATTAACTGTTGAGTGTGTGTTTCTGTGAGGCTCTCAGGTGATAAATGGTGAATGAATGAATCAGTGTGTGTCTACACACTGTGAATATTGTTAGGAAAAACCCATGATGTTGCTTTGGCTTGCCACAGGAATGCTGGACATATTGAGGGACTTGAAATTATTCTTTAAGTCATTACAACCACTATGTTACAATGTGTTATGAACTACTTATGGTACCTCAAAGGTTGTGTAGTCATAAGGCTAACATTTTAGATGCTAATTTGCTAGCCATTAAAACTCATCTGCTAGTAAGCTATTGTTAAATAGCTATCTAAACTGTCCAGCAAGAAGTAGTCTGGTTGGGTGGATGTGTAAAACTAGCAAGAGGTAGAAGAGTGAATAAACAAATGTCTCTTATGCAGCACTTAAAAGGTAGAAATCATGACAAGTTGGGTTAAAATATAGTCCATTTAGACTGGTAGCTTTGAAGAATGTGTCTATAAAGCAGCTGCCATCAGAATGGAATAAACATCACCTTTTTCCAATCTTCAACTGTTTAGGTTATGTAAGCCTGGGCCATTGTAGTCTCAGATTCCTGTTCTTGGCTGACAGGACCCTGATGTGGTCTTCTGCTGTTGTAGCTGACTCAGGGTTTGATGTGTTTTGCACTTTGTGATGCATTTCTTCTCACCACAGTTGTAAAGAGCGGTTAATTGAGTTACTGTAGCTCAGTGGTTAAGATGTTGGACTACTGATCAGAAGGTTGTGAGTTCAAATACCAGTGCTGCCACTACTGGGCCCTTTAACAAAGCCCTAAATATTTAACTGCTCAGTTGTGTAAATAAGATAAACATACTTGTTTATGGATAAGGGTGTGTGTGAAACTTCGTAAATGTCTGCAGAGTTTCTGTCAGCTCAAACCAGCCGTACCAGTCTCCTCTGACCTCTCACAGCAACGAAGGCATTTCCAACACAGAACTGTGATTTGCTGAATTTTGTTGGTTTTTCGCAGCATTTTTGTTAATGAAAATCCCATGAGATCAGCAGTTTCTGAAATACTTAAACCAGCTCATCTTCCACTAACATCCATGCCAGGGTCAAAGTCACTGAGATCACATGTTTTCCTCATTCTGATGGTTAAAGTGAATATTACCTGAAGCAGCCGGATAAAATAAAATAAGACATGATTTTATGCACTGCACTGCTACCACATGATTGTCTGATGAGTTAATTGCACAAATAAGCAAGTGTTCCTGATAAACTTTCCAGTGAGTATGGAATGAAATGCAATCCTGGTATATAATATTGCATAACATTGCATCTGACTAAACTAAAATGGTGTCTCAGTGCAGAAAGAGAAATCACTGTTGTCTACTCCTTGTTGAAGTCACTCAGAAATCGCCAGTAATGTTTTATCTTGAAAAATATCTCCTTTACAAGACAAGAAACCATTGCCCTAGTACATTAAACTCCTCCTCTAGTCTTCTCTTTATCTACTTAACTCACTTTATGAAAATGTGTTACATGTATAATTTTCAGCAAAATAAGCCTGAGGCTAGATGAATAGCTTCTTGACAGTTATGAATGAGAGCCCATCTGCATTAAACCAGTGGAGGAGGAGAAAAGGAGCAGCGAAGGGGGTTTTACAATACCATGAAGCCGAAAAATGGATGTGACGAATGTTCTTGCCAAGTTACTACATAATGAACAAATATTGGCAAAATATTTCTTGCCTAATTATCTTGAAATAAAATTTGACCACACCATTTACTTCAAATATAATAAATGAACATGGCTATTCAGTCACTATTATGTTGGATGGTTTAGTTTGTTCTCTCGAATGTCATAAACCAATGTATCTTCAACATTTTGGTAGGGGCAAGAACACTTGAATTAAGCATCCTTGGTACTCGTGGTCTTCAAAGATGACATTAATTGAATACAAGAAGATGCAAGAACAAAAAAAAAACCCATAATAAGGTTTAAAACATAGTTTGAATACATTTTCATCATGGCCATTGTGCCCAGCTCAGTGACAGACCCTGAACCTAAATGTGTTCACATGACCTTGGGTTTCCCAGGCAACTCTTGTCCTCAGCATTCTTCAGAATATTAAAACAATTTTGGTGGCTTTAAGTTGTGTTGGAGGTGCTGTGAACTCTATAGCTCATTAGAGCCTGGCCTCGCAGAGCTATGTCTATATCCTGTGGTAATGAAGACCCCACTGAGGCCAAGGAGACAGAGAGAGAGAGAGAAGAGAGAAAGAGAGAACCTGCCTGGAGAAGAAATATTGGTGCTAGTATCAATTTTCTGGATTATTAATTCAAATTCACATCTGCAGACTGCTTCAAATTAAGAGAGTGGCCCTGCACTCTTCCTCTGCTCCAGCCAAATCAGATTTGAGCATATTCTGTTTCAGACGCCCAAATTAGACGGCCCACTCAGCATGCTGGGAACCACTGTGTCCCACTAATGAATATACAGCGTGCGCGCACCACACACACACACACACACACACACACACACACACACACACACACACACACAGGGAACAGGAAGATGTGCAAACTACACCTGCTTCATTCAAAACGGAACTTTCAGTCTGGCAGCCTCGGCACGGAGAACAGGAGCTCTTTGTTTTTGGCTGGGTGAGAAAAAAAGAGCAGAGCCTTGAAGGGAAGGATTTTGAACAAGGCGTGAAATATGAAGGTAGCACATTAACTGCTAAGGTTATTGCTTTTCTAATATTATGCACACAGTGTATTCTGTCTCGCCAGGTGCAGTTCAGCAGTATGATGGTGTGAATAAAAGAGAAAGTCCTAACAAGCTCTTTTACCTACAACTCGCTCCTATAATGCAAAGTTGCAGTGAGTTTTCTTACATGCCCAGTATAATGGTCTTGCTGAGTAAAAAAAAAAAAGAGAAAAATTTCCACAGTAAAAAAAACACTAAGGCCAAAGGCTTTTCAAATCTGAGTTCATCCTCCGTTCAATTCAGCTTCACGAGTGTTATCGCTTTCTTCTTGCATGTCAGGATATGACCTCATGCCTAGGGAAAGTCCACTATATTAGAGTTACGGAGCCTGTGGTACTATAAAAGCCTCATTAAGCATGTCAGTCGCTTTCCAGTCATCTCCATGATGATTTTGATAACTGTAGGACTTTCCTCTTTTCTCTTTCCCTTCCACTTGCTGTGTCAGTGTCCTTGATCGAGGACGGTTGTGTCTCTCTGCAGTATCAGCTGACTGGGTACTGGGTTGCTAAACAGACTTCTGTGTAATGTCCTGAGGGAAAACTGAGACAACTGGAAAATGGGTCGTTAAACACAATGCTGAGTTTAACAATAGTCTTATGGGCATCTATGATCTTTTTAGTCTCTGAAAAGCTTCATTGTTTTTCTCCTAAGATTTGGTGCTATAACTAATCTCCTAAATAAACATCTGATCATGATTTGGCAACTTCAGATTTCTCGTGACTTTCCCACTGTTGATCTGAAAAACAGCATGTGACAGTGTGATGGACTTGGGTGGGTGGTGAGAGAGTCACTATCAATATATGACAGGCAGGTGGAGCTGTGTGCAAAGTTAAACCTCTGGAAAACAACACAATAGTATAAGCCAGTTTGTTACAGAGACTGAAATAGAGAGCAAGGGAGAGAGAGCAAGAGAGAGAGAGAGAGAGAAAAGAGAGAGAGAGAGAGAGTGGGAGGCAGGAGTGTCACTGAGTGATCTGGAAGTATATTCGTGTAACCACTTGTAGATGTGAGTAGCTGTGTAGATGTGAGTCAAGTTAGACATTAAAACATGGTATTTCAAAGCTGTTGAATCTGCGTGTAACACTGACATGCTCACCATAACTCATAAACAAAATAATGAATTCATGCAGTCAATAAATCAATGTTTATGAGATATATTATACCAAACAAACACTTTGCATATTAGGATCCATATTTATAATATATTTTAATGGGTAGCATGGTGGCACAGTGGGAAGCTGGTGTCGCTGGTTTGATCCTAAGCTCAGGTTTCTGGCTGTGTAGGAGTTTTGCATTTTTCCCCATGTCTGTGTAGGATGCCTCCAGTTTCTTCCACCCCCAAGAAAACAAGGCATTAGGTGAATTAGCTACTCTAACTGGCTCCATACGTGCAAATGTGTTTGTGTGTGTGTGTGTGTGTGTGTGTGTGTGTGCATGGTTCCATGTGCCGGACTGCCCTACCATTCAGGGTGTATTCCTGGATCCACCATCACCTTCTCAGAAAAAGGTGGTTAATGAGGAGATAAATGAATGTAAATGTAATATTGAACTCCATATTCATCATTACTCAAAAGAACAAGCAGTGCATGTATTGGAGATATACTTATTAAAAAATTACTTACAGTCTAATATTAAGAGAGCATAAATGTCCTCACCTCTTGCACAATTTAGCAGCAGTCTGATCCCAGATGAAAAAATCCCAGATGAAACTAAATCGTTTTATTACCTTCTTTTCTGCGTTAGTAATAAAAGATAAGTCTAATAAATTTAAATAAAAATGCAACAAGATGCAGAGCAGCATAATGTTCTCTACGTTTTATGAAGTTTTGTTTATTTTCTATTTATTACTGTATATTAGATTGGAAGAAGCTTTCTCTGCACCTTTTCTCTTTTATGCTAATGTGGATGGGATATTATAGCGTCAAGATATGAAGAGAGAAGCAGTGGTGGAGACAACCAAAGCAATCAAAGCAGAGTAATCATCAGAATAATTTGCGGCCTTGTCCTGTGAATGTGCACTGCTCTGTGGCCTTGTTCTGCACAGCATTTGTGCATATCGTCATTTTTTTCAATTACCCCGGCTGTGGTTAAACGGTCATTTGCAGCAGGGTTGCCTGCAGCTAGAACACTGAGCTCCATTAGGGCCCAAATCCAGCCTTTCTCTCTCATTAGCTTCACCAGTGAGAGTCAGAAAGAGGAAAATGTCCAGGACGGCCTCGGGAAGCGAGTGCCCAGATCACAAGCACATCACTGTCCCTGTGCTGTCCCATACATATCATTAGAGAATCAGAGCAGGGTGACCTCCAAGGCCAGAGCAGCACAAAGCTCCTAATGACCAGGCCAAGCCTCCCTCTTGCTTCTCACTCTCTTTCTGAGTCTGAGAGCCTGACTAGAAACAAGCCACATCACAGCAAGCATCAATAAATGACCCATGACCAGCCAAACCAGCCCCACTGACAAGGACACACACACCCACACACACACACACACACACACACACACACACACATACAACCCACATTGGGATTTCATTAAGAAAAAGCAAATGGAATTGATCAAAGGACTCTCGGTCACATGAGGCTGTGACCACTTCTTTCCAGTTTCTCCGATTTCCTCTTGCCCCCTTTTTAAAAAAAAATCTACTAGGCATTGAAATTATCCTGAACAAAGAGTGCTAATGTGGGTGTCATTAAGCGATGTCCTCCGTTCGGCTGTGACCCGAGGAGCTTCGTCTCCTGCAGCTAAATGGAGGTCAGCCGAAGATGGCATCCATTACGGAGGTATTTGATTCAAATGTCACACTGCCTTGCATGCGCTGCTGTTCCCTAATGTGTGTTCTCTGGCGTGAGGTGGGTGGGGGTGGTGGTGGTGGTGGGGGGGTGGAGTACGGGTGGGCCCGCTCTCAGATCGTGTGTTTTGTCTCAGCGCTTGCTGCATTTTTTAAATAGCTAATTTGAAATGGGTTTGGATGACCCTGCCCGGTGGGCGAGTGTAGGGCGGTGGGCTATTCATCAATAGAGACGGAGGGGGGCACAGGCGGGCATGGATGCAAGGTGACACCACGCTGAGGCAGCAAGCCTCACCTTGGGTTTGGGAAAGACGCTGTTCTCCTGTAAGCACTCTCTTTTGCTTTCTCTCTCTTGTTGAGAGACTGTTATCCTCTGGAGCACCAGCTGCTAAAACAAGACTGATTGTTACTATTCATCATCTTGCCCAAGCACTACAGGAACAGGAGCAGAGCAAGAACAGACATAGCTGTGGATATGTAGCATGGAGAACACACACCAGTGCCAGACCTTGTTTCACCCTTAAGGTGAAAATAAGTGAATTGTCAACTATCGAGCATCTCCCCTTCAGCAGCAATTACTAATCAAGTGTGTAAAAATAGCTTTCAGCATGAGTAAGGATGTGAAAGTGAAAACTGATCACAGATCAGAAATATATAAAGAAGAAACATTAAAATATAAAACATACTGGGGTATGCAGTTACAGGAAATTGATCCACGACTGGGTGGTGTGATGCATCCTGAAGCAAAGTGTTTAATTTGTTGTATACCACAGTGATTTACAAACAATTACCATTTTAAATTTATTAATGAACAACATGGCATGCTTTTTAACTGTTTATAGTTACATTTAATTCGAGTTCCTGTAATCACTTACATTATAATGTATATAATCATTTGTTCCCTGACCGGCCTTTTTTTTCTCTCTCTTTAATTACAAAAAAAAAAAAAAAACCTTACTGAGAAAGTGGAAATCACAAACGCCACTGTCCTGAAGACTTTCCCATGATGGAAATCCTACTGACCTTTACAAAGCCCTGACACTGGAGACTCCTTCCATAAATGTTAAATAAAGGTCTCCTTACAGAAAAATTCACCACATAAGTTAGTACAGATTTTTCTTTGCTAACTAACTAATTATTTGTTAACATTTTAATTAAATGTTATTATTATTAGACATAGTTTATGTTAAGCATCTGCAATACAAGTTCGAATGAGCTGTTACTATAGAAAAAATAATGTATTAGAACAAGTGAAGGGCGCACAGTGGCTTAGAGGTTAGCACGTTCTCCTCACAACTCCAGGGTTGGGGGTTGATCCCCGTCGCTGCCCAGTGTGTCCAGAGTCTCCATGTTCTCACAGTGCTACAGGAGTTTCCTCCAGGTACTCCGGTTTCCTCCTCCAGTTCAAAGACCTGCATGGTAGGCTGATTGGCATGTCCAAAGTGTCTGAATGTATGAATGGGTATGTGAATGTATATGTGAGTGTGCCCTGTGATGGATTGGCAACCTTCCTGGGATAGACTACAGGTTCCCCGCAACCCTGAAGGATAAGCGGTATAGAAGATGGATAGAACAAGTGCATTAATATAAACCGGTCATTTCAGTTACAGCCAGGAACCTATTCAAGAACTCAACAACACTTTGCACTTAAGAACAACTGTATATTACATATTATATTCATGGAAATTAATGCGCAAAATGGCAAGAGTGTGAACAGAGGTAAATAAGAGTGTAAATAAGAGATGGAAGGAAAGACAGATTTAGAAACACCCATTACTTGTATAAAATTTATAAAACTTTTGATTACTTTCATTCCTTTGAACAAATAAAGTTTCGTGTTGGATGAATCCCTATTAATATTGCTCCACTTTAAATAAAAAAATGAAATGGGTCAGTTTGTGCCGAACGGAGCATAAGGTTTAACATGCGATACCTTTGGTGCATTGGTGGGCAGGGTAGTGGGGCAGCTGCCAGCGGGCACTGAAACACTGGCATGGATGGGCGAGTGAGGACTTGGCATGGCCAGGCGTTGGGGAGTCACAAATGCCTGTCATTCGCAGAGTCCTCCTTCTGTCACTGTGGCTCAGCTCTGTCATCCCTCACCCCAGTTGAAATTAACAGGTAATTTGTAAATGTCACTTCGGGTTAAACGGCTCATTCTGCTTCTTCGCCTCCAATCCGAAGCACACCAGCTAATTTTTCTTGTCTTCTTTTAATAAGATGTTCATTTATAAATAGAATTATTGCCAGCTAAATAAATGAGACCAAGTGATGCGGAGAGAAAAAGAGGCCGCGAGTGCAACAGCAGAGTCAGAGGTAGCCTATCTCGCCATCGCCGGAGATAAATGAAACATACTTGAAAGGTTGAATTCTGTTAAAGTTTCATTTGAGTAAAAGTGATTATAGTCAGAAATGTAATTTAAAATAGCTAAATTAATTTAAGCCTCTCTCTCTTTCCCTCCACACACACACACACACACACACACACACATACACATGCTTTAATGAGACTTGACTTCTGAGTTTCAGGAGTGTGACTAATTAATTGGTTGTACTTTGAAAAAAAACCAAGGTGATGAATCCAAGGTAATTTTTCTTACTTTTCATTTGTGGATGATCAAAGATAATTGAATCTAATTTAAGCATGATCTGCCTTTATTACCTAAGACAGCCTTCACACCAGCTCCAACTGGGTGCTTCATTAAGGAAGAAAAATATCAATGTAACTCACACAATTAACCTTTTAGATTTATTAGGCCCCGTGTTTGTGGTTTTAGGCTGTTTTAAAACATTTGACTTTTTTTTACTTTTTTTTTTTTTTACATTTACAATGTCTTGCCCCCAGGTTTATCTGATTATGTAAAGTGCATATGTGAGAATGAGAATGAAACAATATCATGCATTCTCTTTTATAGACACATAAAACAAGCTGTGGTGTTGATAAATCCTGCCACTATTAGGGAGCAGAGGCTTCACTTTCAAAACAAGACCATAATCAACCATCAAAAAAATAAAAAAGATAGGCTGAAGATTGTAATATTGATGCTTTTGCAACCTTCCTTTCCTCACAAACACACACAGACACGCACAGACACACACAAATACACACACACACACACACACACACACACACAACACACACACACACTGAGCTACAGGAGAAAAAGAGTGATTACGGTGGTTTATGATAAGAATCCCCATAAACCATATTATTATAAAGCATCTAAATGGAATCACTTATCCTTGATGCAGAGTGTGATAGGCTGCAGCCTCATCTATTCTCTCTCTCTCTCTCACTCTCTCTCTCTCGTGCTCTCTCTTTCTCTCTCCCCATGTGCTCTCTCTCTCTCTCTCTCTCTCTCTCTCTCTTGCTCTCACTTTCTCTATCTCCCCATGCACTCTCTCTCTGTCTCTCTCTTGCTCTCTCTCTCTCCTGTGCAGTCTCTCTCTCTCTCTCTCTCTCTCTCACACTCTCTCTCTCTCTCTCCATGCATTCTCCCTCCAACTCTCTCTTGCGCTCTCTCTCTCTCTCTCTGTCTCTCTCTCTCATGCATTCTCTCTCCATCTCTCTCTTGCCCTCTCTCTCTCTCTCTCTCTCTCTCTCAATTCGATTCCAAACAGGCCATGAGTGAGGATTTGTATCAGACCTCCGTGTTTCTTATTATGTCTATTAAATAATTCAATCTAAGATCTAAAAGAAAACACAATACAAGATGTATTTATTTGCCATCATTCTCTCTTCAGCTGGAAAGTGCCTATGCACATAGTGTTTCCACTATCATGCACTTAGACACGCCTAAGGAGGAATAACTACAAATTAAAAAGTGCTACAGGTCTAATATGATTTTACATGTAATGTAAAAGTCGCACATCCTTCCAGTCTGCCTTTTGTTTTGCTTCCTAGATTTCTGGTCCAGATCCATGTAACCCATTTCCCATGATCAGTGTTAAACGTGCAGCTCAGCCAAGAATTCAATTTACACATTTTCTCCTTACTCCAAATGTTGTTGATCAATCGACGCATTCTGGCATTGAAGATTTGCTGTGCTAGTTGTGTACATGTCTATTGTATTTAAGAAAAGCTTCTAGACACCAGTTTAGAATCCTACGGGCCTTGAAACAAATAAAAACAAATAATGAAACAAATATGTTTTTAAGTTTTTGTTGAAACTATTATTGAAATAGTTTTACTTCTAATGCTACTCTTGTTTCTAGTTTCTGATTCAGAGCAATTGTCTATGTTTTTGACATAAGCTACAGATTCGACTGTTTTAACCATGTCTTCCTGACACCTGTTAGGCTTCCATCCAATTATCTCTGGCCATTCTATGACAGTATGATACATTTTGTTTTAACTGGGAAAGTTTCATCACAAACCTAAAAGACTTCTGTAGTGGATGCAGCAGTTGTTTCATAGGGAAGTAACTGTAGTGTAATCTTTAGTGGGGTGTCATCAGGTGTGATAATTCAAATTAGCTAGTATTATATTAACCTGAGAAAAAGTATTTGTTCCTCCTAGGGGATAAGTAAGGAGTATCACAGAATCTTTCTCCAACTACAAAGCATTAGCCTATGCAGAGAAGGTAAGGATGGAGTCTATTGAGCACAATGTGTGTGTGTGTGTGTGTGTGTGTGCGCGCATCTGTCCACAGCAATGCCCTCTCACCTTGCCACAGACATCGTTATTAATTCCTTGTGTAATTGTTTTTGGAAAGTGAATGCTTAAAGATGCTTAATGATTCATCTTTGTTCTTTTGCCTGGTTCTGACATTTTATCCATGTTTTATACATGTATGTCAAGAAAAGATTTCATCACAGAGTTTGAGTAAAAGGGTGAATTATTGTATTACAATTCCTTAGTTTTGATCAGTGAACAATGGTCAGTGACATTAACATGTTTTGTCTATACAATACTGAGCCAGATAAGAGGACAGTTATGGGATTGAAATTTAGCCTCAGCTTTGAAACACTACACAATAATATTGCATTATAAAATGGAAAGAAAGAAAAAAAAATATATATATACACACACACCAATCAGCCTACCATGCACGTCTTTGGACTGGGCGAGGTTACCGGAGTACCCGGAGGAAACCCCCGCAGCACGGGGAGAACATGCAAACTTCACACTCACAGGGTAGTGACAGGAATTGAACCCCCAACCCTGGAGATGTGAGGCGAACGTGCTAACCACTAAGCCACCGTATATATAGCTAAACGATTGCTGGTTCACTGATTTCATACAATGACTCCAACCGAAAATAATGATTTGTAGTAGCTAGCTAATTGTGTATGTCTCCAACAATGTGATATAATTTAGGCGTGGTCTTGCAAGTGGGCCAAAAATTCTCCCATCATACATTGCATGAAGTGCACTATTGTAGGACTCTACCATTTTGTGGTTATATTTCACAACACCATTTTTGTCAAAATAGTGTAAAACACAATTTTTATATGCTGTAGGCTAGCAGGTACAGACTATCCATTATACAATGGGTTGGGAATAAACTATATTTTTATTAAAAAAAAAAAAAAAAAAAAAAAAAAAAAAAGGTGGGGCGGGGGACCAACACACAACACACCACAATAAAAATTTTTTCTTTTTTTTTTTTTTTTTTTTTTTTTTTTTTTTTTTTTTTTTCCTGGGTTTTTTGGGTCGTCCAAGGGCACTGAGGCCTGCTGCTCCAGGGCGGGGAACATCGGTGCTAATCTGAAACTTCCATCAGCACTGCTCTTTCTTTCCACCGGGGTGCTATTAGCATGGGTGCGCTGTTCGCAGCGATCGCACGCCTCAGTTAAGGAGTTGCGGCAATAAATATTTATATGTATTACAAAAAGATATGCCACATCAAGGCCATTAAAGACGATGCCATGTGCGGCTTTCTAAAGCATGCATGCACATAGGTATCATCCCATTTGTCAAGCTAGGCGAGCTAATTATCTCCTAGCAGGCGATATTTTCTTCTTCCTGTGCATTTCACTTCCCTGCATTAGGACATGCGTGGTCAGGCTGGCTCCAAATATATCCACCATGTTCATGAATGCATTAAAACATTTCAGGGTGCCAGTAATATTATTAAGATTAAGGACAGGGTGAATCCACGGACCTAAAACTCCTTCTGATCTCTCTGCCATCGCATTTAGCCAGCAAGGGAAGGAATGCTGATGTTTATTGATGTTATTAGCCAAAAAGGATGATTCATTTAGCTAATGCAACTCTCTCTATAATAAACACTGCTGTTGGCTTAGAATTTTTTAATGTGACTACTACTGATGGGCTTTGTATATATGCAGTGACAGCACATGGAAAGGTTTTGGATCTTTCTCTGTGTGTCTGTTGAGAAGCAACAGCAGTAGATCACACCCAAAGTTGGAAGTCCTTTTGTGTCGGAGACATGTGAGCTCATTAGCAGCAGGCAAATAAACACTGTGGTGTCTGTCTGCTAACTTAATAAAGTCTTAATGGCTTCTTGGATATGAGATTAATTAACTCTGAGCACTTCCATAATTACTTATACAGGAAATAATGCTCTAATTTCAGCCCCAATTGTGATACCATTTTTTCCACATGGCTTTAAAATTGCGATCGGGTTTATTATTTGAAACATAATCTTGGATGTGGTGCAATTTAACTAATTGGAGATTGGCACAGATTGTGCATATTGGATTTGGAATGAAGGAATGACAATCAGGTTGAAGCAAAATGTCAACTTTTAATTAATTGTAACTTTTTGGGTAAACTGTATATATAGCCTTTTTTATATAGCCCCAATTACATAAGATCAAAAGTAATTGGACAAATTAAGATAATCCTGAATTAAATTGTCATGTGTTTAGTTCTTAATTGCTAGTTAATGATGGCCTGAAGTTTGTGACCCATAAACATCACCAGATGCTGCTGATCCCCCCTGTGAGGCCTGTAACAGGCCATTTTCAGATCTTGTTTGTTTTCTGGGCTAAATGAGATCAGGGCCAGTGATTGACATCATTGGCCACTCGGAAGAACATCGGCCCAGAAAAATATAATAGTTTTTAAGCTGTATGTTTCAGGTTATCATTGTTGTATGCATGCAGGTAAATATACAAAACTGCATAATGTAAGCCTGTACAATTGCCTGTTACTATATGGTGCTGCAGTAGGTTATTGCTAGAGAGATTTAAGTTAATTTGGAGGTAAATTATGCAGAGGAAAGCCATTTAGCAGTAGCGAAAAAAAATGCCTCAGACTTTTGGGGTTGGGGGTTTGAATCCTGCCTCCACCCTGAGTGCACAGAGCTTGCATGTTCTACTGGTGCGTGAGGGGTTTCTGCTGGGTACTCCAATTTTCTCTAGCAGTCCAAAGACACGTGCTGTAGGCTGATTGGCATTTCCAAATTATGTGTGAATGTGTGTCATTGTGCCCTGCAATGGGTTGGCACACCATTCGGGATGTCCCCCATCCTGTGCCACGAGTTCCCAGGGATAGGCTCCAGGCTCCCCAGCAACCCCCAGGTATGGAAAATGGACGGAATATGTGGATTTAGATATCTATTTTCATGGAAACAGTAAAAAAAACAACAACTTATATTTGAACTCTTCAAAATTTCACTCTCAGACATTCATCAAACGAATAGATGGTTTCTAATAAAGAAAAAAAAGTTGTTTCACACCAAGATATCTAGCAGAATTAATGTATTTTTTGCATTATGCATCAAGGTCTAGGGATTTCCTTGGACATATTGAGAGTTCATTTATTAATACTAAGCTATTGCTTAGTTCTGGTCAGGGTTGTGGTGGTCTTGGGAACAGGGCATGAAGCAGGAATACACCATGGATGAACCCATGGACAGAGTTAGTAAAATCAGGAATGCTTCATGTTGGAGCATGTGTGCACCAGAGGTTTTAACCACATATAAAAATGCACACTTGGAGGCAAGCATAAACTGTCCGTTTTTACATTCATGAGAGCATGCCCAATTTTGCTCACTTGGACTCCCGAGCATAGCTGGCTATGGCATCCTTGTGATTCAAACTAATAATCACTTGACGATAGGGCAAATGTTGTCTGGTACACCACTTGGGAGTCCAGAAATGCACACCAACGCATAAGCAATGCATTGTGAAATAAAACAACAAGATGTTTTTTTTTTCTTGTTGTAATGGTAAAAATGTTATGGATGTATGGAATTAATTGTTACTTATTAACAAGCTATATATTAATTATGCTATATCACACTAGCTATATATTAATTATGTTATATCACACTAGCTATATATTAATTAGCTATATATTAATTATGCTATATCACACTAAGTAAATTATTACATCTGCAAGGCTGGCTAGCTAAGCACCTCATTTATACAGTCCTGTCCTGTGCAGCAACATTTTTGTATCCATTCCCATTGTTTTAACTCCACATTCTCTCAAATATTCGAACAATTCAAACACTGCATACAGAATGCAACATAAGATGACAAATCATATACTAAATGCTACTTTTATGCTGAAACTCTTTAAGATGCTTCGATTCAATTTATCCTGCTGACACAATCACTGACACAGTCCCATCATCAATAAAATGAGTATGCCATGTTTAACAGATAAGGTGGTATACTTTAGAACATAATCAGCCCCTCTTTTCTCTCATTCCTCTATACTACTCCAATGGCACAGAATAATCATCTAATCTGGCCATAATAATTCGTCCTAGAACGCTGTAAGTTTAAGAAGTCATATGGATCTTATAATAAATCCTCTGAGTTTATTCTAGTTTGTTCCTCTTGTTATTGAGTTCTTAACCTGTTTTTTTCAAATATTTCTTCAAGGTCACAATATTCCAATGAGTGATTCAGTGATTTGGGTGATATCCCAAATGTGTCCATCTGTCCATCTGTCTATCTTTTTATTTATTCATTCATTTATTTGTTTGTTTGTTTAGCTAGAAATATCTTTATTTTGCCATTACATAAGTAACACAAGTACACAGTAAACATTACAAATTTGGTGAACTAGCATACATGCCAATTTTATTAGGAAATTGGCATGTATGCTTGAAATTTTTTTTAAGTATTAACTTGCTTTCAGGCTATAATTTAGGTAACATGGTTGTACTTTCAAAGTAACCCTGCCAGTCAATATCATCATCATCATTCATCATCATCATCATCATCATCATCATCATCTTCTTCTTCTCCTTCCTCCTCCTCCTCCTATGGGCCATCTCATGGGCAAAGCTGTTTTACTCATGAGATGATAGATGAATTCACACATTCATGAAATAAGATTTAAAGTATTTTTATGATTATATTTCAAGTTAAATTTAAATTATAGTGGGCTGAGACAGGCAAAAAAGGATGTTTTCTAAATGCTATTTTTTTTTCCTAAGTACTACAGAATGTATTAATATTTTAAATTATGTATCTGAAACATACAGTAAACAGTTTTTGTTATTGGCACTTTATCTTTGTTGAAAATGTCTTATATTTATTATTTTACATACATATTTGTACATGTAATATTAGTGGCACGCCAGTTGTGGAATCACCCTGATTTTGAAACAGGTAAGATATTAACTCTCAATCTGGTTAGTTTATTCTGATATTTCAGCCCTATGAGAATCCACTTTACCAAGAGTGGCAATTTTTTCAGTCCTTATGTTTAGACACAACAGGAAATATATACAAAATGGTTGTGTTGTCGAGATTATTTATCAAGTACAGTGCCCCCATCCCGATTTCTTCTGTTTTACTGTCTCTCATACAAATTCGTTTTACATCTTCAAACAAAATACAACATAGAGCAAAGGCAACCTGTACAAACACAAAACAAGTTTTTATTATTTTTTTATTGAAGCAAAATAAAAGTTATCACCCATGGGACAAACTAACTGCCCCCTTAAACTTGAAACTTTGATTGTATCACCTTTAGCAGAAAAAACTGCAACCAGCCACTTCCAATAATTGGAGAAAATTTTATTGCTTACTTCTAGGACTAGGACTTACTGCTATGCTTTGGACCATTGATTTGGTGTATAATCCAGTTGCACTTGAGTTTCAACTTACAGATTGATGACCAAACATTCTCCTTTAGTATTTTCTGGTAGAACAGAATTCACATTTTCCTCAATTATTCCAAGTTGCCCAGGCCCTGAGGCACAAAGCATCCACACACCATCACATTACCACCACCATGCTTGACTGTAGGTATGATGTTGCTTTTGTGAAATTATGTGTTTGGGTTACACCAGTGTAACGGGACCTGTCTTCCAAACAGTTCCACTTTCGACTCATCAATCCACAGAACATTCTCCAAGGTTTGAGGATCATCAAGGTGTGCTTTGTAGTAGTTTTTTGAGTAGTTTCATTTTGGGCGGTTGGACACTTCTGGGAAGGTTCACTAATGTGCAGAGTTTTTCTATTTGGAGGTAATGGCTCTCACTGTGGCCCTTTGGCATCCCAGAGCCTTTGAAATTGCTTTGTAACCCTTCCCAGACTGATGTATTTCAAACACCTTCTTCCTCTTCATTTCTAGAATTCCTTTAAACAGTGTGTTACTGGGTAAGACTTTTTAACCAAATTCATGCTGTTGAAAAGTTCTATTTAAGTGTTGATTTGATTGAATGGGTTTGCTGTAATCAGTCCTGGTTGTGTCTAGTCCAGCTGAACCCCATTATGAATGCAGCTTCATATATTTGGGGAATTAGTAACAACAGGGGCAAATACATTTTCACACAAGCCTAGATGGTATTTGATACTTTTTTGCTTCAATAAATAACATTATCATTTAAAAACTGTATTTTCTGAAACAATTTAGTATGAGATATACACAAAAACACAAGAAACCAGGATCAAGGAATCAGGAAAATACCTTTCAGAGCAATGTAAAGATGAGGTTACCCTTGAATTAGAGGGCCTTTGTTAATTCTCATATCCATTGTGCTGGAATACAAAAGTTTGTTGGTTTCCAGTTGGTTACAGACATGTGTTTTTTTTTTCTTCCAGAATTTTTTTTTTTTACATCACTTTCTGACCCGTTATGTTTCTCTTGTACTTATCCACTATTGAACACTTTTTTTCTGCACAGCCACTCACTCACCACTTAGTGAAGAGGCACTTTGAGCAAAAAGGGGGCATCTGCCAAAATCTTCTGCTAACTTATGTGACTGACAGCATCCATTTCCAGACCTCGAGAAAGACTGGCGAAGCTCTTGCAAAGTGACCCTGACATCAGTCACTTACCGGCAAAGGGGTTTTACTCAAGAAATGGATGTCCTCCGTCACAGAGAGGCACTTAATGGGTCTGTAATATATATCCTCGACAGCGCAGTACAATGCGGAATCTATTTAAGACCATACTCAAAGCATTATCTTAATTGAGGGGCTGAGGTAGAGTGGATGCAACCTCTCTCCATTTAATGAACAGATTTCTGTTCGTCGTAGTCCATTTCAATCCACATCTCAGCAATTTGCACTAATGCAAGTTCTTGCTAATTTATAGACACCCAGCAGATATACTGTAATCTCTTTTTCACAGCTATTGTGTGCAAAATATGGCTTTCAGGTACTGTATAGAGTTATACAGTATTTTCAATAGAAAGAATCTACTTTTGAATATAGCTTAAATTTCTCTCTGTCTTCGGCACCAGAGTATTTTTTGTGTTCCTAGTAAAAATGCACCGATCATGTTTTACATTAATTATTTCTTTTTTTATTTAAATACAATACCGATAGCAGAACTCTGAGCCTGATGCCTTACACTGATCATATACTGACTTCCTTGTAGTAATTGAGGAATCTCTCAGGATGCTTCAATTGCCAAGCGTTACGACACATCACAACAATAATATTTACATGTTTTAAGACTTTTTTTATTGTCCAACAATCAAACATGGCATGTTCATGAACTGTATGGGAAACGTATTAGTGAATTTAATGAAAATATACATATATACATATAAATCTAATCCCATGTCTGTCCAGGAACAGTACTCAGTATGATATCTGTGTACCTCTAGTTTCTGAACTCACAAATGCTTTAATTATGTACATGTATAGTCTTATACTGTACAAAATATATTATTTTTAGATGTCAAACTGCAGCTTATGCTGAAGCTGAAAAGCTTACAAAGCATGTACAAGATCTCATTGTCCAAAAGGTATTAATCAGACGAAGTAATAACAAATATTAGTAACACAATGAAACACTTTAAAAGGCCATCAAGGGGAGAAAATTGAGAGCTATAGTGACATTACCAAGAACTGGACGTCCATCCAAAATGTATAAAAGGACAAGATGAAAATATATTAGGAAGACTGAACACAGGAGATCCCCTCACAATGTGATAGATCTGGAGCACTTTTGCAAGGAAGAGTGGAAGAAAATAACCCTATTGAAATATGTTCATGTTGGGTAATATGACTCCTACCCAAAAAAGACTGAATGTTCTATAACAAGAAAAAGGTGCTTTAACATAGTATTAGTTGAGGGGGTGGGCACACTTGTGCAACCAGAGCTGTGTGTGATCGGTCTGATTGCCCATGCTGACCCCAGTCCACCAGCAAAAGTGCCTACAATGGTAACAAGAGCACCAGAACTGCACCATGGAGCAATGGAAGAAGGTTGCTTGGTCTGATTAATCATGTTTTCTTTTACATTATGTGGATGGCTGGGTGCCTGTGCATCAATTATCAGGGGCACCAGGATTCACTATGGGAAGAAACCAAGCCAGCGATGTTCTACTGGGAAACCTTGGGTCCTGGCATTAATGTAGATGTTGTTTTGACAGATACCACCTACATAAACATGGTTGCAGAATAAGTACACCCCTTCATAGCAACAGAATTCCTTAATGGCAGTGTTCTCTTTCAGCAGGATAATGCATCCTGCCACACTGTAAAATTGTTCAGGAATGGTTTAAGGAACATGACAAAGAGTTCAAGGTGTTTACCTGGCCTCCAAATTCCCCAGATCTCAATCTTGGACAAACAAGTCCGATCCATGGAGGCTCCACCTCGCAATTTACAGCACTTAAAGGATCTGCTGCTAATGTCTTGGTGCCAGATACCACAGCACACCCACAGGTCAGAGCTGTTTTGGTGACACAAGAAGAACTACACATTATTTGACACTCTAGGGTCTTCTCTTGTTATCCATTCTCAGAGTTGGATACGCTTGAAGTGGAGTGGTGAGACAAATATTAAAGGGCCCTTACAGCCATAAACACTGAAAAAGAAAGAACTGATATTTTCCTGGTACTCCATACGTATGTCTGCATTTCAGAGGACTGGAATCACTTTGAAACTGAATCATAATCCCATTCACACAGGAAGCTACATTCATAATGTTCTTTTCTTCTCTTTTGATCCACTGTGAATACAATTTAATGCCAAAGTCCTATAATTTCCGGTATGTTACCAAATCTCAGACAAGCCTAGTTCTGGTCTAGTATGTAAACAAACATCATAAGTGTTACATAAGGGATGCATCAGCCTCATTTAAAATTTTCTGACATTTGTATGAACGCATGGATGGTGTACTGTCTTTTAGCTTTTTGAGTGACTAAAAAGAAAAGAAAATAAGTCACAATATGAAGAAGATGATATATTTTATTAGCTGCCACCCAGTGGAGATTGTCATAGCAGACCATGGAGGAGTTGTCTCCTGCTCTGTCTCTTTCCTTCACTCATTCTCTTCCCTCACTCTCCTCCCTCCCCTCTCTGGATGAAAGCAACATTAATGAAGCCATGTTCTTATAGCCGTGCACTCCCACCTCTCTGCTTAGTTCTGCCCCCCCCCCCTCCTTGAGGACCATCCACTGACATATGTATTAATGGAGCTTATTAATGCTATGCGTACACCTGAATATAACCACAAATTTAAACTCAGTAACCAAAAGGAAACCATTTGGCTCCTTCAGTTTTTTCATATAAAAGCTGCAGTTTTCTTATAGTATATAGTATTTTCACTGGAGAGCCATCAACTTCCCATGGCTTACATATGCTCCCTCTCATTCCTACTCTGCCTCTTATTCTCCCCTCTGGCTATCTCATCCCCCACTTTGTATCTCTTTCTACTTGCATTATCTTTCTGTCTTTCTCTATCTTTCTCTCTCTGCCTTGTCCCTCCCTTCCACTACAGATGTATCTTCAGGTTGGTGTTGTCCATGTCCTGACACTAGCTCCTTTCTGAGAAGGAGTCGGCACTGCTCTCTGTATTGATGTTTCGAGTCTGCTACAGTCGCTGTCCCTCTTGGCCTGCAGCTCTCCTCGACACTGTGTGATTGCTTAGCTGAGGGTGCACAGGGAAGCCTGTAGAAAATCAATAAGAGGCGAAAGGCCTTGGCTTCCTTTTCTTAATAAAAGTTAGATATTATTTGTCACATGGTAAGGTGAGGATTTTATTACTTAGCCTTCGGTGTTGCAGTGGCTGCAGTAAGAGGACACGGAGAAAGGTTATTACGCGCCGATCATATTGCTTAATATCTTGCCCATCGTGCTTTTTAGCTCCTTTATAGAGCACCAAGGGCTTCCAGTACATCTTTCGAGTGAAGTTCAATATGGACCTCTATTAGATACTCATGAAAGTGCTTCAGTTAGAAAAAAGAAATGAAGGTTTTCCAGTATCTAGTAATATAGTTCTGAAAAGAGGCACGTTTTTAGGGTGCAACATTTCTTTACATAGCTCATACCTTATTGGTGTTGTAAATAAACAAATAACCACCTTTCTGTGAAATGTTGTCACACAACAGTTTAATTTGGTCTTAATAGGGTGTGATTAAAAAGCGTTCATTCTCAACCAGCAAAGAGGCAACTGTGTTGTGTTTCAGAATCACACAAGTAAAATAGCATCAGAAATTTGTCAATTTACCATCGTGACATTTCCCCTCACTCTCCTCCCAAAGTTTTCCTTTGTATAATTGGGTTTGCTATCTCCCAAATTAAATTACAATCAGCAATCTGCATCAAATTATGTTAATAAGCCCTCTTTAAGTGGATCATTATCTGCAAGGCTTTTTTCATAATAAGGACTGGATTCCTCTACTCATCTTTGTAGTGTACTCTATCTAATTGAATTCATTCCATCAAAGGATCAAGAGAAAAAAAAGTTTTAAATAAATCAAGGCATTTCAGGGAATGAAGTGCACTTAGGTTTTCTATAACATTGAAAAAGTAATTAATTCAGGTAAAGCTAAAAAAATATGCTTGTTTAAGCTTAAAAAACAACACTGAGTTTTTGAAAACCATACATTCAAAGCAAAATAGAAGCGATTAGTTAAAAGATTCTGAATTATGTTGTTTTCTATTGAAAACATACTATTGAAAAAAGACAAGAAAAACAGAAAATTAACTATTGGTGATGATAATGATTGCTCATTAATGATCCAATATTAGTGCTCAATATCTTGTTATGCTTTGCATAATATTGAATAAAATGAAAAACATGGCCCAATCACAAGGTCCCTCCACAGTGCCCTCCACTAGTATTGGCACCCTTGGTAAATATGAGCAAAGGAGGCTGTGAAAATTTGTCTTTATTGTTTAACCTTTTGGTCTTTTGTTAAAAAATTCTCCACTCTCATGGATATCAAACAACTGCAAACAAAACACAGGTTTATCAAAATATCATCTTTGTCAATTTTTGTAGTGGGCAAGTGATGTCATCAGTGTCTGGCCGAATACCGTGTAACACCGGTAACACCAACCATCACAGCAAGCCTAATCTGCGGAGATTCTGCATTGAGGAATGGTCTCAGATCCCTTGCCATGTATTCTCCAACCTCATCGGGCATTAAAGAAGAAGACTCAGAGCTGTTATCTTCACAGGGGTAGCACAGGGGTAGCACATAGTATTGACTAACAGGGGGAAAATAATTGTTGCACACATATATTTAACAATTTTTAAATGATGTACCTGTGTTTTACAAAAGATCAAAAGGCTAAAAATAGACAATTTTTCACAGCCTTCTTTGCTCATATTTAGCAAGGGTGCCGATATTAATCGAGAAACACACACACACACACACACACACACACACACACACACACACACACACATATATACATATATATATATATATATATATATATATATATATATATATATATATATATATATATATATATATATATATATATATATATATATATATATACACACACACATACATATACAGTATCTCAGAAAAGTGAGTATACCCCTCACATTTTAGTAAATATTTGATTATAACTTTTAATGTAACAACACTGAAGAAATGACCTTTGCTACAATGTAAAGTAGTGAGTGTACAGCTTGTGTAACAGTGTAAATTTGCTGTCCCCTCAAAATAATTCAACACACAGCCATTAATGTCTAAACCGCTGGCAACAAAAGTGACTACACCCCTAAGTGAAAATGTCCAAATCGGGCCCAATTTGCCATTTTCCCTTACCGATGTCATGTGACTTGTTAGTGTTACAAGGTCTGAGATGTGAATGGGGAGCAGGTGTGTTAAATTTGGTGTCATCGCTCTCACACTCCCTCATACTGGTCACTGGAAGTTCAACATGGCACCTCATGGCAAAAAAACTCCCCAAGGATCTGAAAAAAAAAATGTTGCTCTATATAAAGATGACCTAGGCTGTAAAAGATTTCCAAGACCCTGACACTGAGCTACAGCACGGTGGCCAAGACCATACAGCGGTTTAACAGGACAAGTTCCACTCATAACAGACCTCGCCATGGTCGACTAAAGAAGTTGAATGCACATGCTCAGCGTCATATCCAGAGGTTGTCTTTGGGAAATAGATATATGAGTGCTGCCAGCATTGCTGTAGAGGTTGAAGGGGTGGGGGGTCAGCCTGTCAGTGTTCAGACCATACGCTGCACACTGGATCAAATTGGTCTGTATGGCTGTCGTCCGAGAAGTAAGCCTCTTCTAAAGATGATGCACAAGAACTTAAGCAGACTAAGGACATGGATTTCTGGTACCATGTCCTGTGGTCTGATGATACCAAGATAAACTTATTTGCTTCAGATGGTGTCGAGCGTGTGTGACAGCAACCAGGTGAGGTGTACAAAGCAAGTGTGTCTTGCCTACAGTCAAGCATGGTGGTGGGAGTGTCATGGTCTGGGGCTGCATGAGTGCTGCCAGCACTGGAGAGCTACAGTTCATTGAGGGAACCATGCATGCCAACATGTACTGTGACATACTGAAGCAGAGCATGATCCCTTTCCTTCGGAGACTGGGCCACAGGGCAGTATTCCAGAATGATAAAGACCACTGCCTTGCTAAAGAAGCTGAGGGTGAAGGTGATGGACTGGCCAAGCATGTTTCCAGACCTAAACCCTATTGAGCATCTGTGGGGGATCCTCAAAGGAAGGTGGAGGAGCACAAGGTCTCTAACATCCACCAGCTCTGTGATGTCATCATGGAGGAGAGGAAGAGGACTCCAGTGGCAACCTATGAACCTCTGGTGAACTCCATGCCCAGGAGGGTTAAGGCAATGCTGGAAAATAATGGTGGCCACACAATATATCAACACTTTGGGCCCAATTTGGACATTTTCACTTAGGGGTGTACTCAGTTTTTTTGCCAGCGGTTTAGACATTAATGGCTGTGTCTTGAGTTATTTTGAGGGGACAGCAAAGTTACACTTTTATACAAGCTGTACACTCACTACTTTACATTGTAGCAAAGTGTCATATCTTCAGTGTTTTCACATGAAAAGATATAATCAAATATTTACAAAAATGTGAGGGGTATACTCACTTTTGTGAGATACTGTATATTTACTTTGCCCCTTTTTTCAGAAATAAGAGGTATATGAATATATAGAATGCAGTTAGGTATACAGCACAGAGGTCAACATCCCAGCAAATGAACAAGATTTTCTGTAGATCGTCTCTAGTACTGTATGAATAGCCTCAGTATGCAGATATTTCCAATATGTGGTCTACATTGCTGAGACACATAATGTCTTAACAGTCTATTCAATTAATTTTTTGTTGCATGTGTGAGATCTTAAAGAATTCTTGGTTGGACCTGTGGCTTAGGGAATCTACTCTACCAATGAACACAGAGTGGATTGGAGGGCAACCATCCATGCCAGAACTAAATCAATATTATATTGCATTCATTCATCTGCTGGGTGTGGTGTGCCACAGCCAAATGGTATTTGATCAACACAAGGCGTCTTATCATGCTCTTCTCGGCCTCTTTTTTGACCTGGAAACATTCTCACATCAATAGGAAAAAGCAGAAGATTGAGAGGAAGCCATCATGGGAACGTCAGAGTCTAGAAAATGGATCTGTTATTTATTGATTTGTCTTACTTTTGATAAAGACTCCATTGCTGATGTGAAACATCTCTGTCATGACACGTCACTGTCATGACGCTTACACATCGGATTTCATATTAAGAACAAGAGCACACACTGGCTCTCCATTATCTATGAAGAAGGAAGGAAATGTCCACTTCTGAAAATTAAGTTTTTGATCAATCTAATGTTGATGTTGATCAGTCTTATCCAACATCTGTGCAGCAGAGTACAGAAATGCTATCGTAAAATTGCATTCTAAATGAAATTAGGCACCATCCAATCCCATGTGTTTCTATTGAGGCATTAAGATCTGATATGATTTTGGGCTGAAAAACTTCCTTTTTTCCCCCTCCTACTCCCAATGAAGCAATCAAATTTCCTTGATGGTCTCTGGGAGCACTTAGCCTAAAAGAATACACTTCCAAATCAAAAAGCTTTCAATCATCTCAAATCACATTTGGATGAGATGGTGCTCCTGAGCACAACATTTGCTGGATGCGATTGAACATTTGAATGACTCACGTGCACATTGACCATGTTGGGAGACATTAGGATTGACTTCCTGTGAGGCCTGCCGATTGCCTGTGACGGCTGGACAGCTTGAGCTCTGAACCAGCATGTCAAACACAGGACAGGACAAGAGCGGAGCAGGACACAGCACTTTTCATTACCACCGTGAGCTGACTGATAAGAACAGGACATAACTGATGGGCCATGGAAGTAGAAACGTGGCCTACATAGCTACGGATCTTTACAAAGAAGAACTGACAGATTTATACAGCGGTTTATATTGTCATGTACACTTATGAATCAAAAAGGTCAATATAGATAACATGTGTATGTAGTAAAATGCAAATAGTACAACTGTTATTGCACTTGCCAATGCAAATGAGCTCTGTTTTCTTGGCTTCATTCTTGGTAAACCTATAGGTCACAATTTATTCAGTAAAAAAAAATAAAAATAAATAAATATTAATAAAAAAAATCAGATCTGAAGTGACACAGGTGTTCTCAAAAAATAAACTCTTCAAAATGCATTTATAATTTGACATGTAAATGTCATAATAAAAAAAAAGACTTGTATATTGATGTTGAACCTATGACTAAAATAAATTCTCATGGACATATTCTTCTCTAATCAAATTTATTCATCTAATAGCAGGGTGTAAATATACAAAAACAGGGTAATAAATAAGAAAAGTGGATATTACAAGCTGCGGTTTATCTGACATATGCCAGAAAGCACACATGGACGTTGGAGAAGGCCAGTCATGAATGATAAGGAGGGGATAGCTTTAACACAATTTTCCAATGTCACTAATGGGAGACAGATCACCCCTCTACACCAAAGTCTTATATCTCTACTGCTCATGTGGGGGAAATGTATGCTAATGGTTTCCAATCCCCATCCACTCGCATTTATTCTATAATGACTTTAAATTTGTGCATTAAAATAAAATAGAGAATAAATCTGGTGGAAAGCCGAGAGAGGGAAGTTTGAAAGGGGGGAGGACTGAAGCGTCATCACTCTTAAACCCTCATAAGAACTGCCTCGTCTCTGTTAAGCTCAACCGTGTTTATTTCAATCAGAGAATTAAAAACATTAAGCCCTGTGCATTATTAGGCTTATAAACAGGCATCTGTGTGATCACATAGAGTGATGATGTCCATCTGCTAGCCGATGCCGAGAGGAACTGACTTTACATTCAGATTCAGATTTGAGGGGTGTAACATGAAAAGCTCACTCTAGGCTCATAATCCAAATAATTATGGTTCATGGAAGCACAGGTTCTTGCCTTAATATGAAAATACTGTACAGTGTGCTGCCATTGGTTGCTGTAAAGGTATATAGTATATAATAGGACTCGATTCTGACTGGTCAGAAGGTGTTGATTAATTTTTTATAACAGCATGGTCGTGACAGTAAGTCTGGCTCTGGTTTATATTCATGCTTTATTATGCGCAATAGTAGCAGCTTCACTTGGGCTTTTATGATGAATGTTCCAGATACAAAATGGATTAAAATCACGTGAGAAGAATGTTATTTAGCATTTTTTGGAAGGAGTCTCCAGTGTCGTTGCTTTGTAACACTGGAAATGGTAAAACTAACTGCTTTCTGACACAATCTTCAGAATGGGGGGCTTCTTGGTAACATGACAAGCTGCATTCTTTTGTCTTATTAACTTTATTAAAAAGGGAAAAAGAAAAGAGGCTGACAATGAAGTAATTTTTTATAGCGGTTATAACATGAGAGATAACAGGAGCTAACTTGTTTCACAGATAATCCACACCATTACACATAACTTTAAAAGAATAAAAAAGTATGAGGTTTTGTTCTTCAATTAATATAATAATTGTTGCCAAAATAGTGGTATAATACAAATTAAACAATTCAGGATGTTCTGTTATTGGGGAAAAACAAACAAACAAAAAAACCTTTGGGGTGGTAAGGTCATACCACCATGTCATGTTTTATTCCTTACGTATGGCATGGGTAATAAGTAGGCTTGTGTTGATAATTGAGTGTGCAATACAGTATAATGTATTCTTACATTCTTCTGCTCTTACTTTTGGGTACAATCTCAAGCAGTAGTGAGAACTAGCTCCTGATTTGGAGAAAGATTTGATGCTATACCTTCAGGAATGTGTAAATGGTGGACTAAAGAGATGTTAGATATTGTTTTTTTTTTAATACTTATCTACATAATTCAATAAAGAAGCTAAAACAACTGGACATTTTAGCAAATGATGTTTAAAGATGTACTCTTACTTTAAACAACAATGAAAACAGCAACAAAAATGGACTGAATTTGCTTCTAGTTTCTCTTAATTATTAATATTACTTGCAAAATTTCTAGGAAGCTAGTGTGATTTTATTTAACTTAATAAACAAAACTGCATTGATTCCAAGGTTGCTTTTTTCCTTAATAAATCTTTTTCAGAAATGCCTTTTCTGTTAGAATAACCACTACAAAGAAAGCATACGAAATATCCATACACTGTTTTACAGTGACTTTCATTTTTCTTTCCACTTTTGTTTGACAGATAAGTTAAGCATCTCCTTACTTGGTTCCTCTCTTGTATCCACCCTAGTGTCATCTGTGGTCTTTGGGTGAAGAGCAGAACATTGTAGACAATGACAGTGAGTTTTCAATGAAGACCACCATTGTGAAATACCCCCTCCTTCAGCCCAACGGGGATGTGTGTATAATTGTGTCTCTTCAGAAGCTGAAAGTGCACGGCACAGCTTCAACCGTCCCTGTGCGTATGGATTTTTCATTCACTGGTATTTGGGTGACAGGGTCGCTCAAGACAGATTTCCCTTCATCTCTCCAACCATTTGTACATGTCTGACTGTCTAATGAAGATGCAGGGGAACACCATCGCAGAGAAGAGAGAGAAAGAGAGAGGAAAAAAAGTGTTTTTGAGTACAGGAGTAAAACTTAGAGTAATGTAAAAGACAAAAATAGATACAGTCACATTCCTGTGTACCCTTCCTCTTCAGGATCAATGTGTTGAAAGTAAGCGTTTTCTATGGTTTTTATATTTCAGTTACAGCAGTGCTAAACACAGAAATCAAGTATGCCTTTACAGTCTCACTGATTTAATACTAAACAGGTTTAAAAATATATAAATTAAATAAAAATCACACACACAATAAACATATAATATGGAACAATATTGTCATTGCATGAAAGTCCTGTGATGGTGTGAAAAAAAAATAAAATAAAATAAAAAAATGCGCACACGCACACCAATTTAAGGTTAGAACCATCTGGTTGAAACAGACTCACACTGGAAGAAGGGTTGGAATCCATGTTGCAGAAGTGTTTAATCAACAAATTCAAAACAGGAGGCTCAAACGTGTTCAATAAAACAAGCATGGATCAATAACGGGTAATCAGTCCAACAGGCAAACAAGACAGAAGAGTATTCCACAAACATAAATCAAAATACACAGGTAAAAAGTCATAATGAATGGGTCTCCAATTGTGGCCTTACAGAACCCCTCCCTCTAAAAATACCTCCCGGTGTTCTTCTATGAGGGCATCCCCTTGGTCTGGGTGCTGGTCAACTGGGGTGTGTTAGGTTTAACTTGTGGATCAATGAGAGGTGCAGGACATTTCTGATGGCTACTCACGATGTCTCCTCTGGTCTATATCCTTCCCAGTACACCAAATTTTGCATCAGGCCTCCCGTTCTTCTGGAATCCAGGATTTTCCTGACCAGGTATACTGGAGCTCCATCGATCTTCAGTGGTGGTGGAGATTCCATGGTTTCAGGGCCAGACGCAGGGTGTATACCTGGTTGTAACAGTGACGCATGAAAGGAGACATGCTGTAGTTAGCAGGAAGCTCTAGTTTGTAGGTCAAAGGATTCATTTGTCTTAGAATATGAAATGGACCTACCAACCTGGGGCTGAGCTTCCTGCAGGGTAGCTGCTGATCCGGTTGGTAGTTGGTGTGGGGACGTCTCCTACGGTCGTCGTGAATGTGTTGAACCCAGATGGCCCGTTGGATCCAAACGTGTGCACTGTTCCACACCCTCTCACTTCTCCTGATTCAATTGTACACTGCTGGCATCGTTGAGCATTCACCGGACCAAAGGAACATGGGTGGTTGCTAGCCCAGAAGAGTTCAGTGGAGGAATGCGTGAGGGAATTCTGTGCATATTCAGTCCATGGAAGGAAGTCGTTCCATTTCTTTTGTTCCCAGCTACAGTATGATCTCAGATTATGCCCAATCTCCAGGTTGAGTCTTTCAACTTGTCCATTGGCCTGTAGATGATAGCCTGATGTGAGGTTGACGTTAATATCTAGCTGTTTGCAGAATGCCTGCCATACTCAGGAAGTAAACTACAGACCTCTGTCAGACACAATGTTCTCTGGGATTCTGTAGATTTGGAAAACATGGTGAAACAAGGGTTTCACAGTTTCCAGGTGCATTGTATACCTGAGTTTTTAGTGCTGAGAGAAGTATGAACCCGCTGGGAGATGCGTTGTCTGAGCATGCATGGTACATATTGTTTAGTAGGAGGCCACCTCGGTGAGTGAGGATTAGTTTGTTGCTTCCGATGAAGTTCCTCAATGATGTCCCATCATATGGGTGCAACAATGATAGACAGTGGTAGAATAGAATCTGGGTGACTAGGAGAGTGTGTAGGGTCGTGTCTCCTAAAGAGAATGTCGGCTTTGCTGTTTTTACTGCCAGAACAATACATAAATGTGAACTGGAATCTGGTGAAAAATAATGACCATCGTGCTTTCCTTGGGTTCAAAGCTTTCACAGTCTTAACTCATTCAAGATTTTTAAGGCCTGTGATTACCTGGAATGGGTAAGCCACCTCTTCCAGCCAGTGTCTCCACACTTCTAATGCTGCCTTGATAGAGAGAAGTTCTTTGTAGCAGCATTCAGCTTCTTGGAAATAAAAGCACATGGATACATTTTGACCTATGCCACAGTCAGAGGCATCAACTTCCTTAATAAACGGAAGGTATGGGTCAGGGAGTTTGAGGATGGGGGCTGTGGTCTTGAGCGTGTCGAATGCAGCTCGTGCCATAATTTCTTAGGATTTCTTTTCAGGAGGGAAGTCAATGAGGCTGCAGTGATGCTATGGTTTCTGATGAACTTTCGGTAAAAGTTGGCAAAGCCTAGGAACATTTGCAGTTCTTTGATAGAGGTGAGACGTGTCCATTCTGTTACTGCCTTGATCTTTGAGAGATCCATCTCCACCCCTTGGTGATCTTGTATCCTAGGAAAGTGGTGCAAGTGATGTGAAACTCAGTTCAGTTTTTACATAAAGGTGGTTTTCTAGGAGTCGAGTCTTTACAAGCTGAAGGTGTTGTGCTCTGGTTTCGGAGTAAATAAGGATGATGTCTACGTCGGCGATGATGAACCAGTTTAGGAAGTTATTTATGAACTACTGGAAGACTGTTGGTGAACTAGCTAGGCCATAGCATTATCTGGTATTCATAGTGCCCCCTGGAGCTGAGAGGCCATTTTCCACTCATTTCCTTTTCAGATTTGGAAGAGGTTGAATGCACTTCTAAGGTCCAGCTTGGTAAAAATTCAGGCCTCCTGCAGTTGTTCCAGGGCTGAGGGGATTAATGATGGTGGATATCTATACTTGACATTGACTGAGTTGAGCTCACATTAGTCAATGCAGGGTCTGAGGCTGCTGCGATTTTTTTCCACAAAGAAGAATCCTGCTGCTGAAGGTGATATGGATGGTTGATATGAAGCCTGAGGCTAATGCTTCCTCAATATACTTTTCCATACCCTGGCTCTCTGGAAGTGATAAAGGGTACACCTTGTTTTTAGGAGGGGCTGTATTGGGCGCAATCCCAAGGAGGGTGAGGGGGGAGTTGTGTTGCTTTGACTTTATTTAACACCTTCGCAAATTTTTCTGGAATCTGGGTTAGAGCTTGAATGTTGGGGCTTTTGATGGTGGTAAGACAATGCCCATTAGAAAAAGCGCTATACAAATAAAATTGAATTGAATTGTGGAGAGACATGGCAGAGTGATTGTCGATTGCAAACATCTTTGCTGAAGTACCTTGACCACTGGAGGAGCTGGATCTTGTGCCCAGGATATAGTTGGATCATGTGTAGTTAGTCAGGTGTAGCCCAGGATGATAGGATTCTTCAAGGAAGATATGACATAGTAAGATCTTCTCTGTATGGAAAAGGCCAATTCAGACTGTTAGTGGTATGGTTTGTTGTGAGATGCCTGTTCCTATGGGATCATTTTTGACAGCTGTAATGTTGATGGATGTGGTGCATAGTGAGGTAGGTATATTGAGTTCAGTGACAAGGTCATGATGGATTAGGTTTGCAGCTGCCCCGGAAGCATGGTTAGAACTTCCATTAAAATCAATGGTTAGGGATAGGTGGAAACTTTGCCTGAATGGTAAGGGAGAAATTATCTTACTCACTTTTTGGCTGGAAGTCGTGGTTTTATTGGGGCACGTAGCCAATCGTGACCCGATTATCTGCAGTAGAAGCACAGCCCCTCGCACTGATGTTGATGGCACTCTTCCAAACACACCCTGGTGTATCCTATTTGCATGGGTTCTGGGGCTGAATGTCTGAATGACGTGCTGGGTGGTGACTAGGCTTGAGACAGTTTAAATTGGGGATTGTTTCGAATCAAGTTGTCCAAATTCACAGGCGTATTGAAATATTCAGAGAAGATCATAGTTTTATCTCAGCATGCTAGTTCTGCTTCCGAGTTTTTAGTCCTTCACAGAAGAACGCGATCATCCCATCCACTTTGGGCAGCTAGTGTACAGAAGTGAACAGGGTATTTGGCTACAGTTTGTTTTCCCTGTCACAGGTGCAATATCTGTACTGAAACATCCAGTCCTCCCACAGGATATTTGAACACTTGTCTAATTTGTTTTAAGAAATAATCAAATGAGGTCTGTAACTGAGTCACATTGGAAGATGGGTTGGAATCCATGTTGCAGAAGTGTTTAATCAATAAATCCAAAAATAGCAGGCTCAAACGTGGTCAATAAAACAAGCAGGGATCAGTAACAGGTAATCAGTCAAACAAGTAAACAAGGCAAAGGTATTCCAACAATGTAAATCCAAATATACAGGCAAAAGTTCATAATAGGAAGCAATACTTGAACCAGTTCGACAAACACTCAGTAACACTGGTAATAATACACAGTGTGTCTAATGGAACACATGGTTTAAAAAACCTATACACAGGAAGTGGCTGTGGAAGGAGTTGGGTGGAGTCAATATTCAGGAGAGTGCTCCCTCTGGTGGAGGGATGAGTGGGTCTCGGATTGTGGCCGTACACTGGTGGTTTATGGAACCAGTTTTGACGGTCAAAGAATTTCCGTTAAGCAGTAAACTTAGTTTATTTGCACATTTCCACAGGTAGTTTCTGCTAAACACTACATATTTGAATATAGACACAGAATAATATATTCTACACTACAAAAGGCCTTGAGTAGAAGTTGAATATACACTGCCTGGCCACAATAAAGGTTGCAATGATTGGAGTCTATGTGAGCCTGTGATTGGATCATTATTGCTGTGATTAATATATGTTTCAACTGGCAACAATTCTTTTAACACTAACTGATGCAGTGTGTAGCTTCCCATTTCTTAAACAACCATGTTCAGAATATGTATCCCATGGTTGTGGAAAGATTTTAGTGTATTTCAGATGGGGCAAATTATTGGCCTGCATCAAGCAAAGAAAACCAAGATGATTGCTGAAATCCCTGGAATTGAGTTAATTAATGGATCAGAGATTGGTGAAGTCATATCATAAAAAATTGACAGTAGAATTCATGGCTATGTTTAATTGTGAAAGTAAGAGCATTTCCACATGCACAATGTGACGAGAACTTACAGGATTGGGACTAAACAGCTGTGTGGCCTAGTCTGAGGCTAATCAGATAAAATGACTTCACTTTGCTAGGGAGCATAAAGATTGGACTGTGGAGCAATGGAAAAAGATCATGTGGTCTGATGAGACCAGATTTACACTATTCCAAAGCACTCATCATACATAGTGCCTACTGTACAAGCCTCTGGAGGCAATGTTATGATATGGGATTGCTTCAATTGGTCAGGTCAACATTGCTGCAACATTATTCAGCAATAAGTCAGCTGAGTACCTGAATGTACTGAATGACCAGGTTATCCCATCAATTGATTTTTTCTTCACTGATGGCACAGGCATATTCCAGGATGACAATACCAAGATTCATTGGGCTCAAATTGTGAAATAGTGGTTCAAGTGACATGAGGAATCACTTTCACACATGGATTGGCCACCACAGAGTCCTGACCTTAACCTCATTGAAAGTCCTTCAGATGTGCTAAAGAAGACTTTACAGAGTGGTTTGACTTTCCCGCAATACAAAATATCTGCCAAAAATTAAGGCAAATCTGGATGAAAATAAATGTTATGTTGCACAAGGTTGTCGAAACAATGCCAAAATGAATGCATGCTGTAGTCTAAGCTAAAGGTGGTACTATGCAATTTCTGAGTATGCGACTTTATTATTTTTTTTGGCTAGGCAATGTACGTAAATGGTGAAATATATAATAAAGAAGAATAGTGTAAAGACATGATGAATAAAGATATTCTTCCTACGCTTAAGAAAAACGTCCATATAGTGTTCATTATAAGGTCATAATAGGTTATCAGTATTATTAATAGAAGCCTAAGTGAACCTGAACTGAACTTTATTTGAGGTATTTGTACATTGTACATTCACTTTCACCCAGCCTCATTTCCATTCTCTTATCATTTTATTTATAGGGACGTGAGGACAACTCAGATGTGAAAACATATTTCACAATTAAGGCAGTCAGACTCATTAAGGAGAGGCCAGAGGCAATGGAGAGAAGCGAGGCACACAAGCCAAACATTTCTCAGATGAAACACTGTTCATAAATGTCTGATTTTATTAACTAGCCTTGCTGTGACTACATGGCTTGGCCTAAAAGACCAAAACAAGGAGCGTGCAAGTGTAATACTGGTGGGTCCCTTAAGAAGAAAAAGAAAAAGCAGAAAAAACAACTTAAACAACAAAATAGTAATAATAATAATAATAATAATAATCAGTACTCTATTATTTCAATAGACCACATCTATTATCTAAATGTATAAAACATTAAACCTTAAACTAAGGCTTGGTGGTAAAACTTCATACAGCATACAGTATGGAACCCAAAATCTCACTTCACACCTGCATCCTGTACAAAATTGTCCTCTTTCTAGGTTTGAATAAAGTGTCTTATCCTTTCAAGTTGAGCCAAGTCCTAATGCAGTCTGTTTAACGCTCAACACAGCTATAGAGAAAGGTGGAAAGGGTGGAAAGGGAGGGTGGACGGTGAAGAGGTGACAGATTCTTTTCCCCTCAGTAAGCCTCGGAAATAAATCTCCTGCCTCTCTGTTTGACTTTTTGATGAGAAAGTGTTGTGCAATAATGCAATTCTGAAAGGAAAAGGCACTTAGGAGCCTGAGACGTGGATTAGCAATTTGTACAAGCTATGTATAACCATAAATCGTGGACTATTGGGCCAGCATTATCTTTGATAGGGGGATGTTTGAGTTCCACAGAGCCTGCTTTAATCTGAAATGCAATATCCAGGCAGAAACAGCTGTTTCAATACTGCAGAAAATAAACGGATGGTGCGAGGGGTGAAGGGGCGGGGAGTAAGAAAATCTACGAAACAGCAAAAACCATGTATGTCCAGACATGACCTTATCAAAGTGACTGGAGTCCTTTGCTTATTGCCCAGAACCAATTTGAGCTGACCAAACGCAGCAGGTACATCATGGGGAGGTAAAAGGACAGCTTTCTCTCTCCCCTCCACCCTTTACTTCTTCTTCCTTTCCTTTGCTTACCGTGGACCAAAAGTGGCTGAAAATTAGCATATGACATGACAGATTACATTAAATCACATCCTTGCAGTGCTTTATGACATTAGCCTCTTAGCCCAGGCAGCTAGGCACATGCAAATGCAGCTTTGTTACTTAAAAGCCCTTCTTACTTAAATCTGCTGAGTGACATGACACCTTTGATATGATTATTAGCACGCCGCAGGGAAGGGAGAGGAATTCAGACAGTTCTGAACAAAGATTTCCAGGAGTTGATGAAAACAGCAGGCCAGTACTACTTCAGCCTTTTATAGTTCAAGCACCATGTATCTATAGACAAAATCTTCAGCATGTTTTTAATGACACAATCTTTCTCCATAGGCGTGTGCAACATGTTGGACTTTAACCTTGTTTCCTAAAAGAAATATTTAAGCAATGTAAATGTGACTATACTAGTAACTTAAATGTTGCATTCTCCTTCATTTTCCATCCAAATAGTTCATTCAGTGAGTGACTCTGCTAATGATTCAAGCCGATGAATCATTCTTATGATTCATTACAGCTTAAATAAAATCCCACTTTAATGTCCTATTTCCTCTTCTCATGATTCAGACAAAACTAGCATTGTTGCATTCAGTCCATTTGTTTTGACACTCATTTGTTACATAACAATGTATCACATTTCACTCCATATAAATCAATTGGCATCGTCGTCCTTGGTCCTCTCATACACAGAGCATGGTGTGTGTGTGTGTGTATTTGACCTGGATTTCAGCTCCTCTTCCCCAATTATTCAGAATGTGACAGCAGAAGCCCTCTGCCCCTCCACAGTGTCTTCCAAGTGTTCACTGGTCTTTAATCTTAATTATAAAGCTATCATTATGGCGCAGACATGCGTCTGCCGGTAGCATGGCTGTGGGCGTCCATGCTCAGAATCAATCACGCCCTGGGAAGTTTCGGCCATGGCGCTTTCCTCTCCTTTCATTTATTCTCGTTTCAATTTTCATAATTGCTGCTGTCCTTACACTATTGGACTGCACACACACATGCACACCCACACACAAACACAGTTCTCCTCGTAGCTAATGTTTAGCAGAATCGGGCGGTTTCAGACATTTTGTTGCATCCTGGATGTTCACTTAAAAGGATAAAAAAGGATAAAAGGATCTCACCTATTTTTTTTAAATGAATTGCAGTTGGCTCACAAACAGGAGTAGTAAGATTTCTTTGATAGGTGTTGTATAATCTAGCTGTGTAACTGCTGTTTGTGTTTGTTCCATCATGGCCTAATCATGTTTCCAAAAGTCTGGATGTGTCAATAAGAGAGCATGCATTTGGAAGAGAAGTCAGATGATGTAGTTAAACTCAACATGGCAGAGTGCATTAGTATCTCTGCGCCAATTTATGAAAGTAGAAGAAAAAGCCCAGCAGAGCAGAAAGCGACAGAGTGCTATTCATCATTCAGCATTATGCTGTTTTTATTTAATTCATGCACAAATCACTCTCCAGCGACCGTCGACAAGGGCTAAAATGTCCTAACATGGAGAGTGTTGCTCCTAACAGTGCTTTCACACCTTATTAGATATGTTTGAGATGGAAAAAAGAACAAAAGCTTGCCAAACTGTCAAGGTTCTGCAAGTCATCTGACTTCTACATAATTCAAGATGGCTGCCTGTAGTACATGGATTCAGATGTATGAGGACATGGTGTGTGGCTAATTTCCTGAAAGCTCACTTGCTAACCTGAGTATCTGAGGTGGTGAAATTTAGGAGTAGAGAAGTTGTCAGGACTGCATTAGAGGAGTTGATCAAAGGCCTTCGTCAGGCCAGCCTCACCAGACCCTCCGATGACTCTGATCCCTCTGCCAACAGACTTGTTTTACTGTTAAGGCAGCTTTATGTTTGAATTTTATGTGCCAATTAATTAGGTGCTTTCTAATATATGTCGAGAGAACTGTAAACTATTTAGAGTGGGCTAAAGGCAGAGAGATCTGCACTAAAGTTCTCTTGATTTATGACAGCCAACATTCACATTCAGTAAGCAAGAGACAGCTGAGAGTGCATGCTTGCCGCACGGAAAGCACTCCGCACTAGGAGGAGGATTAAAATGGCTTCCATTGAAGTCTAAATATTTAATTTCTTAATAGAGGACATTAATTTTAGAAGAACTGTGAGGACATTAATGAGGCTAATGCAGAGTGGCATGCCCCATGACGTTAATTTGATAGGTAAAAAAGCCAATCTGAATTCTGTAATGTGACTGTCCATAACACTCTGAGCTCTTTGCTTTGGATGTGAAAATTTATTTTCTCCTGCAACCCAATGACCTACTATATGTAAAATATTCCAATGGTTAGGACTGACTTAGCTGTTTTTGAATAATGCGTCAAGTACTAACCCTACCCGTCACCTAAATTAATAATATTTGTGTTTTATTTTGTTCAGCAGTCACTTTTATAAAAATCAATTTATGGCAGAATTACAATCCAAGCATCTAGCGAATTATTTGAGGGTTAATAACTTTGCTTAAGGGGACAAAAATGGCTCTCTGCAAGACCTGGGATTTGAATGCACAGCCTTGCAGTTGAGGCCAAAATTTTATGTACACCTAGACTAAATAAATTTAATCTCATTTTTTTCCCAACTCCATATATTTCATGTTACCAAACATTTTTGGTAAGTTCAATTCATACTAAGCTTACATCCATAGTAATAAAATGGCTTAAAGTCAATGGCAAAAAAGACTTTTAAAATACTTTTAAAATTCCAGCAAATTATTGTGAAAAGCTCGCAGAAAGCTACCACAAGCATTTAATACAATTTAAGCAATTAAAAGGCCACCAAATAGTAATAAAGTCTATGTAAACTTTTGACCAACTAAAAATCTGAAATAGTAAATTAAAGCTCAAACAAGTCTGTCACTAAACTGCGCTTTTGAAATGACCTCTTATGTAAATAAAATAGATCACATAATTGACTTCACACAATAAATGTACAGTAATGTGTAATGTGCAAACTTGAGAAAAAAGTGTTTGAACGTCTTTAGCCAAGGTGTATGTATTTTTTTTGGCTCAGCTTTATAGTCTCTACCCCAAAACATTAAATACTGAGAAACTGTTGTCCCTTAACCTAAGCCATGTAAAACTTTATATATTGGCTTGTGTAAATTCTTAGAATTTTGTGAAAACATGTTGCCTACAAATGTCAAGTGGAAATTTTTTTATCTCTTTTGGAGCTTGAAAAATGTACAGATTAAATAAAATAAACAGATTAAATATAAACTGACAAATATTTAACTTTTTAGAAATGTAGGAATAACAAATCACAGTAAACGTCATTTTGCTAATTTCGATATTTTCAGTTAGTCTCTCTTCCTTTTTGTAAACTATTGTTTGAGTATATTTGGTTAGAGTAGAGTATTGTATGTGTAGTAAAAATTATTTAGGACTATCTTTTACTTGACTGAAAACAGTTTTATTTTCATTAAATAAGAGAATTCCTGTAATCATTAATAAATTAATGAATGTTAAAAATAAAAGGTAAAAAACATGCATGAATAATTTCATTAATTGGATGTTTATTTCAAAGACATTTTTTGCCAATATTGTAGGTGTGAAGAATCATTTGGATTCAAGCCCCCAAAACTTGGCTTGGTTGACATGAAATGCTCAAACTTGACACTGAATGTATGTGACAGCTTGATGCTAATGTTGGTGGCATAAGCCAAGCTATATATAAAATTCCTGGAAAAACATGGGAGGGAAACATCACCTCAGATGGTGTGAGTGGGTCTGATACCTAATAAGGCTTTACATGTTCACCTTCATTAGAAATTCACATAGCTTTTCTGTTAAAGAGGAAAGGGGAGAAAAGGAGACTGCCATAATGTTACAAGATTTGGAATTCAAAATGCAGTTTTGTTGAATATCTTCCTCACATAACCATGTATTTTTACATACAAGTTGGTGTATGAAGATAATTTTTTTGATCAATTTGAGCTCAGGTTACTGTGTGTACAGAGTTTTTTATGTTCTCCCCAAGTATTTGTGGGGTTCCTTTGGGTTCTGTAGTTTCTCCCCAACTCCCAAAAACATAGTAGGTGAACTAGTGACTCTAAATTGTCCCTAGATTTGAAAGAGTATGTGAATGTATGTGTAACCTACAATGGACTTGTGACCCATCCATTGTGTATTCCCACCTCGAGCCCAGTGTTCCCAGGATAGGCTCTGGAGACAAGTGGATACTGAAGTTATACCTGAAGTTAGTTAGTGAGTGACTGAGTGAGTGAATGAATGGTTTTATTAACTATCACTGTGGAACTTTTAAATGAATGATTTTCTATCAAACAATAATAATCTAAGCATGCACTAAATTGGACAATTCAATGAAAATGTTAATGCTAACTTCAAATCTGAAACTGCCCCAGCTAAATTTAACAGGGCTCCTTTTGGATATGTAGGCCTATAGGTTGTTTAGCTGTATATGTGTCTTTTATACAGAATAGAGACACAAGCACATACACAAACAGATACACATGGAGAACATAAGATTGGATACAACAATGAAGTGAAACAGATTTATCTTCCAAAAAGAGTATGTTTAAACAAATTTCCCGAGATGGAACCTCAAGTCTGTGACTTGGACTTGAGTCACATTTAAGTTGCGCAAAAAAAATATAAAAAAGACGACTTGACTTGACAGAGACATGAGTCATTTTGGTTTGGCATTCCTGATTATGTTCTCTCTTTACTACCCTACATGAAAGTATAAAACACCACATTTTACTATTCATTCCTCATTCATTTATTCCAGTATGTGTTGCAGCAGCAAATATCACAGTAATTAATCTTTAAACACAGCAAGCCAGCATTATTATATACACATGATGCATCTGAAGGTGTGTGTTCATCACTCACTGGAAAAGTGCTGTTATATAAATCAACAACAAACAATACCAATACAGCCAAGTCTTACCTTGTGATAATCTTCGTGTCATTAAAGTTGACAAACAATCAATTAATCCAAATGGAAGCTGTGGTGTTACACAACTGTCAGGTGCATTTCAAGAGGTAAAAATGTTTCCATGTTATTTTCATGTTTTTTCTCTCACAAGTATTAGCTACCATATGCATATAATATCTCAGTTTACCAAGTTAAATACACTTTATACACGATCGCTTGAGTGTTTTGTCTCTGCCAGCTCAGTTATATCCGGTGCCGCACCGGAAGCAGTTTTTGCTATTGGCGATAACTGTGAAGATGGCACTAATATATATGTATATATATATATATATATATATTAATAATAATAATAGTTTAATTGTTGTAAAATGAACCGTGACAGTATTTTCACAAGACAAAGTTTCCTCTACTATTATGCTATTAACTTAGAGTGACTACCTATGGATGATAGCAGACCATGATGTTCCAGGCATGCCACAGAAATCACAGGAGAATTCTGCATTGGGGTAGTAGTCAATCCTAATTAAACTTATCCTCTGTAAGCTGATTACCAGGGGGTGCTTCCAAGAGTACTAAAAGCAGGGTGGCTCCTAGGTGGTGTCCTGGTAGATGATGTTCATTAAAACTATTGCACGGGGGCTTTAAAGGTAAGATTTTCATGCTTGATGAGTGTCAAGTGTTCGCTACTACCTTCGGTTTCTGCATGGTGGATTTGGTGAATGTAGCTAACATCTGAAATCTTCTTGTTGTTCTTTTGGGTCTTTCACAGAGTTTCTCTCATCCACATAGTTGGTCCAACACTGCATGCTTTGGTGCTAGAAGAGTCAGGAGATTCTCCTTACAGAGTACAATAGAGCTGTACCTCTGAACTCCCAGCCATGTCAACTCATATAGGCTTCTCTTCCAGTAACCAAACTGCATCTCTGTGTTGTATAAAATGGGTGATGAGGTTTTCATTCTTGCATGGTATAATGACCATCTGCCAGACCTTAACCACATTGTAAAGGAGTTGATTTGATTATATGCCAATGTGAGTGAACAGACAGTGTGAAGGAGACAGATTATGAAAATTGGAATTGATATACAGGAGAGGTTGGCCTTGGCTGATATAGTGGAATGGAAAAGCTATCATTACAGCTTGATGATATTCATTCTTTATTGCTGGATGTATGTGTTTCCACAGGTATTAAAGACTGAGTAATGGGGTACATAAAGCATAAAGCATTAATTTCTCAAACATGGTTTTCACACTCATTTGTATTTGACCACTTCATCCTATCATTTCACCATGTTGATAACACAGCTACTCCTAGGTGAATGATCTAGGTCATACTAGGTCATACTCTAGGTAATATGTCACAGGTTAACCACTTTCTTTGCAAATGTTGTCTCTGCTTGACTTTTCTTTTTGCTTTCTTTAAAACTCTCAGTAAGCTTGTGAACGATTTACAGGTGTCTATTTAAGTATATGCGGTACTTGTCTTTGAAGTAGCATTGTTGCTTGATTATCTCTCCCACACATCTTGTGTCACTTTTCTGTCCTGATCCTGTCATCCATCCATCCATCCTCAACCGCGGGGAACCTGGAGCCTATCCCAGGAAGCATCGGGCACAAGGCGGGGTACACCCTGGACAGGGTGCCAGTGCAGGGCACAATCACATACACACTCACAAACTCACCCATTCATACACTACAGACAATTTACCAAGCCTCCAATCAACCTACCTTTGGACTGGGGGAGGAAACCGGAGTACCCGGAGGAAACCCCCGCAACACGGGGAGAACATGCAAACTCCGCACACACATGGCCCCGGCGGGAATCGAACCCCGGACCCTGGAGGTGTGAGGCGAACGTGCTAACTAAGCCACCGTGCACCCTTGATCCTGTCATACTTTTGGTTAAAGTCAAATTCAACTTAATACAGAAAATGTGGTATTTCTTAGGCTTAGCTGACCTGCTAGTTTGAGTGTCAGAGTTTTTGGAAGTTGGCTCAAATTGGGTGGCCTGGATGACTTTCTACTGGTCACTATGGTTTTCTTTCATGCAAGCTTGAACTTGGACACCCTGTATACTTCATATTCAAACCATTCTAAGTGATCCAGTAGAATTGGAATTGGGCTCTCAAAGGCAGTAATGAAGGGTTTTAAGTTTTCTCTAAGATCCTGAGGTAACTTCAATGGCAGACAAGCAACCTTGACTTATATTCCATCCAGCTTCATCCCCTAGTAGATAAAACACCCACACCAAGGACCAAGCTTTTAGTGCAAACATCTTGATTGCATGTGCCCCCGGTACATCACCTACAGACTACAGAGCTATCTTGTGCCATTCTATGCAACACGATCTCTGCCAAGGAGATGGGTTCAATTTATTTACCTCTCTGATCTGCTTGTCTTGACAAAATTACTGCAGGACTGATCTCGAAATTTAGTGCATAGTGAGCATGTAACTCTTTGTCTAGTGATGGTAATCAAATACTGAGGTTGTATAGTCTAGGACTGCTTAAAGATCTTTAAAATTGCTTAGTGATCAGATAATCTGGCAGGGACATTAACATCATGTTCTTCCTCTTGATACACATCATAACTGGAAACAGTAAAATCTGTTTCAAAGGACCTAAATTGTAGCAGATAATTTATACATGGCCACAACGGACCTTTATTACATACACTATATGGCCAATAGTATGTGGATACCTAACCATCACAAGGATATCGCTATATTTTGGAATGTGGCTGTGAGGATTTGTGGTTATTCAGGCCCAAGAGCATTAGTGAAGTGAGGTATTCATGGGGTTGAGGTCAGGGCCCTGTGTAGGCCACTTGAGTACTTCCACACCAACCTTGGCACACCATGCTGTTATGGACTTCACTTTTTACACAGAGGCATTGCCATGGTGGGACATCTTTGGCCCTTTAGTTGTAGTTGTGGGAAGTCTTAAAACTACAACATACAATGATACTCTGCACAACTGTTTGCTTCCAACTTTGTGACAAGAGTTTGGCGAAGGCCTACATGTGGGTGTGATGGTCAGGTGTACAGATACTATTGACCATATAGTGTATATCCAAATTACTATTAACGTTTTAGTGCTCTTGTTGCTTTAGGTTGTGTGTATCTTCTGCATTTTCACTCACATGAGGACAATAGACCCTATTTGGAACTATTTTACTTTAGACAAAGAGCTTGCTCTTGTTATCTGGCTTAGTAGGTATGTTAGAGCAGGAAAATGATCAAATAATGCTGGCCTTCCAGGACTGGAGTTAATGACCCTGCTGTAGAGTGACGCATAGTTATAAAAAAAAATATTTACTCATGCTTATGTTACATACGCAACCCTTCAGATACAATACTTAAAAATAGTGATTAATACATTAATTATTGATTGCCAGATTTTACATAGTTCTGAGTTGGTTTCCCAACCTCTGTACAGAATTTGAACCTCTAGGTCTAATTATTAGATGGTCTTTGTCTACCATTCTCATTTACTACTCATGCTCTCTGTAATTGGCTTCACAATTTCCTCATTTCCAGCGTTCTTATTTAAGCTCCTTCTTTCCCCCTTGATCTCAGCTGTTTCTTATAATTTCTAAGCTGTAATTCTTAAAGACCCACATCTTCTTGTACAGCAGATTTTAAAATCTTTGCAACCTGGAGCACTGTAAATTAAATTTCACATACCCCCTCAGAATAGCTTTTCTAAACATAACAAATCCAAATATTAACCTGATTATTTACAAAAGTTCTTGGGTATTTTTTGGAACCGTGGAACGTTTTATCTCTGAACTTTCCTCAAAAAAAAAACACATTAGGTAGGTCTAAGTGACTTTTTTATAGTACTACTTGTTTTGAGTTATTGAGAAGATCACGAAGCCCCTGGCTAAGTTTCATGGACCCTTGTTCTAGTCCATTTTGTATTGTGTCCCTTGGTTTGACCCCTATGTGTGGTTTATATTTGCTATGTCTGTTCCTTGACTCTGACTGTGGACTTCGCCAGTGTTACTTGAAAAACTTGAAAACTCTGCAGTTGAGTCCACACATGTCTCCAGAGTTTTCCTTGATAGTATTATGATAAAAAACAGCATGAGAGATGTGAGCTAAGCTGGGAACTTGAGCACATGGGTCAAGTATTCATCACAGAATGCTCCAGGAGAATGAAACCTTCTTTAAACCTCTAAAAGCCTCACTTTAATGCCATTACAAAGCACATTATTATGGGCCATAATGTATGTAAAGTCTCTTATGCTTAGGCACTTAGTTAATAAGACCAGCAATTTATAACAGGGTATTTCTAAAGGAAAACAAAGGGAGCAACTTTGAAAAAAGCTTTAAATTTTACATAAAGCCAGCCATTATTTTTATTTATTCATTTTCTTTTGAATAAGCGTATTTGATGGCTTTGTTGTCTTTGCTGTTACCATGTAGGAGTGGTGGCTGGTGGTTTTTAAAATAGGTAAAGCATCTCTCTCTCTCTCTCTCTCTCTCTCTCTCTCTCTCTCTATATATATATATATATATAAATTATATAATGATATAATAAATAATGATATAAACTTTATACAGGCTCCAGGCGATTACAACCAGCACAGATATGTTTAAGTTTGACATGTCAGTCTTATTAATTCCCAATTTATTGACTGGCAGCTTGTACGTTGCTTGTATTTTTTCTCATTTGTAAGTTGCTTTGGATAAAATCGTCTGCTAAGTGAATAAATGTAAATGTAAATGGCAGGTTGTTTTGGGGTTCCGCCACTTTGAGAGTTCTACCAATCATCATAAAGAGAAACCATACATTCAAGCAGAACAAATGAAAAGCGCACTGTCCAAAAATCATTGGGATGTTTATTTACTCCATTCACTCCCAGTCAACTTCATTCACTCCCAGTGAAGCCATGCATCTAGGCGGGACTGAAAAGAATACTTTAAAAGCCTTTTTTGTGTTTGTGTCAGTGTTTGTTAGCTGTGTGTTGGAGGCTTCAAAGGAGATTGTACTGTCTGCTGAAAAGAGTTTGAGTTTAATGAATAAACACTGTGATATTGCAAAGATCATTTGATTCAGCAAAATATTCCATTCCTCAAAGATTGATGAATAATATAGACACATTAGTAAACATTTCATTGTCGTATTTTAATTAAATTTTAGGGGAAGCCGGTTTTCTCGTGTGGTCTTAAAGCAATCACATGTGCCATGTAGATAATAAATATAAATAGAATGGTCAGAATAATCAACATTTAATGTTAACTACTAACTGTTTTTAGTGCCAAACTGTACAAGATATCATGCTGCTTAATATAGCTAGAACTAAACTGCAAAAAAAAAAAAAAACCCCAAATTGCTACAATATGATATAATGCATGCATGCTGAAGGCCTGTAGAGATGTGTTGGTCTGCCTGTAAAGAAGTTAATGAGTTCCACTCCTTTCCACATCTCTGCTTGAGATAAGATCCAAACACTTCAAAGGAGATGATAGGGTGCTGTAATGAAGAATTATAAAGCTAAGCTGCCTGCTGATAACCTATCTACCATTTATTTCATTATTGCTTACATGGTCACCATTTGCCTTTAAAGAAAATCCTCAGTACACACATGAATCCAAAGAGAGAATGGCTAAGCTAGCTGACCTTTTTGAAAGGTTAAGTCTTGTTTTGCTTCGTGGCCTTTCTTGGTCCCTTTGCCCCAGGAACAGATGAACTCTTTGTTTACAATTTGCCAGACAAAGAGAAAGAGAGGGAAAAAGCTCTGGGCAGGTTTTAAACACTCCAGGATTCATCAGCCTATTCAGCAACTAGATTGCAATGCTAGGCATCTCCCTCCCTTTTTGTACCTCTTTTTTTTCTTCCAATAACAACCATGACAAAGTTTGGTGCCGGTATGTAACTGCTAATTTATCCTTTCAATGTATGATATCCTGTCATCTCCTCATTTGTCTTTGAGTGTTTCTAATCAGAGATAATCCCAGTCAAATCCTTTGATTGTGTGTTTGGACGCGATCCATCTCTAAAGAAGCAATTTAATGGGGTCTGTGGCACATGGTGTTGAATCATTTATCTAGTGAAATGACTAGAGATGCTTGTTTTCATAAGAGAGCTCTTCATGAAAAGAAGCAAGACTTGCCATTTAATTAGCCGAGGGGAAGCCCTGACTTACTCCTTGATCAAGCATATTGCAGGAGATATGAAGAATTTTCCACTGACATGCTCTCTGTCCTTCTCTCCTTCTTTGGAAGAGCTTGCTTGCTATCTTTACTCTAACAAGGTGCACCAGTTCCAGCACTCACATTTTAAAAGCTTCAAACCTGACAGGCTGCTCTTACATCACGGCTGATTACATGAGCGGAGTGAGGTGTGTTGCTAGGCTGCACACATTCCATGGATGGCACGATACAGATGTTGCTCCATTTTTTTGCCTGTCGTCTGATTGATCTCTAACTTGTTTCTGTACATGACTTTTAAATTGAAGGAAGAAACAATCTCTCTATCCAAAATGCCAAAAGTATTTAGTTTGACAGGATAATCTCCCATCATGCATACATTGAAAAGTAGTTTCCAAATAAATAAATTAATAAATCAACAAGCATACAACTTGCTTTCTGTTAGCTTTTGAAGGCCAGCAGGAGATTTGTTAAATACTGTTACATGTAATTCTGTCTTATGGAATTTGTTGTATTGTGACATTTGGGAGCCAGAAGCAGTTAGATGTAAGTATATTATTAGTTCTACATTTCCAGTAGTCATAGTGATGTTTCAGTGCTTTGGTCAAAATACAAACAGATAAGGATGTCACATCCAAAATAGGCAGGTTTGAAAAGCTTAGAGAAGAAAATATTAAATATTAATATTGATTCTATTATTGTGCACTTACTTGATGTAATTTTCTGCTGCCAAAAAATAACCGGTAGTGTTCTTGATTTTATTCAAATATCGAGAATACCTGATTTGGTGACATGAAAAATAACTCAGGACAAAGAGTGAGAAGGAAATTACAAGGGACTGTAAACTTTCAGTTCTTTTGTACTTTGAATCAACTTCTCAGCTGTATAAATGAGATTAATAATAATAATAATAATAATAATAATAATAGTAATAATGTCCTTTCACTTCTGTAAGTCGCTCTGGATAAATGGCTTCCAAATGCCATAAATGTAAATCTCTCACAGCTCCAGTGTCTGCAGTTTGAACTAGGGCTAAGGTTATTCTCTGTGTAGAGTTCAACATTATTGCCTGTGTACATCGTCCAGTTTTTCCGGTTTCCTCTCACTTCCCCAAAACATGCCAGTGTTGGAAGGATTACACTATGGATTATGGAAGTATGTTCCACCTTCCATCTCGAGTAAGCTCTCACCTATTCTTGTTTTCTGTTCACTGATTAATATCCATTACATAATTTCTTAAAAATAATTAACTATGTTCGTGTTTAGGGCATACGGTGGCTTAGAAGATAGCACGTTCACCTTACACCTCCAGGGTTGGGGGTTAAATTCCCGTCACTACCTTGTGTGTGCGGAGTGTGCATGTTCTCCCCATGCTGTGGGGGTTTCCTCCGGGTACTTCGGTTTCCTCCTCGAGCCAAAGACATACATAGTATGCTGATTGGCATGTCCAAAGTGTCCGTAGTGTATGAATGGGTGTGGGATTGTGTATGTGAGTGTGTCCTGTGATAGACTGGCACCCTGTCCAGGGTGTACCCTGCCTTGTGCCCTATGCTCCCCGGGATAGGCTCCAAGTTCCCTGTGACCCTGTAGGATAAGCGGTATAGAAAATGGATGGATGATTGTTTTTAGGTACCATGCAAATTTTATAAAAAATACTTTTGTACAAAATGAATCTAATGGAAAAGAATGTTCCATTTTCACAATCCTCTGTCAAGTCCCATTAAAAACAAATAAATATGCAGATTAAATAAGATGCCTTATTTCCACCGACTAGAACAGTATGATACATATCCTATATGATTTCCTGATAGGATGAGAGGGTATTGCTCAGTTGCGGACTGCTCATTCTACACCTGTCCACCTAAATCAAATTTCAGCTCATGTTTTGGGAGATGCAATCTGCCACATAACCTTGAAAGTGGACGAGAGGCACCATCACTCAAATCCTAATGTTTTTATATATATATATATATATATATATATATATATATATATATATATATATACACACACACACACACACACACACACACACGTACACACACACACACACGCACACGATATATATATATCTTTGTTAAATATAGGTGTGCAACAATTATTGGCAACCCTATTAATTTATATGATAAACATATATTCCCATAGTATATTACCCCATAGTATATTACCATTGATATTTTTTTTTTTTTGTATACCTGGGTGACTAGGAACAGGAAATTGAGTTAACACATAGGCCAAATTCCCTTAGTCATGGGTAAGACCAAGGAATATAGCTGTGATGTGTGGCTGTTGAGCTTCACAAAATAGGAAGTGGCTATTAGAAAATAGCGCAATCATTGAAAATGCCCATTTCCACCATCAGGGCAATAATTAAGAAGTTCCAGTCAACTGGAAATGTTATTAATCAACCTGGAAGAGGATGTGTGTCTATATTGTTTCAATGCACTGGGAAGAGGATGGTTCGAGTGGTCAAAAAGTCTCCATGGATCACAGCAGGAGAAAGTCTTCAAAATTACAATCCAAAGTCACCTACATCACCACCAAGTTGTTTGGTGAAGGTTTCAAGGTTTCAAGAAAAAAGCCTGTACTCTCATCCAAAAACAAACTCAAGTGTCTTCAGTTTGCCAGACACTAAAAAAAATTTTTTTGGCACACACAGAGAGGTAGCCATATGGAAAAGTACCTCATGTACACCGTTAAATATGGTGGTGGCTCTTTAATGTTTTTTTGGCTGTTTTTCTGCCAGAGTACCTGGACATTTTGTTAGGATACATGGCATCATGGACTCTATAAAATATCAACAGATATTAAATGAAAACCTGACTGTGGATGGCGGAAAGCTTAAAATGATCCATGGTTGGATTTTCCAGCAGGACAATGATCCAAAACATACATCAAAATCAACATAAAACGGTTTAGATAGAAAACCCATAGAAAATCTGTGGGGTGAACTAAATAGGAGAGTCTACCAGCATGGACCTAAAAATTTGAAGGATATAGAGAGATTCTGTATGAATGAATGCTCTAAAATCCCTTGCCATGTATTGTCCAACCTCATAAGGTATTATAGAAGAAGACTCAGAGCTGTTATCTTGGCAAAGAAAGGTAAATATTGACTAAAAGGGTGCCAATAATTGTTGCACACCTATATTTAACAAAGGTTTTTTTTTTTTTTTTTTTTTTATAAACCTGTGTTTTGTTTGCAATTGTTTGATATCCATGAAGGCCTTTTTTGCTCACATTTAGCAAGGGTGCCAATATTAGTGGAGGGCACTGTAAAGACATGTTTTACATAACAGGTGTTTACATATAGTCCACAAGACACAATACAAACTGTTCTTCAGAAAAATCCTCCAGGTCCTGCACATTCTTCGCTTTTCCAGCATCTTCTGCATGTTTGACCCCCTTTCCATCAGCAGCAATATGATGCTGAGATCCATCTTTTCACACTGAAGACAACTGAGGGACTCGTACACGACTATTACAAAAGGTGCAAACATTCACTGATGCTCAAGAAGGTAACACACTACATTAAGAGTCAGGGAGATGTAAACTTTTGAACAGGATGATTGATATAATTAGTTATTATTTTGTTTAAAGATCATTTCTTTCATTTATTCCTTTATTTATTTCTTCATTTATCATTTCTTTCTTTCATTTAGTACTGACTTCAGAAGCTAAATAAGATATTAAGATGTTTGCCAGAATAGAACATAATAAGAATTCGCTCCAATCAAGTTCAATAGTTAAGGGCAGTTACACTCCCCTGGCTGTTAATGTATTGTATGTAATGTATTGAATATATGGCAATAAAATAATTTGAATAGAGAAAGGTAGCCAAACCCATTAAAGACTGCAGTAAAGTGTTAAAAAAATATTAGTGATTTGCATGTTTAGAATTGCATCGAAAAGACAGGAAATTAAGATGACCTGGTCATTATTAATGCTTTCAGGCAGAGGCTCGGAATTCTTTCATACCTGTTACTATCATAGAGTCATAAGGGGCATCCACTTAACACTTCAAGTAACTCAAATAAGTCAACTTCATCAAAGTTCAATTTCTAACCATGACTACCTTGGCAATTTGTTTTAAGAAGCAAGCTACTGAATTCATTAAAAATAGTGCTATTTAATAGTAATAATAAACAAGCCCTTGCCCATGTCTAATTGCTCTCCAAAATGAGGAAAAGGTGAATTTCACTGCAAGTGGAAATAATGAGCTTGTCTCACTGATTGAGCAGAGGGACTTTTTCAGGAATGTATGATTTTTCACATATCATTTATTGTTTTGTTTTTGTTCAGGTTTGTTAAGGCATTGATTTTCAGCACATTGCTAGCTGCAATAATTGTCAAACCTACTGTAAAATACACAAGGCCTTTTGTTAGACATGCTTAAACTGCCCCTCAGAGCATTACATTACTCATAAGCTTTCTGCCCTCTGTGAGGTAGGTAAGGATGCCCTGTAGCTCCACTGATCCTGTCATATCACAATAAACCAGTGACTACATTTTCCATACTGCAGTTGGGCCGAGTTCCTGATTTCTAGGGGGGCCCATGAGCTTAGCCATGTAAGCCAGTTGGTTAAACTTTTAGTTCAGGTGTTCGGATGTCCAGGGCGTAAACATGACCTTGAAAAAATGTTAGGAAGGCCCAATCTAACTGATCAACCGTCACAGAATTTCACCTCATATTACGAGAGGAAGCTGGCTGACAGGATGGTCTGTACAGCTCAGTTTCAGCCCCCGGCCGACAGGGCAGTGGTTGGGGTGACACAGACCTGCAAAACCGAGGGCTACTGTAAAGACTCCCATCTACAATGTCCCACATGCAGGAAACTTGGGATCCATGGATCATATTTTTGCTTTCAGGAATGTTTCAAGAGCAGCTGGCATCCTCACAAACGGCTCCACAAGAGAGCACCTGCGGAGCCCCTGCCAGAGTTCAATGTGGCGACCTCCTCTCCAGAGCTACAACCTGAGACCCTCGAGGTGGTCTTACCTGCTGAGCTCCAACCAGAGTTCAACGTGGTGACCTCCTCCCCAGAGCTCCAGTATGAGACCCATGAGGATGTCTCATCTCTAGAGCTCGAACCTGAGACCGATGAGGTGGTCTCACCTGCCAAGCTCCAGCCGGAGGTTAACGTGGCAACCTCGGGTCCAGAGCTCCAGCTCGAGACCTATGAGGTGGTCTCACCTACCGAGCTCCAGCCGAAGGTCAATGTGGCAGTCTCATCCCTAGAGTTTCAGCCTGAAACCCATGAGGTTGCCTCATCTCCAGAGCTCCAGCATAAAGTCGAGTTAATGCTAGAGGTCAACAAGGTGACCTCCCAAATCATGTTCACATCCGAGATCTAAGAGCCAACCTTTCAAGCCCAGTTCCTGGCCCAGTAGATAATTCATGTACACAAGGAGAGTAGGAGAACATGCAAAATTCTGCACATATATTAGCTGGAAAACAGGAGAGAACCCTGGACCCTTGATGTGAGGTGGCAGCACTTAGCTAGCTAACAAGTACCAATGTTTCTGCCAGTATTCCTTCACTGGAATATATCACTCTTTCAGTCACTTTCAGTAATTGTTTATTCTGGGCAGGGTCATGCAGGTTCCAGAGCCTATCCCAGGAACACTGGACAGGAACACCCTGGAGGGGACAATTGCAGGGCACTATGAACACACACATTCACACCTAGGGGCAATTTAGCATAACCCATTCACCTACTGGCTTGTTTTAGGAAGGTGAGGGGCAACTGGAAAACCTGGAGGAAACCCATGTGGACACAAGGACAGCATGCACACAGATAGTACTCCAGGCTCAGGGTTGAACTTTGGACCCTGTAGCTGTGAGGCAGCAATACTACCCACTATTGCTACTGCACTATTGCACACACTGAAAAACTTGTTTAGCCAATTCCTCATTCCTGATTATGTATATTGATTGGCCCTTAAAAGATCCTGATATCCATAGTTTGCTGTTATATGCCAAAATACCTTTGTTATTCAGCTGCTTTGGCAGCTATCTCCCTATCTATAATATTTTTATTGTAGTAAATGGAGGAGAGTAAGACTGAGTAGCCCTTGCCTCCAAGCCAATCAAGTATGCCTTTTAAGGGCTGTAAATAGAGTTAGAGATTTATGTAACCCTTTATGGAGCTGACTGATATGTCAGTTTGTATGTTGCTGAAAATATTAGTAGGGACAATCATGTACTCTCTTGAAATTGGTAGGGAAATGTTACTACCATGCATATCCAAATCAACACCCATGGGGTTGTTGTTATTGTTGTAGTAGTTGTTGATGTTTGTGATGTTCTGGCAACACTACAACATCTAGTGTGGATTCCTGCTGTGTGACCAGTATTCCTGGGATAGACTCTGGATTCAACATTACAGTGAATGGATCAGCTGAATAACTAGCTTAGCCCACATGTCATGTAACTAAAACCTTACTGTTCCAAGGTTCTTACTGTATTATTTTGAATCATAAAGTCATTGAGCCAATCTCATGAGATCTGAAATTTTGTTTATAGTATGTAGCGCTCCCCAAATATATATATATATATATATATATATATATAAGTTTTGAATGTGAATTTAGTGATGTAACAAACTGGATCAAATAGAGTACTCTGTAATCTGCCTCAGCTATCCAGTAGTAGTAGGCCATTTAAAATCATGATTTTGAGTGCATGGTTACATGAAGGAAAGGAAGCGTGCCCTTGCGCAATTGCGCACGTGCCCTTAAGTCACATCAAAGCTTTTTGTGGGGAATTCACTGACAGACTTAAGTTAGGCAGCACTTATAACAACAAAAATGATACCCTGACCAGGTTTTGTTTTCATATCAATGTTGGTATGTGGAGGAAGGTCACATGGTCTGATTACACTCTCTGGTAAACTTCTCACCATATGAAATGATACTAGTGCATTAAAACCTCTTACGGTTCAGAGGTTTCAGTAAAACATCTTACTTAATTTCAGAATTTTTTACCCCAGGTTTTTTTTTTTATATTTAGGTTAATACAGTTTCAGCTTAATCAAACAGGAAGGCTATAATGTATAGGAAACTAAAGAATGTTATTACAGTATCTAACTGTGTGAGCAATGTAATTAAAAAATTACAGCATTTATTAAATGATAGTGAAACAATTTACTGCCATCATTCTGTGGCTCTGCTTTTACCAGCTTGGAAACTTGCCAAGCCCCATCCTATTGATGACTTCAGACTGACTTGGGCAGGCAGATGTTTTTCTCAACATGCACCCAGAATGACTCAGTTCTTGCTACAGTCACTTCCTGTGTGGGAGAAAAAAAAGAGGAGATCCGATTGGTTCCCTGTTTGCCTGTTTCCTGAAATACAAAAAATAGTGAGACATACATGCTGGAAAAGTCTGTTAGTTAAGAACAACAGATCCCTGCATGTGTGTGAGAGAGAGAGTGTGTGTGTGTGTATGTGTGTGTGTGCTTGGCATGTTTGTTTGCTGTACAGATGTCAACCTACAGTACAGAACAGTATCCTGCATCAGTGCTAGACCTGTTTATGAGAACATCTGCCCACAAGAAGAGAGAGGGGGATAGAGGACAGGAAATGCTAAAGTGAGAGCTCTGGAACATGCTTGAAAGAGTTAAAGAAGATGTCAAAGTAATGATGGATGATGGCTGTACAAATACCTGTGAAGTTCTCATAGCTGGTAAGTTATGAATGACTGTCAGTACAGATTTTGTTGTTGTTAT
>CM022767.1:23182895-23242895 GCA_012411365.1 Ameiurus melas | reverse complement strand
AATTTATACTTCCCTTGCAAATTGAAAGTGCACTAATGTTTGCTAATGTATTGACCCCCAGAGGCTTTTTCTGTGGTGTGAACAAACGAAACCAAAGCATCTCGCTCTGCTGCCTCAGATTAAAGAGAATAGACGGAGGTTAATGTAAGCTGCTGCATAAAAAATGGCTACATGTCACTTTTAAGGTGTAGCAGCAGTTTGTTTTCTTGGTTTCTACCAGATGTTCACAATGTTTTGACAGAGATGCCACATTCTAAGAGACAAGATAGATGAGGCCATATGGCAGAGGTCCAAACATCTATTTGGATGGTTCCATTGGCCGTGGTGCAGTCCTGTCCCCCCACTCCCAAACATTTTTTGCCGCCTGTTTTTGCCAGATGGCTGTCACACAGGCTATCCCTAACCCAGATTGGCCTAATTCACCATTATTCTTCTTTTAATGGGCTCATTAACAGCATTACTGCTAATTGAATTTAAAGTCCTCTTCGATCAGGCTGATTTGGAAGCTGTAGTGATGAACTGGCAACTTATTAATTAATTCCAAGACAGGCTTTTAGGTTTGACCACACCATTTCTTTTTTTAATTGTGATTTCAGCAATGATGTTCGCTTGACTTGTTACACTCGTGTTATAAAACTCCAGATTCCTCTTTGTTTCTTAATCACAAAATTAATTAAAATGTAATTGGAGAATTTTAATATTTGCCTTGAACCTCCAAGGTTGGGGGTTCAAATCCCACCTCCCCCTGTGTGCATGGAGTTTGCATGTTCTCCCCGTGCATCAAGGGTTTCCTCTGGGTACTCTGGTTTCCTCCCCCAGTCCAAAGACATGCGCTATAGGCTGATTGGCATTACCAAATTGTCCATAGTGTGTGAATGGGTGTGGAAATATGTGTGCGATTGTGCCCTGCGATGAGCTAGACCCTGTCCTGGGTGTCCCCTGCCTCATGCCCCAAGTTCCCTGGGATAGACTCCAAGATCTCCCATGACCCAGTGTAGGATTAGCGGTACTAAAAATGGATGGATAGATATGGACGTTTTACAGTATACAGTATCCATTACATTTACTGCACTCACAATAGTGCATTTATACTGAATATAAGCATAACTGTGATGACCTATGGCTAAATCACAGCCATACAGATATTCAGTATAATCACACAATTGCGAGTGCAATATTGCATTTATACAATAGATCTATAAACAGGAAATACATATAGAGTAACTGACATTTCAGACACTATATAGCCAAATGTTTATTTTTGCTCCACTGGCAGAAATAGATCCTGAAGAAGCCCGACTCACTTTATAGCATCTGTTAGGTGGCTAGCTATCACACAATGATTTGTACATTTCTGTTAAATGTGCTTCTGGTGAAATTGGCTTCCCTTCTTCCTTTTCATCTTAATCTGATGAGCCTTCACATTTTAAGTCAAAAGTAAAAAATCCTGAAAAATATTGTTTGCCATGTCCGCTGATGATGTCATTAACTCTACTGTAGTAAACATTTCAATCTAAAGTGGAAGTGGAATTTTACATGGCAACACAGAGTAGTGAAGTGATACATACAGTGAAACAAACTAATGTGGTTATACTAAATATAAGCACTCTTGAAACACTGCTTGACCAGCCACATTTGATTTTTTTCCCCCAGTGTATTCCAGTGTGCCCCAGAGAATAGTGCTAAGGTTCTCTGTCTCATATATATATATATATATATATATATATATATAAATAAATAAATAAATAAATAAATAAATAAATAAATAAATAAATAAGAATGAATGAATGAATATGACAGAGAACCTTAGCACTATTCTCTGGGGCACACTGGAATACACTGGGGACAAAAAAAAACAAAGGTAGAGATGCCAGTACAGTCAATGTGGTCTGTGAATTCTGGATCTGACAGTTCCTCAACCTTAGCTACATCACTCAAGTTCATAATTGGTCTTGCGGGACTGATTTATTTATTTTTGAAATCTCGCTTGTGCAGTTGTTATTTTTTTGCTAGTACCTGTCCATGACATTTTCTATTTCTGTTTGGTTCTATTTTGTAAAATATAAATGCACCCATAGCCTAATTTAAACCCCATGACCCTGACTAGGCAGATGAAAAAGCATGCTAATGAAAATATTCTTTCTTTGTCCCAGCAAGCTTCATATGTGACCGCTTGCTCGCACCTTGAATTAAAGTAACAACCTCCTGCTCAGCCAACATTTTTGTTGCATCCACTCAAATCTCAACCAGTAAGCCTGTGAACCTTTCTATTTAAAAAAAAGGACAAAAAATAAGAATAATCCAGCTCCTACCAATATCTGTATTTGTATCTGTTAGAAGACATTAATGGATTCATATTGGGTTCCATCCCTATTATATTTGCATCTGAGCTCTTAAAAGAGAGAAATGTTCAGTGTTGTAAATGTGTGTAAAGAGGGAGAGAAGTTGATGTCTTGACAGGTTTCATTCTGGGTGATTTTATGATTGTACACCGAAAAAAACATGCAGCTATCTATCATGAAAACATAGATTGCATATTTACTTTTTAAAAGACATGCTATTGACAGTCACTTAAAGACACAGATGTAAGCAATGTAATTCTGACAAAATGCATATCAACTCTTATGGCAGAGCTCTGAAGATGTCTGAGACATGATCGAAATGGTGCGTATGAAGCTAGTACTGTCTCTGTTCTCCTTCTGCAATGGGAGCAGAGGAGCACACCTGACATCCACAGGAAGTTTTGTTCTGTCAGAACATGTTTGCAAGCTGACTTGGTGCAGTTAGTTCACTGCTAACCTCGTATTAGGAGGCTACCCATTCAGAGAGTGAGAAAGGTTGACAGTTAATTATGGGAGCCATGGATCGCTGTAGACATGTGTGTCAGCTGTGCTGTGCTTCACTCACCACTTGCTTACTGTGTGTTTTTTTTTTCCAGTGTTATTTTATTGTTTTTGGAAGCTGCTGAAATGAGTCTATTTTGCTGCATGTGAGAAAGGCCCTGAGGGCTTGCCATAATGATGGTAATAAGAGAGAGAGAGAGAGAGTGAGAAAGAGAGAGCAGTATCATATGTGAGAAAGAAAATAATTGGTGGAGTTGACCTGGCGACATTTTTTTTTGACTCCCTTACCATTGGTTTTAACCCCTAGCTGCTGCCCCGCCTCTACAGCTTGCAATTAGTCTTAGCAATTATCAATTTACCATTGTGTTTCTGTGTAAAACACAACACTTGTTCACCTCTGGCGTACCTTAGCGAGGCAATACATAACCACTGATTCAGTATGTCCAAAAAAAGAGAGAGAGAGAGAAAAAAAGCAGCCATCAAAAAATGGGCATTAACACCACCTTGACATATAATACTTTGAAAACTCTGAAGCTTCTGGGACAGTGACTCTTCTGACTCACTCCCACATGCTGACAAACCTCTAGTGACTTCTAGAAACAAATCATTAGTTCATATATTTGGGCAGTGGCAGCACAGCAGTTAAGGTTTTGTTCAAATCACAGGACTGCCAGAGAACCACTGCTGGGCCCTTGAGCAAGACCCATGTACCTTACTTGTAAGTCAGTGCTGAAAGGATAAACCTAAACATACACTGTTAGCAAAAGGCTTTTGAAAACATGATGGTTGTATTTTATTATTGTTTAAGTGCCCCAGACCAAAGAAAAGACAGCGAATGGAAATTAATAAAGAAAATAAACTAAATTAACTGACTGTTCCACCAAAAACCTGAATCTTTGATTTAAGCACTGGCCATTCTCTGATGCTAAATTAAGGCTTTGGTTTATCCTGTAATAAAGAATTTACACTTTGAGGTTGTTAAGCCTGTTAGGGCACCTTCACACCTGTTAGTCCATGTAGAGAAAGAAAAAAGTAAAAATAAAATATATATATATATATATATATATATATATATATATATATATATATATATATATATATATATATATATATATATATATATCACACACACACACACACACACACACACACACACACACACACACACACACACACACATAATATACATACATACATACATACACACACACACACACACACACACACACACACATATAGGCACTATTTCATGCCACGGGTCACTAGCGACCCTATAAACATTTTACATTGAATGAATTAGAAAACAGACAATATTTAAAATTTTGTATTTTTTCTTGCCATATAAATAGACTGAGGGACACTAAGAAGGCAGTCTGATATAAAAAATAAAAAAAAATGAAGGGAAGTGGATGATGTTCTGGGTTGCTAGCAACCCAAATAATGTGTTTAAGGGTTAATATACAGCATTTGAAGATGTTTGGCAAGCAGTGTACTTATCATAATCAGAACATTCTTTGTTAATTGTTTTTCCCTCCATTTTTTGTGTTCTCTGTCTCTCTCTGGTACCTTTTTCTTAAATGTATTTCTCTGGAGGATCTTTTTTTTCCTGTTGTGTCTTTCTCACTTTTTTCAGACATGTCTCTCTCTCTGGTATCACTTTAATGTGTCATTCTCTCTTGTGTCTCCCTTTTGTAACTTTTTCTGTTGTCTCTCTAATATATTTTTTTCCTGTTGTCTCGCTAAGATATGTTTTTTTCCCTGTTCTGTCTCTTTCTGGTATCTTTTTCTCCCGTCTGTCTGATATCTCTCCTTTGTGTGCTTTTCTCTTGTATCTTTTTTCACCAAATGTGTCTCTTTTAGCAGTTTTTTTTCTGATGTGTCTCTTCTCTCTCTTTCATGAGACTTTCTGATATCTGTTCTGATGTTTGATCTATTTGATATATCTCTCACTCTCTCTCTCAGCCATTTATGTTTCATTGTAGTGTTTCTTTCTCTAATGTATCTCTCTATCTGATGAATCCCTTTACTGGCCCTAACATTTCTTGCTGGTTTGTCTAGCTTATGTTTTTCTCTCGTGAATAGCTCTGAAGTCTCTCTGTCTCATGTGTCTCCATGGAAATAGTTTTACAAAGCTAATTTGTGGCAATTTTTCTTGCACAAGGGAAAAGTAATGGCCTGTTTGGTCAGTAGCGATGCACCATTCCTATTATCACACTGACTCAATTGCGGTTTGACAGAATTAGGCTCAAAGGATGCATTGTGATCACTCTGGATCATGTTTCAACGGCATACAGATATAATGAGGCCTGGATGGTGTTGCTTTTGTGGTCTGTAACAATTCTTCTGTATTGTTGATTCTGGTGTCTCTCATAGATTCTCTATGGGTTTTAGGTCAGGCGAGTTGGCTGGCCAATCAAGCACAGTAATACCATGGTCAGTAAACCAGTTACTAGTAGTTTTGGCACTGTAGGCAGGTGCCAAGTCCTGCTGGAAAAGGAAATCAGCATCTTCATAAAGCTTGTCAGCAGAAGGAAGCATGAAGTGCTCTAAAATCTCCTGGTAGATGCTGCATCGACTCTCGACTTGAGAAAACACAGTGGACCAATGCCAGCAGATGACATGGCACCCCAAATCATCACTGATTGTGGAAATTTCACACTGGACTTCAAGCACCTTTGATTCTGTGCCTCTCCGCTCTTCCTCCAGACCCTGGGACCTTGATTTCCAAATGAAATGCAAAATTTACTTTCATCTTCCCCATGATTGTGGTTATGCGTACTGAAACAGTCTGAGATTAAAGGCTCAGGAAACCTTTACAGGTGTTTTGAGTTAATTATTAGAGCTCTTCTCAGGTCGACTTTTCTGTATCATAAATTCTTTATTAGAATATTCTGAGATACTTGATTTTTGATTTCCATTGGCTGAAAGCTGTAATCATCATGATTAAAGGAAAAAAAAAAAAAAAAGGTTTGAATATTTCATTTTATGTGTAATGAATCTAAAATATATGAAAGTTCCACTTTTTGAATTAAATTACAGAAAAAAATGAAACAATTGAACTTTTCCACAATATTAAATTTTTTTGAGATGCATCTGTATGTTACCTGAGGACACACAGCTTGTTGTGAAAAGAACTATAGGAGACAGCGGGACTGAAGCAGCAGTGTATCAGGGCTGGATATGAGAGAGCTCTAATGGTGGTAACCTTCTGTGTCTTACTAAAAATGGTAGAAATACTCCTTATTCATGGAATGGCTTTAGCCACCATATTTTGGGCAAATTAACAGAAATAACACCATGTTTAATCAAAGGCTTGATTCAAGGCTGCACTACAAAAAAGCAAAAGTCATCTTACAGTGAGGGAAAAAAGTATTTGTTCCCATGCTGATTTTGTACGTTTGCCCACTAACAAAGAAATGATCAGTCTATAATTTTAATGGCAGGTTTATTTGAACAGTGAGAGACAGAATAACAACAAGAAAACCCAGAAAAACGCATGTCAAAAATGTTATAAATTGATTTGCATTTTAATGAGGGAAATATGTATTTGACCTCTCTGCAAAACATGACTTAGTACTTGGTGGCAAAACCCTTGTTGGCAATCACAGAGGTCAGACGTTTCTTGTAGTTAGCCACCAGGTTTGCACACATCTCAGGAGGGATTTTGTCCCACTCCTCTTTGCAGATCTTCTCCAAGTCATTAAGGTTTCGAGGCTGACGTTTGGCAACTCAAACCTTCAGCTCCCTCCACAGATTTTCTATGGGATTAAGGTCTGGAGACTGGCTAAGCCACTCCATGACCTTAATGTGCTTCTTCTTGAGCCACTGCTTTTTCACCTTGGCCGTGTGTTTTGGGTCATTGTCATGCTGGAAAACCCATTCACGACCCATTTTCAATGCCCTGGCTGAGTGAAGGAGGTTCTCAACCAAGATTTGACGGTACATGGCCTCGTCAATCGTTCCTTTGATGCGGTGAAGTTGTAGCAGAAAAACACCCCAAAGCATAATGTTTCCACCTCCATGTTTGATGGTGGGGATGGTGTTCTTGGGGTCATAGGCAGCATTCCTCCTCCTCCAAACACGGCGAGTTGAGTTGATGCCAAAGAGCTCCATTTTGGTCTCATCTGACCACAACACTTTCACCCAGTTGTCCTCTGAATCATTCAGATGTTCATTGGCAAACTTCAGATGGGCATGTATATGTGCTTTCTTGAGCAGGGGGACCTTGCGGGCGTTGCAGGATTTCAGTCCTTCACGGCGTAGTGTGTTACCAATTGTTTTCTTGGTGACTATGGTCCCAGCTGCCTTGAGATCATTGACAAGATCCTCCCGTGTAGTTCTGGGCTGATTCCTCACTGTTCTCATGATCATTGCAACTCCACGAGGTGAGATCTTGCATGGAGCCCCAGGCCGAGGGAGATTGATGGTTCTTTTGTGTTTCTTCCATTTGCCAATATTCGCACCAACTGTTGTAACCTTCTCACCAAGCTGTTTGGCAATGGTCTTGTAGCCCATTCCAGAATTATGTACGTCTACAATCTTGTCCCTGACATCCTTGGAGAGCTCTTTGGTCTTGGCCATGGTGGAGAGTTTGGAATCTGATTGATTGATTGCTTCTGTGGACAGGTGTCTTTTATACAGGTAACAAGCTGAGATTAGGAGCACTCCCTTTAAGAGTGTGGTCCTAATCTCAGCTTATTACCTGTATAAAAGACACCTGGGAGCCAGAAATCTTTCTGATTGAGAGGGGGTCAAATACTTATTTCCCTCATTAAAATGAAAATCAATTTATAACATTTTTTACATGCGTTTTTCCGGATTTTATTGTTGTTATTCTGTCTCTCACTGTTCAAATAAACCTACCATTAAAATTATAGACTGATAATTTCTTTGTCAGTGGGCAAACGTACAAAATCAGTAGGGGATCAAATACTTTCCCTCACTGTAGCAAGTGCACATATCTTGAATATAGTCAAATTGATCTAGTATTTCTTATTATAAGATTACAATAAAACAAATATAATTACTCAAACAAATTACTCATTTCAAACTTGTCATTTTCGAATTTTATATTTCTATATATTTTTTTTCAAATGAGTAAAATTATCTACCAATATAACAGTACTATTTCAAGCTTGAAATGATTACTAATGGTTTGAAATATTAAGAAGGTTTAATAATCTTATAATTGGTTTAATGTAGTCTTAAAATTGGAAATACTAGAAAAAATTTTACTATATTCAAGGTATTTCCACTTGCTAAAATGTTATTTTTTGCAGCGTGGAAATGACTTTAGGCCAGAAGATGCAGCCCACACTCTTACACAAAATACACATGTCTGTTCAGTGCCCGAGTGTTGTCTACAGGTAGTATAAACGTTAGCATGTCTAACCACTTGAATAGATATGAGGTGGTTTTTAGCCCTGTGGATGGCTCTGTCCTTATAGTGCAAGTCAGTACCTGTCCTTATGCCAATGCTTAGTGTAAGAGTTAAGTTGTATGTACATATATATTTTTTGTGTTAGAAACAGAATGGGCTGTTAACAACAACAACAACAACAACAAACAAACAAACAAAAAAACAATTCTAGCTGCTTTAAAACTGTGGCTGATATGGACAGAGATGCAAGCAAACAATGGCTTTATTTAACAATCTTGCATGAAACAAGAGCATGGTAAAAAAAAAAAAAAACAGGCAATGATCAGCTGATGAACAAAAAACATGAACTAGACAAGGCAAGGGCAACTTGAATTTAACTGAACTTAAATTAGAATAGGATCAGAAAACCAGATAGGCACTGACTACATTCACATGCACTTCAGTATTCCGATATCAATCAGAATTTGGTAATATTCTAATTAATACTGAGTCATGTAAACCCCACAATCCTATTGCCTGATTCAGATTAAGAAAATATTCTGGTTTCCACCCCTGGAATATGCCTGTTTTCGTCTGACGTGTGTTGCATGTAAACACCTTATTCAGAAAATCCACTAAAAGGAGATATATGCACATGTTCAGTTCACAAGGAATTGTGGGTGCTAACAGATGCTTAGCTATAGGCTAGGTATTTAGGAATGGCAACTCAGGCATACTTACAACAACAATGTATACAGGAATATTCCGATGCCTATATGCATATAAACATCATACTTGGAATATGGCTGCAACCTGAATATAGACCCTATAGACAGAATTTAATGTGCATGTAAACATAGTAAATGACAATCAAAAGGCTTGGTATAAACTGGTAAGAAACACAGCACATATACTTCACAATGAATTGTGGGTGGCCTTATATACTGTGTGGTGGTGATTGTGTGATTGAATTCAGGTGTGTGAGATCATTAAGCCAGTGAATTTGACAATCTCTGTGGTTGTTGGATTCTGTAGTCTGTGGCGGCCATGTTTGTAGGCCGCATTGTGTTCTGGTAAGAGTGCACTTTTCCACATACCTTATTAGCAGCTATAATTAATTCAAATATAGTTATCATTCTATATAATTAGATATAATTAATATATATTTTCACAGGGCATCATCTACATTTAATCACCATACATTAATGCTGCAAAGTAGCTAATGTTATTTCATTGATGAGGATCTCTGAAAAAGCACTAGTTACAAGCTAGATGGCTACATACTGTATAATAATTAACAAACAACCATTTTACAAAAAAAACATGGCACCATGGATAATTTACCTGGCAGTTTGACAATAAGCTGAGCAGCTTCAACAACAAGTGAGACAAAAAAAGACCCCCCCAAAAAAAAAAAAAAATTCAACCCAAAAATTTCAATTTCAGCTAAATAGCTAATGCATTAAATATGCAAAGGGTTGACTTACTCAATCATTGCTACACACAAAATCTCTGTTTAAATTTCACATGATTTTATAATACATTATATATTATATTTTGGTAATTGAAAGAACCAACCTGTAAAGTTATTGATGTCATGTGTGAAAAAGCCTAACAAGTTAGCACTACATTTTCATACTGAATCATAAAAAAGCATCTCTGTGTATATTTTATTCTTTATATTTTATAAAGCCCTCAGACAGAGTCAGGAGTGTGGAACAGACATGCATGTGTGAAGCTTTTTCGATCAGTAGTGTTATGGAATTAGATGTCCATGCATGCAAGGCTGCTTATTGTCAGCGCACAAGTCAGGATAAAAGCTGGAATATGTGTGTGACTCTCCTCTGTTTTAACTCTTGTGCCAGCTCTTTACTTAGATTCAAAGCAGTTTTTGGTTTGGAACAGAGGCTTTCCCCTGCCACATCATTTTAGAGTGAAAAGCCAAGTTACAAATGGTGTCTTCTTTTATCTCCACTGTTATAGCAAATCTACAAACTTTACACTCATAGCAGAAAGCCCTGTCCATTAGAAACTGTATCTTCTCTTGTGACACTCCTCGTTATAACATGGCCAAAAACATGCCTCAAATATTTACTCAGAGCTTAACCACGTTCATTTGTGCATTTTCCCTACATTGCGTGATTACAGCACAGGGAATGATTTTGATTTTTAGAAAGCAGGCTTTGCTGGTAATTCTAGGGATTAAAGTGATGATGGAAGACAGCGAGGCAAAAGCAGAAAGGGTTTTGCTCACGCACAGCTAGCATTCCTAGAGGGGTGCGCCTCTCAGTTTATTATATTTTATTGCGTTTGTAAATTCTGAACATCTTAAATCAGTGGGTAACTGAGTCCAGGTCATCCCCAACAGAATTTGTGATTATTTGTAGCGCTACTTTCTGAGAGTGAGTATGCGTGGACAACTGTTTTTCTTCTTCTTCTTCCTCTTCTCTCGCACTCTCTCTCTCTCTCTCTCTTTATTTATTTATTTATTATTATTTTTTTTTTCTAAAATCCCCCTGAAAGCTAAGATTCTTGTTCACTCACTTAGCAATGGCTCATCTTATTTGAAATGAGTTGACACTTGGGCTTAATGGGCTAATACGAAAAACTTTTTACCCTCACACTCATTTCTAAACAGGAAATGAAGCTGGCACATGGTGGAAAATATGTGTAGTGAAGAATAAATCAGGACTGCACAGTCCATGCAAGGGCTTGCACAAGTTTAGAAGAGGAAACTACAGTATTTCCTAAACAAGGACTTTCCAAACAAACGCACACATGGGTTTGAATAAGGCAATGTATTAACACAAAGCTGGAAATGTCCCTTTAGTGCAAATACTGCCAAGAGGTAAGAACACAAAATGAGATTAAATCAACATGGTTTCATGAGTGCACATTCACACAGGCTAGTGGAAAGTTATAGTTTGTAAAAGTGATGCTTCAGCCAAAAAATGAAATTTACATAATTTTCCCTTTATCCCAAATGTATCAGAGACATATTGAAGTTTGCTGCCTTTTTTTAATGCAAATGTGGCAACAAGTTAGGAAATCACACAGCTGTCAGATTTGTGTTGAGAAAACTGCATGTCTAAATTATCACACACTTGCCTCAAACTGTGTTGAGTTGTTAAATTTATCAAGTAGAGTTGCTGACCTTGACTTGTACTCTCATCACCCCATACTAACTCATCTCGAACAGCTTAAATGTATTCTTAGCCCCTGACCTACTTGTACTAGCATGAAGAAATGTTTTTTTGATGGAGACTAAAGCATTTCTAAAAGCTTCAGTTGATAAGGAAGCTTGCTAAACGCCATAAATGTGGTTTCTAACACTATCTTAAAAATGGACGAAAGTACATTGTATAGCTAAACACTGTGATAGCACCCATCATAAAGCCAGAATCACTTTGTTTTTCAGTACACAAGCATCAGACTCTGTTAGGAAGTGAATGTGGAATTGCACATTGTAATTGGTATATAGCTCCCTGTTTCTATATTGGCTTTTTTAAAAGGAGCAACATGGTGGTGAGCAGGCAGCATTGTCACCTCACAGCCACCTCACAGCTCCAATATCCCAGGGTTCATCCTGATCTCTATGTGGGTTTCCACTGTGTGCTCCAGTTTCCTCCTACTTCCCAAAACATGCTGGTGGGTAGATTGGCTACTCACTCACTTACTCACACACACACACACACACACACACACACACACACACACACACACACACACACACACACACACACACACACACACACACACACACATTGTGTTGCTTTTCTAGGCTTGCACTGCAGATTTTGATTGTTTTAGGGGAGTTTCTCTCTTCAGTCTCATCTTCAAGAGGTGAAATGCTGCTCAACTAGGTTGAGCTCTGGGGACCGACTTGGCCAGCCTAAAACTTTCAATTTTTACCCCCTGATGAAGTTCTTTGTTGTGTTGGCAGTCTGTTTCGAGTATGGTCTTGCTGCATGATGAAGTTTCTCCCAGTTAGGTTGGATGCATTTCTCTGTAAATTGGAATACAGATTTTTAGACTTCTGAACTCATTCTTCTGCTACCATCATCAATAAAGATTAGTGAGCCCATTCAGGAAGCAGCCATGCAAACAGAAGCCATGACACTACCTCCACCATGCTTGACCGATTAGCTAGTACGTTTTAGATCATGAGCAGATCCTTTCTTTCTCCATCACTTTGGAAGAGGTTAATTTTTTTTCCAGAAATTTAATGGCTCATCTCTGTATTTCTTTCAAAAAGCATATCTGACTTTCTGATTCTTACTGCCGATGAGAGGTTTGCATCTTATTATATGGCCTATATACTTATACAATTGAAGTCTTCTTCAAATGGTGAATTGTGATTGTAAATGGTGGGTGACCTTCACCCCTGCCTTGTGAAGATTGTTGGTGATGTCACTAACTGTTGTTTGTGGGTTTTTCTTCACAACTCTCACAATGTTTCTGTCATAAACTGCTGTTGTTCTCCTTGGCTGACCTGTTCCATATCTGGTTGTTAGCTCACCAGAGCTTTCTTTCTTTTTCATGACATTCCAGATTGTTGTATTGGTTATGCCCAATGGTAAATGGCACACTTATATAGTGCTTTTCTCCAAAGCAATTTAAACTGTCTCTCATTCACCCATTCACACATACACTCACACACCAATGGTAGTAGAGCTGCTATGCAAGGCGCTAACTTGCCATCCGGAGCAACTTGGGTTTCAGTGTCTTGCACCAGGACACTTCGGCATGTGGAGTCATGTGGGCCAGGAATCGAACCACCAACCCTATGATTAGTGGACAACCTGCTTTACCAACTGAGCCATTGCACAATGCTTTGATAGATTTTCCTTCAGCTTAAAAATGACTTGCTTTTCTCCCATAGACAGCTCTCTGGTCTTTATTTTAGCTTATCATTTTTAACAACAAATGCAGTCTTCACAGGTGAAACCTAGATCTCAAACCAAGAGTAGTCTTAGTACTATTTTGTTTGTGTAATGGGTAAAAGAGAAACAGTGTAAAGTGATTTGATAAACCACTAAGGTTAAAAATTGCTATATAAATGCAGACTATACCATTTACCATAGACATTCAAAGCTATTAGTTCTTTAATCAGTCCATTTAACAGGGCACACCTGGGCAGTAAGAAACACCTATCAATCACATGTTCCAATATTTCTGATCACTTGAAAAAATGAGTGTGTTCAAACAAAAGGTGTCAGTTGTTTAAAACATCTAGATGGAAAAGAAAACTGAAATACTACCATCTCATATTTATCTTTTGATCTCAACCTCAAATGTTTTAAATGTACTGTATAATGAAAACAATAGAATTAGCCTTGCTGTTTTGGAGGGATCGATCTATCTATCTATCTATCTATCTATCTATCTATCTATCTATCTATCTATCTATCTATCTATCTATCTATCTATCTATCTATCTATCTATCTATCTATCTATCTGTCTATCTGTCTATCTGTCTATCTGTCTATCTATCTATCTGTCTATCTATCTGTCTATCAATCTATCTATCTCATATACTGTATATACTCAATGAGCACATTATTAGGAACACTCTACTATACTGGGTAGAGCCTACCTTTGATCTAAAAACAGCCTCAATTCTTTGTGCCATGGATTTCACAAGATGTTGAAGACATCCCATTTCAGGTCCATGTTGACATGATTGTATGACAGTTCCTGCAGATTTTTTATATGCACTTTCATGCTGCAGATCTCCCATTCTACCACATACTAAAGATGTTCTATTGGATTCAGATCAGGTGACTGAGAAGGTCCCTGAAGAACAGTGAATTCATTTTCATGTTCATGAAACCAGTTTGAGATGACTAATAGGGTGTCAATAACTGTTGCACACCTATATTGAGCAAATATATTTTTTCAAAAGTTTAAACAATAAAGATAATATATTCGTGGAAGGCACTGTATATACAGTGGAGCAAATAATGAATGTGTCAACATTTTTTTCAGTAAATAGAATTCCAATGAGGCTATTCACATGAAATTTTTTACCAGACACCAGACTCAAGCAATCCGGAAATATAAAGAATTCACAACATTAAAGTCTATAAATAAAGTTATTTGTAATAAAGTGGAATGACACACGAAAAAAGTATTGAACACACTAACTGAAATTAATGTAATACTTAGTGAAGAAGCCTTTATTTGTAATGACAGCTTCAAGACGCTTCCTGTATGTAGAAATTAATCGGCCACAGTATTCAGGTGTGATTCAGGTGTAATTTTGTCTTTAAATCTTCTTCAATTGGATTCAGGTCAGGTGATTGACTGGGCCATTCTAACACCTTGATTTTTTTCCTCTGAAACCAATTGAGAGTTTCCTTTGCTGTATACTTCCTGCTGGAAGTCCACCAACGTCTAATCTTCATCATCCTGGTGGATGGCAGCAGATTCTTCTCAAGAATCTCTCAGTAAAGGGCTCCATTCATTGTTCCTTCAATTATATGAATTCTGCCAGTACCATGCAATGGAAAACAGCCCCACACCATGATGCTTCCACCTCCAAACTTCACTGTTGGTGTAGTGTTTGAAGGGTGATGTGCAGTGTCATTCTTCTCCAAACATGGTGTGTAGGGTACTACACCCTTTGAGAGTGTACTGCACTCTTCCAGTATTTCATAATCTTGAGGTCAAATCTTGAGGTAGACTCTCTGTATTTACGTTTACAGTGAGGGAAATAAGTATTTGATGCATCAACATTTTTTTCAGTAAATATATTTCCAATGAGGCTATTCACATGAAATTTTCATCTGACATTAGTATTAACTCAAGAAATCCAGAAATATAAAGAATTCACAACATTAAGGTATATAAATAAAGGTATGTGTAATAAAGTGGAATGACACAGGTAAAAGTATTGAAGATGCTAAGAAAAAGCAGTTCTCCAAGGCAAGGTAAGGCAATGAACCAGCTGAAATATGTAAATAGTTAGAAAGTAATTATACCTCCTATCTGTGCAAATTAATATCAGCTGGGTTAGTAAACTGATGGTCTACAAAAAGACTTCGTCACCTAGGTGTCGCACAAAAAACATCTCATTATGGGTAAAAGCAAGTAACTCCCCCAAGACCTTATTGTTGCAAAACACATTGATAGAATCGGATACAGATGTATTTCAAAACTGCTGAATCTACCAGTACCATTAGGGCTATTATCCACAAGTGGAAGCAACATCACTCCGTCACCAACCGGCCATGCACAGGAGCTCCTCGTAAGATTTCTGACCAGGGAGTCAGAAGAATAGTCAGAAGAGTGGCCCAAGAACCAAGAGGACACAATGCACTCTACTGCTCACACTCACACCGCAAGACTCCATTACTAAAGAAAAGGCATGTTCAATTTTGGACAAGCCTATGAAATACTGGGAGTGTAGTCTGGTCAGACGAGAGAAAAATTGAACTTTTTGGTTGTTACACTACACACCATGTTTGGAGAAGAAATGACACTGCACATCACCCATAAAACTCTACACCAACAGTGAAGTTTGGAGGTGAAAGCATCATGGTTTGAGGCTGTTTTTCATTGCATGGTACTGGCAGACTTCATATAATTGAAGGAACGATGAATGGAGTCCTTTACTGGGAGATCCTTGAGAAGAATCTGCTGCCATCCACCAGGATGATGAAGATGAGACGTTGGTGGACCTTCCAGAAGGACAAAAATTTAAAGTATACAACAAAGGAAACTCTCAGTTGGTTTCAGAGAAAAAAAAATCCAGGTGTTAGAATGGCCCAGTCAATCACTTGACCTGAATCCAATTGACGAAGATTTAAAGACAATGTGTTTAGAAGAATGGGCCAAAATCACACCTGAATACTGTGCCCAATTAATTTCTTCATACAGGAAGTGTCTTGAAGCATTAAATAAATTCCGGTTAGTGAGTTCAATACGTTTTTCCTGTGCCATTTCTCTTTATTACACATAACTTCATTTATGGATTTTAATGTTTAGCTTTTTCAGTTTAATGTGAAAATTACATGTGACTAGTCTCACTGGAACCATATTTACTGAAAGAAATGTTGACACATTCAATAAGTGTTTCCCCCACTGTATATATAATGTGTGTATATAATGTATGTATAATATGGTATTACTGAGCATGCAGTTTGCACAATGCTAAATTGATGCCTGTAAGTGTTACTTATTTGCTAGCGAAAGTAGCCACGTATCCCCAGTCTAAACGTGAAGAACATTTGGATCCCAAACTCTCAAAGTCTTGGCTGGTAGACTGCTTGTCCTAAATGAACAGAACAGTTTGTCTATTCAATTATTTTAACAATTTTAAGTGTGTCAGTTGAAGTATTTATCTAAATAATTACCTTAATGTTAGGTGTCCTTGTGTTTGTATGAAATTTAATAGTCACTCTCATCTGGAGCTGCTCTCCAGTGTTCTTGTAACACTGGATTGGATTAAACAAACGATGGTTCAGTTTATCTAACAGCACTGCTGATTGGAAAAGAGCAGATCAGAGAGCAGAGAAAGAAAGAAAGACAGAAGAAGAGAGAGAGATCACACTTGCAGATCTGGAGAACAAGCTAAAGCCACTGAGCTATTTTTTCTGCACACTGCACATACGACAGCTGAGGATTGTTACTTTAAATGCCATTTGGCTTAGTCAGATGGTGAATGTGTCTGCACTTGTGTGTGTGTGTGTGCACAGTTAACATGTTATTTGAGTGCCTTCATTAGCACTTCTGAGTCTGTGCTCATTAGTGTGTGTGTGTGTGTGTGTGTGTGTGTGTGTGTGTGTGTGTGTGTGAGTGAGTGCACACGCGGGTAGACTCTCACTGAAAGGGGTAAGAAGAGGACCTGTGATTGCTGGGTGTGGAGTCTGATCAAGGCTGACAATATTTAACATAATTATGAAAAGCTTCAGTCACAGTACCATTAAATAAACACCTCTGTGAGAGAGGGAGGATCTGATGAGAGAGAGAGAGGAGAGTGAGTGAGTGAGATAGGGGGTCATTTCTCAGTCACAAGATGAGACGCGTGTGTGTGAGTCTTCTCATTACTGCACAGCTTGACCCACACATACTTCCTGTCTCGCAGCAGTAAGCACTTGCATGCACACACACAAACAAACATGTGTATTAACTATGCTAAGCTGTATGGCAAGCTAGCATGATTTAAACAGGATTTTTCAGAAAACTCATGATCAACAAAACAACAAATGCCACAACCCTAAGATAATCAAACTTACCAGTGTTCACTACAAGATACAGCCCCTTGAACTCAGTGTGAACTTGCTTATATTATTGTTTAGCTAAATGTGTTTGAGTATCTGTGACATGACTTGTCTTGAATGATGTGATTGTTTAGTCAGGAAGTATCAAAGGAAAGCAAACTGGTCCCCAGTTCCATCCTGAGCTCAGGTTACTAGCTGAGAGTCCACACATTGTGTTCTTCTAGGTTTGATGTTTGTTTTGTGACTTCTCATTTATTTTTCTTGAATGTTTTTGCCTTTTGAGTTTGTCTGCTGATTCTGGCGGAGCTCCAAAGCCAAGAATGAGTGGCAGACTTCCCCTGGCCTTGATCTTCCTTGCATGATGTGTGTTCACCCGCATACATCTGATCACTTTTGGCATGCATGTTACTGTGGTCAGTAGAGGGGAGTTTGGCAACATCATTCTGAGTAGTCTCGGGGCTGCTCAGCCCTCTGTTTAAGAAAGTTTCTGTATTCGCTTAGTGTGGAGTTTGTGCAGCTGTACGACTCTCTGTGGATCCATGGCATGGATCAGAGTGGTGGTGCCTGGTCGTGCTGTGCTTGTATGGGTTTCCTTTGGGTTCTCCGGTTTCCTCCAATCTCCAGTAGGTCCCGGTAGGTCCACTGGCTATGCTAAATTGCCTCTAGGTGTGAATGTGTGTATGCATGGTGCCCTGGCATCCCATGCAGGGTGTATTTCTACCTTTTCTGTGTTCCCAGGATAGGCTCTGGATACACCACAATCCTGGATGAAGCAGTTACTGAAGATAAACAAATGAATTATAGTGGAGTATTTACATGCAGATTACCTGTATATTTATTGTTAACCCCTTAAACTCTCATAACCATTTGCATATACAGTACTGTGCAAACGTTTTAGGCACATGTAAAGAAATGCTGCAGATCAAAGATGCCTTCAAAATAGTGAAATCAAAAGTTTCTACATAAAAAAACCCCTAACAAATAAAAACAACAACAATACCATACAGAGCAGTAAACAGTAGTAAATTAAACAAAGTCAATATTTGGTGTGACAAAGAAATAATAGTAAAAAAAAAATAGTAGTCTCCAGTACAATTAGTGCAGTTTTATAAGGAAATGAGCTGTACGTTTTATTGAGCATCTTGCAGAACCAGTCACGGTTCTTCTGGAGACTTTGACTGTCATACTTGCTTCTTATTCTTGCAGCAAAACCCAGCTGTCTTCATTGTGTTTATTACCTGAAAAGTGTCTCTTATGTAATATGCTGCTTTATTTAATGACATACAAACATTTTTCTGAAACATTTAATTTTGTGCTAGAAAAGTAATGTTTGGGAATCTACAATGTTTTTGTACTGACCTGATAATGTAGAAGTCATAAAAAAAATCTATAACAAAGTTTGTACTAAAAAAATAGGGTACCTAAAACTTTTGCACAGCACTGTATGTACCTTTCCACCATAATTTCACTGTACATAGTTACTGACTAATTGTGTTAGATATAACTGAATATTTAGCCAGAGGACTTTAAGGGATTAATATGCACTGCTTTGAGATGCCTTTGTTTAAACTGGACAAAAATGAGAAATTGGACTTACATTCTTTCTTCGATAAACTACTGGAGGCTAAGAGCAGTCCTTTTAACAAGCCTAGCAGCCTAATCGAATAACAGAACCTCATATTGCTTGTGCAGGGTTTTATGCTGTTTAATGTTGTCCTCTTTAAAAATGTAATGCTGCAAGCAAATACTGTGATATTGCGTTTGACGTTTTTCATAATATCTGCTTACAGCTTTATATTTTTAAAGAGGACAGCAGTAAACCAAAATGATTGCAATATATTGTGTAATAAAAAATCTAGTATTGTAATATTGCAAGCAATTCAGTCTGGCATAAGGCTGTTTTCAAGTGGTTAAGGTGAGCATCATAACAGTTTTCCCACTAATGAGACGCACAGGCTGGACTCCAGACTATCCAATCCTTTAGCTTCTAATTGCCAGTGTCTTCTGAGAATAAGGCCTTAATAATCATCTCCGTCTATACATCTCTCTCTTAGGATTGCCTTGTTTATAACCATATGCTCTCGACATTCGTTTAAAAGATAAGGCCATCACTGATGTCATACATTTAGACACGTTTTCCTCCTCTGTCTGAGCACTTTGTGGCAAAGCTGAACGTTTGAAGAGCTAAATGATCCCTCAGGTAATTGTATTTGGAAAGTTAGTAATGGCTTCCTTTCTAAAAGAACTGTCCATGTTGCAGATATGACTGCAATTAAGGAGTCTAAGGATCCGATGCATGGCGTGCCCTTTTAAAAGAAAGCCTCTTTTGCATTCCTCATGGACGTTAAGCTCCACATATGATGTATATGGCGGCATGTGTTGGGTAGCAGTCTGGGTACAGCCTGAAGACGTGCCTGACAAGGTGACGAGAAACAGACACTCGCACACACTCCTCCATGGCAGTGTGTATGAGAACGGCACTCCTCTCTCCTCTCACACTGCTCCCTTAGGCTTCAGTTTTGTAATAGAAACCACATGAGTTAACTAATAAAGCTCTTCTTTATCCCTTGCAAAGAAATATGACTAATGGTGCATTCATGTCTTGTGCAATTAGAGCAAAGTCACTTATATTGCAACTATCAAGAATGTAAAATGGATCTGTATTGGAAACTTCTGTCTCCTAGAAGTATTGACTTCATATGGATATGCATTCATTTTATTTTACCATTTTGTGGTTATTAGTCCTTTGCTCACTTAGCTGTGCAAGGCATCTCTTTCCTCAGAAGCCTTGAAATGCCTGACTTATTTAGTCTTATAGTCCATAATATTTACACAGCAAATTAAAATTAGATAATGATTTTTTTTTCCCTGAAAGCACTTAGGTGTTCATGGCTGATGGAGTGTTCATTAAGAGGCAGCCATTGCCTGATGTAATTGCTTATTTTATTTATTTATTTATTTTTTGCCGCAGATAGTTAATTTGTTCTCTGTTTATGGCGGTTCCTGTATAATTTTCTGTTTAGATCCTATCTGAGGCGGCACCTCGAGTGAATGAGCCTGTTAATGACTTGACAAAAACAGATTCACATCAATCGCTGTTAGGTGTGACAAAATGACAAATTGACAAGGTAATAAGCAACGCGTGTGAGGCAAGCCGTAGAAGATTTACTCCCACATCTCTCTCGGCGTGCCCTAATCAAATAATTGCCCGGCGCATGGTTAATGTTGCACAAATTATGCCTGCATTAACCCAGTAATGGACACACGCTAGAGACTGTGTTCAGTTGCAAATAATGATGATCATTTCTTCGTCTTATCAGTCTTCATTGTTCTGTCACCAGTTTCTATAGATGTAAAACACAGAACTGATGTTTTTTTTTTTCTCTCAGGCCTACATTTCTTTATAGCTATTAAATGTGTTAGCATTTATAACAAACCAAACAGCTATTGAACTTAAAAACTAAACTAAATTGGAAGGAGAAAACGCAGCTCGAATTCATTCTCTGTGGATGTTTTATAAGCTGACCAATCTGATAGTGTACTGTCTATCAAGCTGAGCTTGACTGGCACTTGGTCTTGTTACAACCTGATTAAGGGCTCTGGAAGAGTTAGCGGTTGTGTCTCTTTCTCAGGTAACGAGTCTATAGGTTCAGCCCAAGGCCAGTTGGCAACTATGATACTGCCACAATAGCACTTATTATGACACCAGGACTCCTTGCCACCACTGTCCACAATATAAGAGATGAATAATAGAGAGCATTTTCTTCTCAGTCTAATAAGAATGTGATTCTGTATCTGTTAATGATTTGAGAGGCTAGTGAGCTGGTCATATTGTAGAGGCATAGCTCCAAGCCTACTGCTGCTGGCATCACAGAAGTGTTGCTGGATCAAGGAGCATGAGCACTGGGGGACATGAGTAGAGGTCAGACTATCAGCTCTCATCAGTGATCCCACATCTGGAACTGCTGTTTGACAAATAGAAAACTTGTAGAAAATAAGCTAGCTGGTGCAAGAGCTTTTTACAGGGAATTGCAACATGCTGTTCCATTATGGGTGCTCCATCCATAATCCATGTAATGCTAGCAAAACCTTTCATCCTGCTACCCAAGATGATTGTTGAAGGATATCTATGAGGAAAGAAGGGTAACGGCTACCAAATTGAAACTCCCATCTGGCATATTAATGCGACAATGCCTCATATGGATCAAATTTAAGTAACCAAGCAGCCAGCATGGTGGACACAGTTTTTTTTTTCTGTTAGTACACATGGGATAATTATCTCTTTATTTAGGTCACTTGGGTCTATATGGGAGGGCATGATGGCTTAGTGGTTAGCAAGTTTCCTTGCACCACCAGGCACCAGGGTTGGGGGTTCGATTCCTGCCTCCAGCGCATGTAATACATCCCCGCCCCATGGAGTGGAGTCATTGCACAGGATGCACTGGCAAAGTTCCATTTCAGTGCCAGTTCAGAAAAGACATCCAGCCTAGCTAGTACATTTTGCACTAATGAGGCCTTACCAGCACTGTCTATCTTGCCTTTTTCTTGCTGTGTTATACTGAGGGGAAACTAATAATTATATGTAGAGCACATTCGTGTGATATGTTTACAATTTCAGACTCTGCTGTTTTAACTGGGAAGACAATCTGTGGCTGTTGGTTGAAACTTGTGATTGGAATACATATGAAGTACTTTGATTGAGTGTTTCAACTCACCATGGCAGTCCACGATAAGTATGTTGCACATGTGTCTACTCTGAACTGCACATCCTGAGATGGAATTTTGACTTTCACTACTCATTTATCTCCATTTCACCTATAGCTGCCATATCATCTGTCTGTGTCACATTCATATCCATCATCTAGAGAAGGTGGTGCTGCATCCAAGTGTTTTATTGCAAGCTTGCAGCAACCAGCCTCCCAGTGAGTTGGTAAGAACATAGAGAGCCTATAGCAGGATTTCCTGTAGTTCAGCCAATTTCTGATTCGCAGTTTTCACCCTTTGACATTGTGGTTGACTAATTCTGGTAGACACTGCAGAGTCTTTTCAATCATTTACACTGGCTGTTTTGATTTGGTTTTATAGCATTTCACACAGCTGAGAAACTTCAACTGGCAGGTCTTCACTCTTATCTAAAACCTTTCCTGTACTTTCTTTTCCCACACTTCTGCAATTACAGAGTTTATCAACATGTCATCTGGGTCAACGTACTCCCAGACTCAAAGTAGGAGTCGCAAATCGTGTACAAAATGATCAAAGCTCTCACCCACATCATGCTTCCTATTCCTGAAACTATGCCTGGCTAAATAGTAGTTAGCAAACATATCCAGTACTTTAATGGAACTTGCCTTCTCACTGTCACCTCATTCTGGTGTCTTGGAATTTCTCTGCCTTGCTTGCCAATCTATGTGTCTAGCCTGCTCACTGGATCACTGTGGGTTCAGACGAAGTAATAAGGCTGAAACTAGAGTTGTATGCTTATTGCAATCAGTGTATACTGATATTAGCAGGTCTCATTGTTCACAACTTCTGGATCCAACTACAAACCATCAGTTCAATTTGATTCTATTTGATTTCTATTTTTTTTTTAACAATAGACATTCTCACGAAGCAGCTATACAGAAATCTGAATGTAGACCTAGATCCCTAATGAGCAATCCAGAGGTGATGGTGTCAAAGAAAAACTGTCTGAGACGACATGAGGAAGAAACCTCGAGAGGATCCAGACTCCAAAGCGAACCTGTCTTTTTCTGGATTAGTGTAGATTGGTATGAGCATTTACAACAAACTGATTATTTAAAAATTATGAAACATTACATCTTCTCCTTTAGTAACAGAGACATACTGTAGCTGAACAACTTATACTTTCTTTAACAACAATATATAACAATATAACAAACTGAGTACGTACACTGACTATGGGCAATCAACAAATCACAATACAAAATGAAAATTCTTGACCAAAAGGATGGACAGCTGAATGTATATATCGATATGTTGACACTATACGCTACTGTTATACCCTATGCTCACTGCAGCATCAGATTCCTCTTCTTGGCTGACAGGAGTGGAACCCGATATGGTCTCAAAGTTCAGTGCGTTGTGTTTTCTGGGACGCGTTTCTGTTCACCATGGTTGTAAAGAGTTGTTATTTGAGTCTGATTATTGTCCTCTGATAGCTCTTATCAATGAGGCATTTCTGCCTGCCAAACTGCCACTTACAGTGTTAAATGGTCTTCACTTATATAGCACCTGTTAACCTTAATGGTTCTACAAAGCTCTTTACACTTTTTCTCATTCACCCATTCACACACACACTTGCACACCAATGGACATCAGGAGCCTGGAGCAACTTAGAGTTCGGTGTCTTGCCCAAGTACTTGTGGAGTCACGTGGGCCAGGGGTCGAACTGCCAACCCAGTGATTAGTAGATAACCGCACTGCCCACTTATTGGGGCTGTGGCTCAGGTGTTAATGTTGTTTGTTTATTTTTATCTATTTATTTATTTTTGGCTACACTCTGTGTAAACTCTATATACTGTAGTGTGTGAAAATCTCAGGAAACCAGAACTTTTTGAAAGACACAGTTCAGCCAGTTTTGTACTGAAATCCAGGCCATGGTTAGATCACATTTTTCTCCTATTTGGACATTTGATATGAAAATTATCTGAAGCTCTTTATGAGTTGGCATGATTTTATGCATTGCAATAAAATGATTTTACAGGCTCTATTTGAGAAACTCACTTACAGTAGGTGGTGGTGTTCTGTTCTGCAATTCTGTGCTGAGTTTTATTATTAGTATTATTTTGCATTTATGCCATTTGGCATTTGTTTAGTTCTAGTCTTTTTTGTTTTTGCAGAAACTCCTGAGTGTTTCATTTGCAGAGACGTGCAGCTGGTGGATGGAGAAAAACTGAAAAGGTTTTGTGACTGCAAGAACCTCATGGCACATCATGGTTGCCTGCTCACTTGGGTCAGAACGGTATGCTTGCTTTATTTTATATACAAACGTTTATTTTGCACACCTGTGCTGACCAAATGTGCTGTAAATCCAGGCAAGTGCACACCTGGACTTCGTGCAATACTTAGCCATGCATTTTTTTTTTTTTTGTGTGCACAGTTTGGTCTAATCAGCATGTGCATGAAGTAAAAGACACCAAGTAGAAAGTTAGCTTACACATTTTTTGCACCCTTGCAATTTTTCATTTTTAATTAAAGCTTCTGAAAGGCTGGTTGGGTGTGTTGGTTGGAGGGATGTCTGGGTGTTTTTTATCTTGTAGTCAAGGCTGTGCTAGGTCCTGCAGGTGGAGGTGGTAGGGGAGCTGCTCTCACCCCAGGACCAATGATAAATACACACACAGTGTCGTTCATCATCGCTGCACATCGGCCATCAATAGCCCATCGCTGTGATTAACTGCAGCCGATAGGTGTTGTAGTTAGTTCTGTTTAATTAAACTCCATGCTCAGTGCAAACACAATTGGATTTCAGGCCTGAAAAAAAGGAAGAAAGACATCACTAATGGAGGTTGTCTCAAACTTTCTCTAAAAAATTGCAGAAAATTGATGTAACAGCGGTTCTTCCTACCTAGCGGTTCAGTTTTTATTGCCACAATAGAAAAGTGACTTAAGCACAAATCATGCATCTCCATCCAACAAGGATTGTGTACGCCAGAGCTGAAGAAAAGGAGCTTCAATATGGTTAAGTAATGGCAGTAATTAGCAGGACCTCCCAGTATGAAATGTATAAAGACGAATAAAATGAAGGCAAAAGCTCTTTTTGATTGGGCCTAGTTGTTTAGATTGTGACAGGAATCTGCCAACACAGCGATCACTTGTCCCAACAGTTAATACTGCTTTATGGGTTTTGCATCTTTTGATGAAAGTCTCTCTAAATCCTGTTTATGCAGTTGCCGTTTCATAAACACTGGCTCTCTGATTTGAAGACCGCCACAAATCCCAGAATGCTTTTTCAAAACAATCTCTCACACACACACACATGCGTACATATACACGCACAGGACTCGTCTGTTGTTTTCCACATGAAATTGAAACCAGCGGATCTCATCATGCCGAAACTATTCCAAAATAGAGGACTCAAATCCGCAGCGAGATTATGATGATCAAAAGACACATTTTTCCAAAGTGACAAAGGATTTGTCTTTGTTTTATAGCCTGCTTAGCTCATGCTGGGAGATTCAGTTTTGTTCTTCTCGCTAAATAATAAGTGGGTTTTATTATTGTACATGAAGAAATAATATATCACTTATACTGCACACACAAAATTAAGAACATTTAAAATCTTTCTGTCCAACATATTTCTGAGTAAAAATACTCCAGTGTTAATTAAATAATTTGCCTTTATTTGACAAACCAAGGAGTAGCGCTCGATGTGTGCAGCTGAAAGTGCTGAAATGCTCGTGTGTGTGTGTGTGTAGCAAAAGTGAGTGTTGGCATGGTACAGAAGTCATCTTTCCTATAGTTGTTCTGCATCAGTGCGGTTTACACACACAAACGCACCATACAATACACTTAAAATGCTAAATTAAAAAGGAGCAGAGAAAAAAGGAGTCAATAAAAGAGGAAATGAGAATAGGAAGAAAAGCAGGGAATGGAGGGAAGAGAAGAGAAACACAAAAAGGGGAGGAGAAGATAAGAGAATGGAAGCCATTTTCTTCCTCAATTACTTAGTTTTTTTGTACATACACTAAATATTTATATGGATTTTTATTTGATGGATGGTGTTTGGACAAAAATGGGATTGTGTACTATTTGAACCCAACTTGATTATTGTCAATTGATGCTTATTGGGTTTAATTATAAAATACAATAGTTAGTTGGGTGGCATGGTGGCACAGCTTGGGTTGAGTTTCACACATTCTCCACATGTCCTTGTGAGTTTTCTCCAAGTTCACTGGTCCCCCCAAAAACATGCTGGTGATTTACAAAGTGTGAACAAATGTGCAGATGTGTGTGTGTGCATAGAGCTGGATCGGCGTTGGATCCAGGATTCCTCTCACCCAATGTTCCCGGGATTCTAGATTCACCATAACTCTGACCAGAATAAAGCATATACTGATGAGGAATGAATTGACTTAATAGTTAGCCTAAATGGACAGCTTGCTTAGTTACCTGTATCAAGTACTACCAGCATCAGGAGAAACAACAAAGCTAGATAACTTAAGTGTAGTGATAACTTATCTGCACAATGATTTTGTTTTACTATGTAGTTAAAAATCAGGAAAAGCAAACTGAGAAAATATGAGAGGAAGAGAGATCATCATTTGAGTGGAAAACGAGGAAAGGGAAGGAGAACAGAGCAGTGGCCAGACTAAGAGAGGAGAGAAAATGAGAATAGTGGAGACCGGAGAGAAGAGAAGGTAGCAGAGGAAAGTAGAAGGAGCTGTGTGCCTTTGACACTGAAGCTGAACTCAGTGATTGACCTGTCACTTCTCGTCTGATAGATATCTCCCCGAAAAGCAGGTCAGCCGCGTCCACCTAAAGTGCCTCTTAACCGCATTTTATGAAGCCAGAACATGTAATCCAATAACCATTTGACTCGTGAGTGCTTTGTGCCATGAAGCTACCAATAAGAGCATGTAGGCCTACTGATACTACTCTTAAAAGCAGCCTAGGTGAAGAAAAAACAGGATTATAAAGCAAAGTCCATGTTCCTTACCCAAGTTCACTTACTTTTTACTGACTGGTTAGTAATAACAAAGCACTAGTCATGATCCAAAGAGCAAAGACCAAAAAACCCTCACAATCCATTATTTGCTTTATTTTGTGTTATGTACGCAGATCAGATGCAGGATTTGTATTGTAGTAGCTTTGGAAGAACATATTGCGTGTCTCTGTTTCAAAATTGCATGAACTTGGCATCTTTTTTTAGACCCTTGCAGCCCCCCCATCCCAAACCCCAACCCCACCCAGTCTCAGAGAGACAAATAGCATGACACAAAAACTAATTAACTACCAGGAAGTAGTTAAAAGATGCAGCCAAGCGCCAGAGGCCTGATTTAAATATAGGACTCGAGTCAGTGACTGAGTGGGCCTGGGAGATCCTGCCTCCTCTAGGCACACAGCTCAATGACCTTTGACCCTCATTAGGAGCAAGCCGCTCCTGGTAGAGAGAGGCTCTCGACAGGGTACAAGGACGTAGGCGGCATTAGGACAACTGAAATCAGGATCAGGTTTGTAGTGTAAGCAATTGATGTAGCAATAGACATCCCACTGAGCAATCTCTTTTCAATTTTAGAGTAGAAATACAATTGTGACAAAATACACTATCTTTATTGATTGGCAGATCAAAAATAATTTCATGGACCCCCCCCTCTCCCCGGAGGACCATAAGGTTTTCGTTCAGAATGAGTCAAATTCCCGAAACACAAAAATGAATGAATAAATAATAATAATAATAAAATAAAAATGAATAAAATAAATAAATGAATTAGAAGAAAGGAAGACGAGCGTGGTTTTAGATTTTTATTATTATTAAATGACTCATCATGTTTATATAATAATAATAATAATAATAATAATAATAATAATAATTTGTCCTATTCATGCTAAAACAGGTCATTTTCTTCCCTGAAAAACAAAATTGGTTTGATACTGGATTGAGATAACACAAAACAAGAACAATATCATCTATTACTGCTCAGCATAAAGCTCATGTCAAAACCACCACAATCATTCGCTCCATATACCGACATATGAATATGTTTTCCATTCTTGTATGAAAGGGCTGACATCTGTTTTCAGTCTGCTGCAGTTAATGGAAGTGATCTTACGTGAAAAATAATACTCTTTTCAAAATATGTAATTCAATCCATATGAAATAGACCTCAGAGTTATGGAGCAAATGACAAGGGAAAAATAGTGGATATGATTATGGTTGGCCAGATGCAGCGCAGTCTGTAAAATGCTAACAACTGCCTAAATTTAGCCTGCTCTCGGCGCTGGCTTCTGAGAAGCGGCCTTGGCTAAATGATGCTTAGGATTTTTCAAAGACCTGCTTGCAAGGATAAAACTGTTTTATATGCTGGATTCAGTAAAAGTGACTTAACCACAGTTCCTTAAGCTCCCTGTGCTCTGCAGATTGCATTTAGAGATATTGGCGTAACTTGATACATTATATATTTGTCTTCACGAAGTATAAGTCTTTTATTTCTGTTCTGTAAATAAACAGAAGGATGGAAATTTCGGAGAGGTTTATTTTAACATAGCTTAATTACAGTGTTCAGAACATCATGTTTTCAATTTGTTGAAAAAGCATCTTTTTTTCCCCTCTCTCCTTATACTATAAGCTCTTATGATCACACCAAACACTGTATTCGTGTGCTCGAAGCATGAGTGTTGCGTTTCGTTCATGAAGCAGCCGTGCCTTTGTGGGCGTATGAAGAATGCGTACGGTTAAGTGGACTCTGTGTGCTGAGAGTAATCCTAAGTGGACCGGTTTAGATGTCATATTTCTCTCTCACTCTCTCATGGCTTGATAATTCTCATCATTGCAAACACACATGCATTTCCATTCATTAGCCAAACACTCTCAGCAATCAGGCCAGTGCGCCAGGGGGCAACGGGCCCCTTGTAAAATCACATCGCTTAATAGCACTGTTCCATAATTATATGCCATTAACATCTATCAAAATGAGCTCCTGCATGTCAGGCATATAAGCTCTAGATTTAGCCATCTCTCTCCCTCTCTCCCCCACTCTTGCTGCATGTCTTTCCATTACCATGTCCAGCATTTAGAAGGATAAATCTGGCTAATTGCTAATGAGTAGCTTTTATACTATGTGGTCTTTAATTATTCAGGTAATTAAATTACATGTAGTGAATAAAATATTATATATATATATATATATATATATATATATATATATATATATATATATATATACACACACATTATTCTTTTAAATTATGCATATCTCTCTGCTGGTGCTTGATCACAGAAATGTAAATGTCTGTTAGGTAACGTAAAAAATGTTTAGGTAACGCATTTAAAAATGTGCTAGGTCAGTTTACTTGTGTGTAGGTTTGTAATTTGTTCTTTTATTTTAGGGGCTGAGGAGGAACGATCAACTGAGGTGTCGTGTGTGTAATGCAGAGGTAAGGCCATTGTATATACAATGGTGTTGAATTAATCCGAAGATGTGGATTAATATTCTATAACAGCAGCTTTGACAGTGGTCCTGAATATAATTCAAATCACAACTTTATATTAATCCACTTGTTCTGATACATTATCATTGTTATAGTAATAAGTTATTCACTAGTTTGGTAAATGGTCAATGGTCTGCACTTATATAACACTTTCACACAAACCAATGGTAGCAGGGCTGCCATGAGAGGTGCTATCTTGCCATCGGGAGCAATTGGGGTTCAGTGTCTTGCCCAAGGACACTTCAGCATGTGGTGTCATGTGTGTCAGGAATTGAACCACCAACCCTACAGTTAGTGGACAAACCGCTCTACTGCCTGAGCCACAGCCGCTCCAATACTGTGAAGCTTTATTTAACATTTAGAGAAGTAGTCTCAGGTGTCAGTTTTTAACAGTCAGTAAGTTTTTCAGTGTCTTTGGAAAACTACAAGTCACAATGTTTTCATATTTTATTTTCGTATTCATTTCAAGTGCAGGAGAGCAGAGAGATTGGTGCTGGAAAAATGGGTGTTTATAGTTGTTATAACATAAGTGATAACCAGATGTTCCACAACAATAGGGAACAGGTTTATTCTTTATGATAAACCTCTTGAGATATACCATCTCATTTTGAAGTGGGTCCTTAAATACAATACAAACAATAAAACAAGCAAACAAAATGAAATGTAACTATAAATGGATAAAGGGTATGATGAATAAAAAATGTAATTGGTGGCAAATTGCTTAGGTATGAGAAGAATAAAACAGTTCGGGATATGCTATTTTAGGAAAATATGCATCATTCCATTGTTGATTATTTTCTTGTAACAGCACACCTTGAAATGTTTTATACTCCGTACACATTTGATTGTATTGGGCCTTTTTTATGCTGGTACTGTACTTGTCAGTATCTTTGCTTTCATGCTTGCAGGAGCACCTTCATGAGAATCTTACAGTCTGTAAATTTAGTGCAGTTAAACGGATACAGAAGAAAAAATTGCCTGCCTTTTAGTTTATAGTTTGCCAGGGCCAAAACGTTATAAACTCTGCCAGTTGGATTGAAGCACAAGGACACCGTCACAAATCTTGAGTGTGTACATGTTCAGTGTGTTAGCTGGGCCATTTTGTCCTCTCCCAGCAGAGAGTACAGTATTTAAGTCATTAATAGGACATTGTCTCCTGAAACAGAGTGAAAGCCGCCGATTCAGCCTACTAATAGAACTAATGAGCAATCAACTCTCTCGACCACTCCGGTTGGGACCAGTCTAAGAGCAGCCATGTTGGTTATGCGTTTTATATGCCTTAGGATTATTTGCTAATAATGTGCCAGGACACCCACGGTGGGGGAGTGGGGGGGTAGGGGGGAATAAATGATCATAATATTTGGCACTGGAGGTGAGCGATGTAATTTCCCAATGCATATTCAGTGTGTGAGCTGAAATTTAGCACTCCCAGTCCCCCAATACCTCCATGATGCTAATTCCATGAGGTCTTATCACGGAGCACTGCAGGAACTCATTTGTGGGAAATGACAGATGTTGATGTGGCGACACACAGGAGGTCAGCACTTCGGTAAAGCATGTGTGTGGGGCGCAGCGCCATACTTTTCTGTTGGCCCATGTTATGATTTTAGGGGTGTATTCATCCTAACGTTCCAGCTGAACTCTGAGTAAGGCAGTAAACAGTAGTGACTACATTAGAATTTCAAAGAGAGTGCGTACAAGTTGTTTTTTCACAGGAAGAAGGTTTTCTTTTATGCCAGCCGTCTAGAGGATCAAATGCACAAGGATGTTAACTGTTTTGTTGTGTTTTGCCTTGCATTTGAAAAGTGGATTTTTTGTGCATATTCTTTTTAAAACTTTAGAAGCATGAAAACTATGTGAGTCAAAGGCTCTTTGAATCATGGAGCTCAGTTTGTCTGTGAAGGTTTTCAGACATGTCACCTCATTTGAATATGTTTAAAAATGTTTCAAGTCTCGTTCTGAGGTGCTTCAGGAGAACAGATAAACAGATTAAATTCTTCACCTGAAGTGAAAACCCATACAAAATGTCATACAGTATGTGAATCGTTGCAGATATGGATGCAAGTGCAGGTATGCACAGCTTTATTAACCGTTGCACACAACACAATGAAATCAAGGTCAAAATCAAGGTCAAGGTGAAGGCAATGGACAGGCACACAACAAAAAACATAGATTTGACAGGCAAGAGCAAGATGAAAACCAGAAACAAGATCAAGAACCAGAACAGCAATCAAAATACAAAGGCTTGGTAATGTCCAGTATCAATGAACACAGAGCTTATACTTCGCAAAGCGAAGGTGCAATGAGGGTGCTTATGTAGTATGATTGAGTCCAGGTGAGAGCAACAGCTATCAGTAGTTGTGTGCACGAGAACATATCCTTAATGGCTGTAGGCTACGCTCTACTCTGGGAGTTAGAGTTTAACGCTGATTCAGGCGTTGACATGAAAACCGTTTTAATCAGGATCCTCAATTTGTCTATGAAAATACAAATTGTCAATACATAAATACAAACGGTCCATATATACACCCCATCAAGGGTGTCCTCTGCCTTGTTCCCTGTGATAGGCTCCAACTCTCCTGTAACCCTGTGTAAGCTGTAAAGGAAATAGATGGATATTATTATTATTATTATTATTATTATTATTATTAAATCTCTTCTGATCCTTTGTCCTTTGTTGTCAGTTATGTTTGTCCTTCTCTTATTCAGAGCAAGTCCTTGTCCAAGTTTAAAGACTGACTGGAGAGCCTGGTGCACCACAGCACACGCTCTTAACCAGGCAAAAAAGTTCTTCAGATGTTTAGATACTGTCTGTGTGTTATATAGTGCAGTATAGTGAAGAAGTATGGTGTTGGAGTTAATGGGTTGCCATACACAACCCAGTTTAGCTAACATCTCATCACAGTACCATGTATAGTAATCATAAACATCACACATGTATAATAATCATAACATAATTATAAAGTGCCTTTTGCACACCCAATATCACTTTACAATTACAAAGATAATCAAACAAACAAACAAACACAGAAAAGAGACACATGCAGAGTCCTCCAAAAACTGCTGGGATCTAATTTCAGTGGTGTAGCTGCTCATAGTTGCACTGAAGGCGTACGCAGGTAAATCCCACTCAGCCTGTACAGCTGCAATGCTACCGGGCAACAACACTCAGAACACTGTGCCATGGACCCACGATGAGTGCAGACACACTGCAGTACATAGTGCTGAGCAGTCCCAAAACCACTCAGAATGATCATATAAATTCTCCGCCATCGACGAGATGTAGTTTACAGTGAGCGGCCAGACATACATCATGCATGGTGGATCAAGACCTGGGGAAACCGGCCGCTCAAGATTGGGTCTGGAGCTCTGTCACAACCAACAACCAGCAGACAAAAGGCAGCAAAACATTAAAACAAAAGACAAACATCAAACATACAAACGCCAATACATACAAACACAGGAAAAAAAGAGAGAGAAAAAAATCAAACGCTCGGGTGAGAATCTTCAGCCAAAACATGAACAGCACACCCATTTCATAATGAAAGTCACAGTTCTGATGAATTTGAGGGGGAAAAAGGCCACTCCACATTTAATGCACCTGCCAGCTCTTAACTCCTTCATCTGGTCTCCCCGTTTATTGGAACAATATGAAAAAGAAGACTTATTTCATTATAGCCCATATGTCCTCCACAATCTCTCATCCCTCAGGCATTTGTCTTTACTGAGTGACATGGAGACTACTCAATTTCTAACATCTTTTTTTTTTTTTTTTTAAGAAGATGAAGAAGACCTAACCCTAAGTGTAGTAGTAGTATATTATGTAGAAAATAGCATTTAGAAGGCCATGGCTCTCTGTCGTGTCTGGCCTGACTACACTTCAGTATAGATTTTGCAATAGATTATGTGCCCACTTAACGTTAGTGTGCATTAGCTGCCATCTGATGATTATCATGCCAAAACAAATAATGGCTCCATTTAGGCTCTGTAACCCAGGGGCATTAGTTTCTTTTGTGTTGTTTTTGTGTTAAACTTGGCTCAACTAAATGATATCTTAATATTTAGATATATGTCTACTCATATTTCAAGAGCCATAGAACGGTATTATCACCAGCATGACTGATCATGAGATTCGCGCTCTCTTTATTGCCCTTCCTCTCTGTCTCTCTCTCTTTTTTTATTTTTTTTTATTTTTGTCTTATTTTGCGCCTTGCAGCACCAAGTGGCCTCCACAACCCTCCATAATGGCTTGCTGACTCTCCCACCTGACCAGGGTAATGCAACCCAATACCCTTTAAATGGGAGTCATTTTCAGCTTTTGTTGCCTCACCGAGCCTTTGGGGCAGCTGAGCGAGGCAGGCCGGGGACACTGAGCGTGCAAAACAATTTCGAGCAAAGTGAGCAGCACTCTTCCCTTCACCTTACTCTTGAGTGAACACACACACACACACACACACACACACAAACACCCAGTCTTCAATCAGTAGTATCATCCACCAACTTTTTTTTTTAAAGGGACACACCCCCAACCCCACTCACTACTATCACCATCTCTTGTATCCATGTCACCAAAATATGCTTCTCACTACCTCTAAGATTACACACTTTGTTTCTTCTGATAATATTTCTGCACATTTTAGGTGACTTGAAATTCCCATTTGGTAATCCGTGGATCAACAGGTTTTGCTAGGATTTAGCTTTATTGTGCATTGTATCTATCCTACATATGACACAGAACAATAATTAAATTGGGCTGTTTTTAGAGCTGTTGACCGAAAGTCAGAACATAACTTAAATATTTAAACAGGTTGTGAACCTGCTTAAGTCAGTTTTCTTACACTTCCCATTAAGTTTATGTATGTAGTTTACACTTCCAAGGTTGCCAATTCTATTTTTTTAGTAGAAGCATCCGAGACAGGGTTTTTCATTAGCATATAGACCACCGCCTTGCAAGCACTTGTCCATCACGTGATCCATTTTCTGTACCACTTATCCTACACAGGGTCATGGGGAGCCTGGAGCCAATCGCAGGGAACTTGGGGCACAAGGCGGGGGACACCCTGAATGGGCTGCCAACCCATCATAGGGCACAATCACACACAACGACAATTTGGAAATGCCAATCAGACTACAACGCATGTCTTTGGACTTTGGACAAAGCACTGGGAGAACATGCAAACTCTGTGCACACGTGACAGAGGTGGGAATTGAACCCTCAACCCCAGAGGTGCGAGGCACAAACCACTAAGCCACCAGCAAGCACTTATCTTTAAAGCAAAAATAAATAAATGAATGAATAAATAAATAAAATAATAAACAAGAATAGAACATTCAGACTGAATGGTGTTGTTGTTATAACATGACATAAAAGCAAGAAACATTTTTAAAATGAAAAATAAACTCTACTAATTTGGTGATATATGAGTGAGAAGATGTAAAGCATCTTAAATGAAATAACATCTAATGGAGTGTAGTACATTGCCAGTTTATACAACAGTTAGTTCTGGTCCACTAATTTGATTAGTTGAGCAAGTAGAGCTTATATATACTAGAGTGATGCACACAGGTCTTTCATTGTGTGTATCACTCTGCTTGTCTGTGCTCACTACGTAAAATTCCACTTCCTAGTTCCAAACACTTACTACTAGTTACTTACTTACGTACGTACGTACTTACTTACTTACCTACTTACTAGTTAGCGACATCATCAACAGACATGGAAAACAATACATTTTCATAAATATAACTTTTGAATTAAAATATGAAAGCTCGTCAGTTGAAGATGAAATGGAAGAACGGATGCCGGTTTTACTGGAAGCTCTTTTAATGGGAATGTACAAATCAATGTGCGCTAGCTACCCTGCTAGCTGATATGCTATAAAAGTGACTGTGGTTTCTTCAGGATCTACGTCTGCTAGAGGAGCAACAATAAATACAACATTTATCCATATTGTGTCCGAAATGACATTTACTCGATGTTAATTTCTTGTTTATAGCACTGTTGTATAAAAGCAATATCGCACTTGCAATTGTGCAGTTATACAGAATAACAGCACGGCTGTGATTAGCTACGGCTAAATCACGTATATTCAGTACAACAGCACTTTGGCTCATGTGATATTGCTAAATATTGCTGCAAATTTAGTTTAATTTAAAAATATGGCTTCCATCCTCATTATTCCACAGCTTATAAAATAACACTGATCAAGCAAATCCTATAATTTTGATAGTGGTAAACAGTCTAACTGACTATTGAAACGTTTTATAGAAACCTTGTTTGTTTATAGCAGCAGGACAACTTCTAGCCATGTAGCAGAACAACAGTTATTGAGCTTGTTAATTAACAAGATCATTTCTGTGAGAAGTCATAGCTAACAACAGCAACCCACAAAATGAACTGCATTCGTTTTCAGCCTGTGTAAACATTGAAATTAATTAATTTCTCATCTTGTTGCCTTCAATCACATTAGCACTGCTAGTCAAGTAAATTGAAATGGGCAGATTATGTAAGATGTTTTCTGAGATAGGCTTCGGATCCACCATGACACTGACCAGTGGTTACTGAGGATGAATTAATGGTTATTTTGGATTTATTATTTTATTTATTTAAAATAGTCTCTCTAGGCTGCTGTTGTCACTAAAATACCAGATACAATGGTTCACAAATAAATTTTTATATCATATAGTTTAACTCTTTTAACCATAGGCCAATAGAAATGGAATTCTTCCTGTTTTGGGGGTGCCTATACTCAGCATTTGATTCATTTGTGATGTAGTGGTTAATAGCTTGTATGACAAAAGACACTCAGTGCTTTAATAATTTACAGCGTTGTTTTTTTTTAGGTTTAAATGTAATAATTGGATTGTGGCAGATGTATAAAGAGTTTTACTATAAAAAAAAAAAAGCTTTAGTTGTGCTATCCAGTTCATCTCTGTACTAATGTTATTGTGGAGAAATGCGAATTGCTTGCCCAGCTCGGGGACACTACACCCCTCCCTCTTTCCATTGTCCTGCTCACAGCAGCTAAACATAGAGTCACGATACTCTACAGACAGAAACCCAACGGTGTCCTGATTATTATTATTATTATTATTATTATCATTATTATTATTATTATTATTATTATTATTATTATTATTATTATTATTATTATTATTTTATTATAGACTTCTGGTGATAAAATAATTCATTTGTTCATACTGATTGAAAATGTCTGATAAAGTAGAAAGTATGCTTCACTTGTTACGCCTACGCTAGGAACAGCGTACAGTACACATGATACAAATTTTATTTTCAGCAGCATACGTGCGCCACCCAATTTTTCTAACTGCAACAGGTCGCACATGTGCATTTAATTATTTTGCACTATTTAATTGTTCCACAAGGTGGCAACAGTGACCCAGGGTCGTTGATTGTCTAGATGACGAAGAAAAAACTGAATAAATTGAATTGACGGAATCGAGTGCAGGTTAGAAAGTACCCGGCATTTGCATTTCTATAATTCTAGCCTTAAAGAGTATAAGGATTTGTATATGGGTGCTAATTGTGGCAAGAGATTGTCAAGTCATTGTTCTTCCTGTTGTTGTGATTCTTCTTTGTTTTTGTCATTCACACCACAAACCTGCTTTACTGCTCCCACTGACTCTAGGCCAGGACTGGTAGTGCAAGTTATACGCATAATACGCATGCGTCGACCACCTGTGTACATGTCAAAGTACACTTTGAAAGGCTATGCATATGACTGTGCGCTGAAAAAAATAAGTATACCAGAGCCTTTAGTTGAGATCCAGTCTACTGTACTGCTAGAAAGGGACATGTGACCTGTCAGACTTCATGAGCAAGATGCTCCTGAATCCACTGGTTGCATGTGCTAAGCCATTTTGTTCACATTTAAAATCTTGTTAAAGCCACAACCTGAAGCTTTAACTGCTTCATCTTCTGCTGACACACACACACACACACACACACACACACACACACACACACACACACACACACACACACACACACACACACACGTACACACACCCCAAACGCTCGTAGACATACATATCATGGGGTGGATCTACAGTGTGGCTGAGGTTGGCCACCTCCTCCTCTACATTACCCTCAGTTGCCACCACACTTTGGAAGCCAAAGAAATAATATATCAAATCAAGCCCAATTTTGGCTATGCTACTATAAAGTTGTATAAATTCACACACACAGCCCAGTTCCAAGAAATCACAGTACACCTCTGCGTGTGCATGAGTGCTTTCCAACTCATAATACATATAACACATCATCTGACCTAATATTCCAGTTGTATTGCAGGAAGATTAGAGGTCTGAGTGAGTAAGAATAGAAACAGTAATCTTTTAGCATAAAGTTGAACCCAAAAAGGCTTCTTTTAAGGTGTACTGGATTAAATGCTGTAATAATCACCCCACCACAGTAAATCTTCTCTAGTTACATTTACCATTAGAAGTTACAAGCTTCGGTACCACTGTCTAGCTACACCTGTCAGTTTAACATGTTAGATAGCAAATGAAATGAAAACGATGACTACTGTGCAGCTTCATCTGTTTTCACTTCTGAACTAGTTGACACTTTCATGCATACTTTTTTTTCTAAACTGATTCTTTAGATGCTTTTACTACTTAAAATTTGTTTGTTAATGTTAACTACCAAAATTATAGACAAAAAAAATGTTCTTTGACATGAAAAAAAATGTGTAGTTTAGGACTGTGTGATAAAAAATTTTGTTTAGAAACTAAATAAATATGAATATAAAGTAAAAATAAATCCAACAAATGCCTTAGCTTTTAAAAAAAATATTTTTAACACTTAGGTCTAAAATATTTAATGTTGATATCCAAAATCCATCCATTTTCTGCACTACTTATCCTACACAGGGTTGCAGGGGGGCCTGGGAACTCGGGGCATGAGGCGGGGGACACCCTGTACGGGTTGCCAACCCATCGCAGGGCACACTCATATGCTACAGACAATTTGGAAGTGTCAATCAGCCCACAACGCATGTTTTTGAACTGGGGGAGGAAACCAGAGTGCTCGGAGGAAACCGCCAAAGTACGGGGAGAACATGCAAACTCTATGTACACAGGGTGAAGGCAGGATTCGAAACCCCAACTCCGGAGGTGTTCTTCTTGATTTAATAAGGAGAATAAAAATGTTATGTTACAAAGGCTAAGGCATTCAAAGGAGTTTATTTAAGTTTGGATTTGGTGTAGAACATAGTAGTATTAATGTCCCTGTTATATAGAGACATGTTGGTTTCTGTTGCTTTGTTTGTTTGTTCAGTTTACATAGGTGTGTATGACATTATAAAAGGAATGACACAACTAAGGTGAAGCAAACAATCCGTGACTAGGATATTCAGACACATTTCAGTTTCCCACATGGATTTCTGGAGCAGCTAAAAATGCATTTGTCTCAGTTTTCCATACATTATTCTTGTGCAAGTCAAATGTGGTATTAATTTCTGATAACTGATGCAATTATAGCACAATTAGACCTATGAATCTGACTGTAACTATGTCCATTTTGGAGTGAGGTAAAGTAGTAAAAGCATTCAGAGTGTCAAAATGGATCGTTTTTATCAGAGGCTGATGTACAGCACAGCAGCTATGTGAGAGGCAGTTCGTGCCCTCATCAAACTGATGATGTTTCAGCAGCACTCAACATCAACTAATGCATCAGCGTAATAACCTTTTAATGTCTGCATTATGGTGCCCATTTAATATTCACTCTCAGAAAGATGCACTTGTAGATCAGCTATGACGTTTATGATGATAATGATAATCATGCAGTGCTAAGCTATAAAGCAATACAGTGTTCTGCTCTGCTCACCGGTGGTTAAAATTAAGAGCCTTCAGCCATTGTGGCTTTAGCGAAATAAAAAAAAGCATGTGCATTTTATTAATGCCAATTTTTCTTCTTGCTGCTGTTGTTATTTTTTCCTTGTTTTTTTTCCCTGGTATTAACAAGTGGCTTCAAAATGTGGGCCATTTGCATGAGTTATGCTAATTTGTTAGGGCAACGAATGCATTAATTTCATCAGCACATGGCCTCAAAGCAATAATTACCAGAGTAGGTGTGTCACAAGCAATCATGTTAAAAATTTGCCAGTTAATTATTAAGATTTTGTTCGGAGGGACCGAGATTTGACACGAGTAGCTGAGGGAGAGAGAGAGAGAGAGAGAGAGAGAGATACAGAGAGGGGGTAAGCTAACGTTCTTGTGGCCGCTGCAAGGTGCGTGTTGTTGTGTTGGCCTCTGGAGCAGAAAGGCGGAAGCGTTTCTCTTTTTTTTGCATGTCGACAGCACACATTGTGCACTAATTACCACAAATAGCAGCAGGTTTGCTACTGCTCTCTGAATCCAGTGGGGTGTAATTAGAAGAGAAAGGAGGGCAGAGGCTGGCTGTTACCTTATGCCGTAACTAGCAGTGGCTGAGAAAGGACATGAGGACTCGTGATAGGATGTGCTGTTGTGATAGATGATGCTCTACCAGTCTGAAGGGGTGAGGTGACCTAAGAATGCTGGGTAATGTATGCTCACGGGAGCCAAAGTTCTGTCCTGTACTCACATTGTTTCAGGCTTCTTACTCATAACCTGTTATGTTTCTCTCCCTGTCTGAGGAGGTCAGGTGACAGGTGGACAACTCAGTAGCTTAGACTCCTTGGAGAAGCAAATTTTGTTAATTCATTGTTAAAAAAAATCCTACTCCTTTTTTGTAAAAGTATGGTATTCATGTTTAAGCATAACATGCTACTCATTCTGAATCAACTGCTTCACTACACCCACTAGCGATCTGTTGTCTTTTTTTACTAGTCAGACTCATTAGCATGCATGGATGAAGATATTTTCAGAATCAGGAACTCATAATGTAGGTAAGTGGAAAGAAAAAATCCAGGACAATGGTGTTACATAAGTCTGCTGCTATAAGTAGCTCATGGTTATACAAATAAATTGATGTGAGGACAGAACACCAACAGTTGCAATCAAAATGATTCAACCCCCATTACAAATCAGGTTTGAATGAACAAATCAAACAACAGCAATTAGTTCAACACATGCTTCAAGTGGTTTCAATAAATTCAACTGAAAATGCAACTGAAATTGATTTCTCCAGTTTCAAAATGCACCCCCCACACCCCACCCCCACACCCCCACACCCCCACAAGAATTCCTCACAACAGCACAAATATGCAAAATAGGTGTTGTCTCAAGCACACCTGATGCAACTAATCAAGGGCTTCATTAGTTGCACCAGGTGTGCTTGATCAGGAACACATGAAATATCTGCCTAGGGGCATAAAATGCATGAAATAACCTGCACGGGTCAGAAATGGAAGCTATCAACGGCTGCAACCAGATTTCTGAAATGCAAGTTGTGTCATCTGGTTGTGACTGACTTTCTGTCAACTGCGCAAACATGATGTGCTACATTAGCCATTTTGTTAGAATAGAATAATCTGTAATACTGTATATTCATACATTTCCCTTTCTAACGTACAGTACAGGGAGTTGGGATGCAAGTGTGTAAAATAAATATGCTCTTTATTAGGGCGAGTACTGAAATTGTGTTCATAATACATAGCAGGGGTTAAGCTACAGGCAGACAGGCTTATTACAGGCATATCTAAATATACAAACTAATACACAGATTAGTTTCTAGATTTTTTGTTATTATTATAAAAAGAGATTCGTTTTAATATTTTATATATTGAGGACAATGACCTAGAAACAATAGCTTGGTAACATATGGAACATTCGATGAACAGTAACAGACAGAGGACCTAAGAACACAAAGTAATCATGAATCAAACACAGGACAGATTAACACAATAAGTAACAAGGGAGAGACTGGGAGAGAAACGTAAGGTGTGTTCAACTTCATGCGGCGCTGCGCAGACCGATTGGCGGCTGAAGCAATGCCATACTGGATAGAATTTTTGTCCAACTTGAGACGGTGCCAATGTCACGTCACTGTGACTTCTAGCATCAAAGTACTGCAATAGCGATACGAGAGCAACCAGCTCCCTCAGCCAGCACAGCTTCTCTAGATCGGCCACAAGAGCTCTGATGACGACACAGCTATTTCACGATTGGCCAGACTCACGAACATCAATGATGACGTACTTTTTATATTTGTTCTGACACCTTCAGTTCTGCTAAGGCTAACAAATCCGTATTTTTATAACAGTAAAACACTTTTCACTTTTTATTTCAAAAAATGTATAGATGCCACTTTATTGGTTTGTAAATAATGCAGGTTTATGCTGAACTGTCTTCTCATAAATACAGGCACTGTATTAACTTAACCTATTCAGTGAAAAGTGTTTCTGGTTGCTACATGTAAAATTCAGACGTCTGTTTATATGAGAAATATTACTAATCTAATCCACTTTGTCTGAAGACTGTCTCAAGAAGGCAAACACCACGAGATTGTCATTACGGGAAGCAGACGGTGTCCGACTTGCGGCTCAGTTTTCAACTCCTCCCCTGACTTTAAGTGGCAACTCTCGCTGATTGGTTACATCCAGCCGAAGCCAAACACACCTTAAGACATGGTGCATAATAAAGAAAAGCGCATGGAGAACACAAAACAATCCACATGACCATAAAATCAGCACTTGTCATGCTGGGCATTTGTTATTACATTGCATTAGCTACACGTTTTAGTTTTTCAATTAGGTTTCTGGGCAACCAAAAAATTAAACTGGGCCACACATTGGATATTTAACTTGCCTGGTGGGCCTGCTAATGAATTTATAATTTGTCCACCCTTGTAATGCATGCTGAGAGGAGAAAAAATCAGATTTGTGGTCACATCATTTTTGTTTAGTGTTTCTAACCTAAAGCAGATGAGAGAAGAATTGACACTAAAAACAATACAATGAACAGGGCAGGGTTACCCATGGACATTAATAAACCCTAGAGTCCAGAGGGGGCTATTATTTTTATTTTTATAGCTATAACTATTTTTTTCTGTCCAATGATTTAGAGATAATAATATAATTATAATGAAGAATATGGGGCCAAAAAACATGGTGAGTTCCAGAATTTAAGTAATTGTCTTTTTACCAATAAGATAACCAATTCTTTTTTGTTCACCCTGGAATTATTCTAAACTATATTAGTACTATAGTTACCCTTTAGCCAGTAGAGCTTAGGCTACCTATGTGATCTTATGAAAACGAATTTTCTGCCAAAATCTGATTCTGCATATTATACATATTAGCCCATAACATTTCCTGTGTTGTTCCTCATTTCCAACTGTGTTACAAAAATTTTATTATTTTGGATATGCGTGTTGTATGGATATGTATTATATAGATCTCGATATAACCTTTTTATACAATGACTAAGTAACATTGTCATTAGTTGAAGTAACAGGATCAACCAAAAAAACATGGCCTCTCTGTGGAGTCTCAGTCACATTAACCAAAATAACACTCCATACAGATAGCAGGTCTTCCTCGTACAGACTGCTGTCTCTTTGGAGAGGAGTTTGGCATCCATCTTCAACACTCGAACCACAAATCTTCAACTTCACTTTAAGGGGTTTTCTCCCTTTTTTCTTAATCCACTAACACCCTCTCAAAGCGTTTCTCCCTCCCATCTCTCAAGTGCCTCCTTGAAGTGAACAAGCCCGTATTTACTCCTCTCCATCAAGCACTCTGGGAAATAAAACATATTAATCATGGCTTGATTCCAAATGAAAGGTGGTTTATTTGGAAGAGCAGCTACTAGAATCACCACTGCACTGAAATTGGGTGTCGGTTTGATAGTCTGTCTTCCTCACGACTCTCAGATGTACTGCGGGGGATGATTACATATAAACAGGTTCGCTTGGTATATTGCCTGATATGGATTTAGCCTTGATGCACTTTTATATCATTATATTGTGTGTTTACATTTATTTATCTTGTTCCTCATCCATTACTTCCTTTATACAGTATGTCTCAAATGTATGACTAGGAACCAGACCTGTCTACAGAACTTAGTGTTCAGTAACATAGCCATGTAAATTCTTCTCCACATGTATTTGTTAGGGGCATAACACAATGTCATTATCTATATCCTTATCTATATCTAGATATCTAGTTTAGTGCTCCAAATATCCATATCTGTGTTTGGATTTGAATTTAAACATGAAGTGGGCATGGCATAAACTGGAAACTTTATAAACTGTCATTTTCTAAGGAATTTAATTGGTGCTATTATCCAAAATATAAGCAAACTTGTAGCCTAATTGAAATCAATGCCAACCTGGCCAGGAAATTACTAAGTATGCTGAAAATGAATCGTGCTGCACCATCTTTTCTTGTCCCGCAAACTTCATATCCAAGTGCTTGCTTGCATAACTGTATTTATATCCACGTAGAACATGTATATCTGTTCATTCCATATAATGTATTCATATTTGGTTACATCCCCAGTCTCTATTACTGGCAAATGGTTTAATTGGGTTACTTAACACACTTGGACAGTCACATTGGTATGGACCAGGTCCAGCTTAAGGGAGATGTGGGGTCAGCAGTAGACTCGCCTTCATGAAGCAGCTGGTCAGAATTAATATGTTAAAACAGCAGTTTTAATTTACATCAGGCAATTGCAGACTGGCGTTTGGCTAAAGCTAATTTAACTCCATTTCTTTAACCCCTCTGCCCCCACCCCACTCTCTCCATCTCAGCTCATTTGAGCTTGGCCTTGTGAAGGTCCTGTGGTGCACTCAATCAGACGCGCCTTTAATTGGCTCTCAGGCATTCAGATTGAAACCAATGGAGGATTAATAACAGCCACAACTGGTTGTCTTGCTGGTTTGTAGCCCTGGAAACGGGAAATTGGATGTAGGTACCATTCTGGGGCCCTTTTTGATTGCAGACAGGATGATGTTGGAGTTAATAGAGAGCACTGTCACATACAAACACACATACACTCTCTTGAAGCTCCTTCCTCTTTCTCTAGCGGTCCAGAAGTGTGTGTGTGCTGCCCTGCAGCTCATTCCCCCTGTCATCACCCTCCACCTTTCCGTCATGCAGAAACACATATACACACACATGTCCACACACATACAGAAATACAAAGAGCCAGGTGTTCAGCTGTGGAAGTGGATCTTTATCCTAAACACACAAACACAGACAGACAGACACACACACACACACACACAGACACATGTGTGCACACAGTTCAGGCATGTCCCAGTGCTGCACATGTTTACTGAAAACCTGCAGAGCTGTGCAAGACTTTATTGCCATGTGTGTTTTGACAACTGAGGATGAAAGGACAGCACAGGTGAGAGCAAGTTAAGGCTTTTACGACTGAAACATTCTTACTAAATGCTGGCACTGACTTCTGACCTCAAGGCCAGATGGAGGAACTCACCGGAAGCTCAAACAGCAACAATATCTGCACTTAATTCCATGCAACATAAATATTTGTTTTTGAAAAATACTTTAAATTCAAACATATATTATGCATAATTTTTGTGTCTTATGACTTGCAATAGATTATATTAGAATAAAAAAAAATGTAAATCAGAATAAATAATTGAAGACATTCTTTTAGTATATAGACTATATTTTCAGTATTGTTCCTTATTTATTAAAAAAAAAAAAAGGAATTTCTCCCTGAATTAAGTTTTTTTTTTTTTTTTTTCGGTATGTATGACGTGCTGGTCCTACCTCATGAACTCCATATGTATGCCATCCGAAGCCCGTATCTTCTGCCTTAATTCTTTTCTGTGATGTGCTAACCATACCTGACAGATCAGAGGCAGGGACCCGCAGGACGTTTGTGTTTTCTGATGCGCATGTGTATATGTGTGTGAGAGACCAGTCAATGTTTGTCATTGCGGACATGTCTGAGTAGTCATGGCCTTCGCAGCCTTCATATGCTGAGGTCACTGAGCATTAATCCAAACCAGTACAGGCCAACGAAGATCCTAACATTCCCCTACTGCTCAACAGACATTATTTATCACATAGCTGGGAGGAACAATATGCCAAAACCTTTCTTGTTGTTTTACTGTTTTGTTTCTATGAAAGACAACTGTGCTCAATGTAATTAGTTACAGCGAGTCTCTAAATGAAATGCATATTTATTTAAATGTAGAACAGTAACATGTAGTACTCATTTTAAGATGGCTCTGAAAAGAATTCGCATGAAAAGCTAAAGCTGAAGTTTCTGAAGCTTCTTAACCCATCCTGTATAATCAGCCGAAATCAGAAAGTTTCACAATCCAAAACACAGGTAAATAAATATTGTCATATTACCAATTGGGGTGAAATTGTCTCTAATCTTGGATGGATGCAGAATAGGATGTGGATCTATATCAATATAATGATGTTTTATTTTACAGTTAAACAATTTGAAGTTCATATTGAGACAAGGGCTCAGACAAAACTTAATCGACCCTGGGGGACCTCATGCTGTCAGTAGATTTGGGACATGTCTGGAGCTTACACTGCTGACATTTAGGCAGGGGGGTTGGGGCAAAGTGTCTGGGTCTGGTGGCTCTTTTTCAGCCTCATCACTCAGAATCATGGCTAATTTTGAGACATGACATGGATCAGGACGGCGATCAGAATCAGCCTGAAAGGAACAGTTTGGTGAAAAAAAAAAATCAAATTTACACATGTATTGTCATGTAAATATAGTTGATCAGTCAAGATATGTCTGGTGTCTGAAATTTGCGTGTTTAGTATTGGATCTAACGGAGCTAATCTCTTCCAATTTTTTTTCCTTAAATATATGCCCACACATGTGCCTTAAGACTTCTCGATTTCTTCAGTAATGTCACACAGACTTGGCAAAAAAATATGAACAAAACTTCGCAGTGTAGATGAATTTATGAGGCCTGGTATCTGGAACAACCACAATTCCTGTTAGAGATGTTAGGTGATCTTGGCTTCGATTACTTATTATCTGCATTAGTCTCACAGCTCTAGTGCAAAACGTCAACAAACAAAAACACAAAGGTCAGAAAACGAACACGCTTTGGTTTATTGAATATATTTAGAGTATGTGGAATTTTTAAAAAATAATTTTTTACCAAACTAACCCTGTAAGATTATAGTTTTAAAACTCTGCATAAATTTTTGCACAAAGCAGCAGAAGGTGGCATAGAGTCTGTCACATGCAACTGTACGTGTGATTAGCTGGTGACACTTCACTACCGAACACGTACGTGATTTACTTTGGCACATCTTGCTCCTTCAAGTTTCATTGTCTTTCACACAACTGAGATAATTGCAGTAATGTTGTCTATAATTAATGCCAAGCTTGATATACATGCATGAAGATTTGTAGATCTACATTACTTTGGTTAACACAAGTGCGTTTTATATGAGTAGCTATGCAGAACATGTCCATTCACAGCAAAGCAGCAGCAGTGAGAAGACAAGTCTTATGAATAATTCTGAATTCAAAGCGATCTGCTTTTAACACGGCCGTGAAGCCACTTTAAAACAGCTTAGCTTATTATTAGCGAGACACTTAAGAAGTGTCTTGTCCGGAATGGCCGATGTCCTCGGCTGACCTGATGTGTGGCGAGGCTCACGTTACCCAGACGGAAATATCGTCGTCATCTTGTTAGCCTTCTGATGTAAGCCTGAGGCATGGTGTCAGATGGTCTCAAAATTTACAGCTCAATTTGGAGGCCACAGATCCAGCTGAGTATGGCTGTGGGCTGTCTTATAATGAAAATACCAATCCAAATTAGTGGCACTTGCCACAAGCGAAATGTTAATATCAGAGCTGGAAAAAAATGCTACTGAGGGGAGGGGGAAAAAAAGAGGTTGCTGTTTACGGTTGTGACATACCCAGTGTTAGTGAATGTTCAAGGATTTTCAGTAATGTTTGATTTTTTGCGATGCTGCATGTGGAGAATGAACAATAGTGGCATGTTGATGAGGGAGTGTATATCTATAGGCCTTCTTTTATATCAGTGTCATTGAAAATTACCACTGAAGGCTTGGATTATGAAGGACAGTGCCTATCTGAAGCACTGAGGAAAACAAGGGGTGTGAATACCTGGATAGAAACTAGTGCAGTGTCTCCATTTGGTGCCTCACCCTCCTGCCCTCTGGCACCAAGTAAATTAAAGCCTTTCTTTTCTGCTCCGATTTTCCACCAATGTCATGCTCATTACAGAAGGATATTGCCATCGACTCATACAAATAATGAAGGGAAATGAACACATTACTTTCTGGGTGCAGTAAAAACACATTTATCCTCTCATCTATTTTCTCGAAAACGGCATGAATCCCCTTTAAAACGATTTCCGTTTGAATGAAGCAAAAGCTTGAATAAGCTTTGTATTAGGAGTCTAGCTCAGAATAGAAATCTTGTCTCCCCCCCCCCCATCTTTCTATCTGGTTTGTTTGTGTGCAAGGCCAGGCTGTGTCAGTGATTATGTGTCTGATTAAATCATAGCTTCATAAGGCATACCATAGGCATGTCATATGCATGTTTCACAGCCTCAAGTGAGACTCAAAGAGCAGAAAGGAAACTCTGAAGGAGGATTAGGATGCAGCTCTCCAAGCTCAGGTTGCAATTCTGCTTTATCATTTACATGCTCGTTCATTTCCTGTCCTTTGCTTACATATTATACAGTACTTCATATAGATATAGCTATATATCTTTAGTCACACAAAGGTTACAAAATGTTACCTTTCCTTGTAGCTGGGGATACTGGATCGTTTCTATATTTAATTTGCATCATTGACCTAGAAAGGAACACACACACACACACACACACACACACACACACATATATATATATATGTCTAGTATATAATAATATATATATAATAATATATATATATATATATATATATATATATATATATATATATATATATATATATATATATATATATATATATATATATATATAGATATAGCGTACAAATGTAAAAACTACTAACTAATTCTAGACCGTTTGTGTATCTTATATCATTTTAAAGATGTGCTCCACATTACCGGGTGAGTGATACTGTATGTACTACCCCGGTGACAAGGAAGGGTACAGTAGTATTTTTCTGAGAGTGTAGGAGCAGAAAATAAATAGTAGAAAACACTGCAAATATGGGTGACCCTGACTGCAATATAATGTGGGGGGGTTAATGTCAGTGCTGATGTGCAGTGAAGTGTGTTATGAGCAGCACATATTGATAGATAATGATTTACTCAATCACAGCTGAAGCGCCGGAGCTGATTGGCTTATATGACAGTCCCCAGTGTCCTCCCTGCACTTTTTTTCAATTAGATACCCATTTTATGTTGTAATGGTCCATTTACTAAGGTTTATGCCTGATGAGTTTAGGCCAGGGGTAATTACAAGGATTATTTACTTCTGTTAATTGAGGTCCCACATTTGCATGGGCGGTAAAGGTTAATGTCCTTTTGATATATATTTTCTTTCCTCCTCTGCAGACTGAGATGTTCCTGCGCGGTACAGGAGTAGCTCATGTAAACCAAACGCTCAAGGGTGAAGGATTAGACGACTGCTTGTGTTTCTGACCCATGTCAAAAGATATACAGTCTTCTGGCATTTTTTACATTTTGGAAATGTATAATCAAGGTTCATTTTTAAGCTCAGCTGATGCCATGACTTCCTTCTTTGCCCCAGGTTGGTGTATACCACTGCTGCTTTAAACATGTCAGCTCTTTAACTGGATCCTAATCCTTCTCATTCTCCATGCCTCTTAAGCACATGTAAATCATAGGGGTTTATACTAACATGAAATTTAGATTTGAAGCAACATCTGAGTGCAAGCCTTTTTCCCCCTCTACACTTTAAGTGACTCTGTGGTGAAGCTTTTTAAATAATCTTTCCTTTGGTATTTTAAGGCAGGATACTAAAGGTAGAAATGACAACTTGGTCTTCTCTTAAACTGTAGCAATAAATACATGGAAATGTAGCAGAAAAAAAATATTATTTCACTGTCTATATTTATTTGTCCAGTCCTGGCCACAACATTATCTAAACATTAGCTCTGCCTACTTGGCACAATCACATCATGTCATATATCCTTGGACAGCTTGGTTCCTCATGTATATTCATGTCAATTGATGCATCTTTATGATATACATGTTAATTTATCATTATAAACCGTGTAAACCAGACTAACTAGAGTGGAAACACAAACCACATTGTGTATTTGAGACTGTTTCTCTCAACACCAGTTTTATTCTTTATTCAGAACCAAAATCTCAGTTTCTAGATGATTGGCACTGATAATACTACTACTACTACTACTACTACTACTACTACTACTAATAATAATAATAATAATAATAATAATAATAATAATAATAAGTTCATTCTAGAGATAGGAATGAACAATTATTATTATTTTTTTTTTTAAATCAATGCAAATCATCTAGAAACTGAGGAATCTCCCGAAATGTTGATTATTGTTGAATTGAGGTTAGATTTTATAGTGGAGGGAAATAGCATAAAGGAGTTTATATATATATATATATATATATATATATATATATATATATATATATATATATAAAAATATAGATAGATAGATAGATAGATAGATAGATAGATAGATAGATAGATAGATATATATATATATATATATATATATATATATATATATATATATATATATATATATATATATATATATATATATAATGGAGCATGGCGTGTTCTTTATTAAACAATAAAGAAATTGTTTTCCATAACCTTTCTGTAGAGGACTTTATCCTGAGCATGTCATTATGGGAAAATTAAATCTTTTAATTCTTACACAATTTTCATATTCAATACATATGCAAATTCAAATAAACTGTGTATTATTTGCATGAATAAGTGTAAAAATTATATGAAAAAGTTCCAATATATGAAATACGAGAATGTCAGCAATCAACTGGCAAAGATTGACATCTTTGATATCTATTGTTCTTAAAATGAATTGGATAGTAAAAAAACTTCAAATTAAATTGAGTTTTTTGAATCCATAAATGACCTTAGTGCCTTAAATCGAAAAGAAAAAAAATATATATAAAAAAAATAAACAAAATGCTAACCTTAATGTTAATTTTGTTATCTAGACTTTAGTTTAATTGGCTTCCACAGATCTCTTTAAAATGTTTTTGGGTTAAATAAAAATGAAAAAGGAGTCTGAATCTCCAGCTGTCAAGATAATAAATGAGGCCATTTCATCGGTAAAGTCTTCTGACAGAGATGCCATGCACTTTCTTGACGCAATTATCCTTTAAAGTAATGAATCATGTAAAAATGTTAAATATTTCACATGGTTCTTGGGGCTTAGAGTTTAAAGCGGTGACTCCCAAGATTATATGTTTTTTATCACACTAAAAGTGTTTGTTTAGTGTCAGGGAAAGGAATGAGGCAGAATATAACTCTTGGGTTATAGCTGCTTTGGCCTTTGATCTCTCCTTTAGTTCTATAGCATCATGTTTCTCATGTTTTCTGTGAGCTACATTGCCTCACAACTTATAGAATTATTGACTGTCTTTGATTCGTCCTATTCAGTGGTTTTGAATACAGATTCAATCCTGACAATATGGCCTTGAGCTCCTGGCCTTTTCTACCTGATCAAGTGGCATAAAGACAGAGCTGATATCTTGCACAATGCAAGCTTCATATTTTGACAGTATAACCTTTCTATGAGAACTATCTGCATTATCCATTATACAGTTCATCATTGCTATCTTTTAGAGTCGAAGATGAAGCAAAATATCACAAGATTGTCACATTTGCAGGTATCTAGGTGTAAATCTGTGAGCTGTTAACAAAGCAGCTAATGTGACAGGATGTGTAGCCCCAGAGCTGTGGGACATCAGTGTTAGAGACAGTGATGAGAGAGCAGCTGATGGAAACACTCCAGGCATTAGATGTGACTCTCTTTAGCATGGATACAGTTACACATGTTGATCCTATTGACTCTCCTCTCTTTGCTCCTGAGTTTCAGTGTGTATCGTGTCTCAGTCCTCCGGGAGATGTGCTTCTCTCCCCACAGGACCAGTGCAGATCTGCCTTCAATTAAAGGATTACTGTATGTCAACATATGACTTCCCTTCATTGTGTGTGTTTTTCAAACACCAAGGTGTGTTTCCCTCCATTACTGGTTGGGTTTCAGGTAATTTGGGGTAAAAGGATGGCAAACAGATAGGCCTCGCCTGACACCAGAGTAAAAAGGAAACACAATCAGCCACTTCAGCACAGCTTAAAGGAATAGTTCTCTCTCAGTAACGGATCAGATTTACACATTTCTATGTTGCTTTCTACCTATCTTATAAATATATTTTCTTTTCATGCCACAGAATATGTGTGCAGTTGCACACAAAAAATAGCTTAAAAGTACAAAATGATGTATCTGATTTGACTTTATTAAATGCCCAAACTATGTTAAAATCACAGAATTAGATCTCAATATATACTGGAGGTAATCAGCCAAAACATGTTTGGTGAAAAAATAAGTACACCCCATAGAAATTGTTGCCTTTTTTGACATATTTGGACAAGCAAACATTTGAGCAACTTTGAAACAGTACCTATTAATAAAGTTGTTATACCTGAGCAAAACCACAAGGAAAATTATATTTTTTTTAATAATTTATTTAACACAAATATCAATAGATGTTACATTCTTCTGAGGCAAAAGTAAATACACCCTTGCCCTCAGAAGGTAGCACTTCCCCCTTTTGCAGAAATAACTTCTTGTAAGAATTTTGCATATTTTATTTTATTATTTTTTTTATTGAATTTTTCACCACAATTCCATACAATATTCTTTCAGTTGCAAGATGTTTGAGGGTTTTCCTGCAAGTACTGAACATTACAAATCCACCCACAATATTTCAATGGGATTCAAATCCAGGCTTTGACTAGACCATTCCATAACCCTCCATTTGTTCTTTTTGAGCCATTCCTTGGTGGATTTGTTAGTGCGCTTAGGATCATTATCCTATTTTGGGTTGCATTTGTTTGCAGTGATGTACCCTTGAAGAAAATTCACAAAAACGTTGCATAATAGCATGATTGAAGTGAATTATACACATGTAGTAGACTTTTCACATGCAGTTTTACTTTCATTTTTTTCTTCATATGATTAATTTAGTCACATTTTCACATCGTTCATGTGATGGCACTTCAGTTGAGTACATGTGTACAATTGCAGAGCATAACATGATGAAATGAACCTTGGAACATTTTCCACATGTGATCAGATATTATTCACATTATCCCATGTGAAAAACTTATAATGGCATGTCAAATGGGTGTGATTATTCTATAAGGGTAACCTTTTAGTTTCAACGTCGAAGTAGTAAACGCCAGATGCAAACCATGTCTGACTGACTACTTTTTGCATAAGGATGAAAATTATATGAATTTAATTTTGGTCAAACCAGACCATTAGTGCTAATTAACTCAAACTTTTATACACTTTATTTCCATCCCTAATAAGGAGGAAGGAGCCTAAACAGTGAAAAAGTGGATCTGAGTTAGTTTGTGTGCGTGTGTGTGTGCGTGTGTATGTGTACGCGTGTGTACGCGTGTGTGTGCGTGTGTGTGTGTGCGTGCGTGTGTGTGCGTGCATGTGTGTGTGTGTAAGGCTGTTAGCCTCAGGGCTTTAGCTAATGGGCCACCCAATTCCCAGCAGGCCCTGAGGCTGCAGCAGCTCAACATGAGTGGACCCTCATCATTAACTCTCAAGCACTACTCTTGCCTTAGCCATGTTCTGGCAATCTCATCACATAACCTCGGTAATTATCACTCCCTGTCTTCTGTATACACACATGTTTAAAATATGCCAAACAGAACCTGAGACTAGCATTTAACCCGTTTTTCAAAACCCTTAAGCAACATTGTGAAAATTGTAACTGAAGTTTGCCAAATGTCATGCATCTTTCGCAATTAAAAAATAAAATAAAAAGACTATGCAAGTTGCACCAGTTTTAACAGCAAAGTTTTGCTGGTCAACTAGCATGGTCAGAATTACAGCACAAACCAGCATAAACCGCCAATCTAAGCTACATTTTGCATCAAGTCTGAAGAAGCTAATGCCATATTGCAAACCCATGATATTCCATCATAGCCATAGGAGTTATCCATTGATTACCGAGGCATCTTCTAAACCCAGAAATGATTCAAATCTTCAAAAACAATATAAAGCTTGTTACTAGCTCTTGGATTTCAGCCTTTGGCTCAAGAATTCAGCATTAATATCAGCATTTTAGGAAACTCATAATGGGTATTTTATTCTGACATTTCACTGTGGCTTACAATATTGGATGCAAATAATCCAAAAGCCAAAATACAACAGAATTCTATTTAGTCGGATAAATCCAGTGGTACACAGGAGGTGTGGCATCTCATAAAGTTATTCAACCTTGAAAAAAGTGAAGCACTAATGAAGACTCATTTTGTTGCCTTAAATAGAAAAGCAGGGATATTGTAATAGCTGTGTTCAATCCCTGCACTTGCAATGTTAAAGTTTACAAGTGGAGTCCTATTTGTATTCTCCTTACCTTTCTTGATTTATGAATCCTACTCTCCAGCTCTCAGTGGTCACTGAGAGGCTTTCTGAATGCTCAGAATCGTCTCACTATAACAAGGGCAGTCCGTAGACATCCATTACACCAGGTCCTTTGCTTAATGCATTCTTTTGTGACTGATGTCCTTTTAAACGCAGCTCATAATCTCCTTTCATATTGTGTATTGATATCCAGCTCTTAACGCGTTATCTCTGCATATAAACATGGGTAATGGCAATCGGAGTGTTTACAGGAGCTAAAGGGACACTCGCCACTCCATTTGCATAAGAATGTGACAGCAGGTTTAAATCGCATCGTGCGCTACTCTGCATGCTTTCAAGGTCAATGCTGGTACTACTTTTCACTGCTTTAGGTTGTTGCTGTGGTTGTTTTTAAAACTCTTGCTATCTGAACAAAGACGGCATAGTGAATATGAAACATGACGCTACTTTAGATAATGCTGTATTGGATTGATCACAGACCAGGGCCCAAAAAGTACCATGTGTGGTGTTTTTTTCTCACTGTTGTCCCCATTTATTTTGACTTATATATCTAGTATCCACAAATTTATTTCCTCTTAGCTACAGTTATGGTAATGATCTGCACTTATATTGTGCTTTTTTTTAACCATAGCAGTTCCAAAGCGCTTTACCATTTCTCATTCACCCATTCACTCTCACACACCAATGGTAGCCTTGCAAGGTGCTAGCTTGCCTTCGGGAGCAACTTGGGGTTCAGGATCTTGCCCAAGGACATTTCGGCATGTGGAGTCACGTGCGCCGGGAATCAGACCTCCAACCCTACGATTAGTGGATAACCACCTGAGCTACAGCCACCCACAGTTACCTTTATGTTACGTGGTCATAGGTAACTAGCTAAGCTACCTGCCTTGTTACTTGATAGCTCTAGACCCGTTTTATGCTCCAAATGTTTTTTTTTTTTTTTTTTATCTCTTTTCATATAATTTTTTTTCTGATTCTAACAGGAATGTTTTTTTTCTCAAATGGAGATGTACACAGGACTGTTTTATAAAACCCACTCATTTAGTTAGTGTTATTTTTTTAATTATTATTATTTTTACACATTTCTCCATTTCCCAAAATATATGCCTAAACAAAGTAGTAGCCTAATTTAAACCACAGTGACCCTGACCAGACATTTACTAAAGATGAATAAATTATTGTGCACAGTCATGTTAATGAAGTGGTCTTTCCTTGTTCTTTCCAAGCTTCATATCTGACCATTTAATCATGCCCATGAGCTTCATATCTGACCACTTGCACCTTTAGCACCCAACAGACCTACGGGCTGACTCTACTCTTAGAGCGAGACGATTTATGTAGAGTATGTACTCTTCGAAAAATGGTTCCTCAGTGGTTGATTGGACTGTTAAGGGTTCTCTGCTTCCATAACAAGTTCTGATAGAGGAGCTGTTGTTGGATTCAACATAACACATTTACTTCAAAACTTCAAAAGTTCTTTCAGAGGGACAAACCAAGGAACATTTAGGGGTCTAGATTGAACATATTTTAATGTATGTTCAATGTTTGATATCTTGTGTTGTCAGTCAGCAGGTGGGTGGTGGAATTCTTTAGTCTTGGGTTGTCGGAAATTCATCTGGGAACTTATTGACTTGTGTGCTTTTTGAAAATATTTTTGAGCGGGGTCTTGCCTTTTGCAGCTCCTGTGTCAACTTGCTAATTGTTAGTGTATATAATGTATAAAAATCTATAGCTGTACTCTTTGATGGTTATCGCGTTTAGCGTTCTAAAGTGTGTCTACATGAAACATTTTCTAAAATGAATCGCTCTGTTGTAGGGTTGAACCTGTAAATTCTGCTCAAGAGGAACAAACTAGCTCTTTTTTTAAATGTATGAATGTAAAAATTAACAGCTATGGAGTTTTTATTGAGAGATGTTCACGGCATGAATTCTTGATAGCCAAAAGAGGGTGCATTTGTAGAGCGTATTTATTCACACATCATTTTAAAATGAGATGATAGTAAAGTTAAATAGCTGTCAAGTAAACTGGATATCTTGGGTCAGAATCTATTCTGTAAGCAGAGGCTAAAGTGCAGTGGTTAATGTCCAGTATGGTTCTGGAAGGTTGTGAGTTTATGTACTTGGTTCTATGCTTGGATTTTATTCCACCTGGTTTGTAATTCCCTTTGGATAAAAATCGTTTGCAAAATGAATGAAGGTAAATGAAAGAACATGAACTGAATGTCATTACACAGTCAAGTATGTCATCATAATAACAACAGCATTGACTAAACACAATTTTCTTGTTCCTGCAGCTCTCTGTTTAGCTCTGTGCCTCTCCTCGTTAGAGCTGCATAAAGATTAAGAGAACGAGTGAGTACTAACTCACTTCCTTGAGCCTGCAGGGCAGCAGCAGCATGCTAATCTGCTATCAGTGTGGCATTCTCATTTGGCTTAAGAGATAGGCAAGCTTTTATAAGCAGCACCTCCGGATACAGCCTAGATTTCCATACTCAAGATGATAAACTTGTTCTGGCACCTGTGTAATTTGCTAATGACACATAATTTTAGCATGTACTGACTACAAAGCAAAATGAGAGAGAGGCTCAAATTTCCACAGTGAGAGAAGAAAGGCTCTGTCGTCGCATTGGGGAGAGTTTTTAGACTGACGCCTGTGTGGTCATTTTAACTGTCACTTTCTTTAATGAGGTGTGCTCAGTTTTGGGTTTTATTTGCAAAGATCACAGAAGTGCCTGGAGATGGGTAGATTTAATTAAGGGAAGTTGATGAAAGCACAAAGCCGTCGCCGTCTCACGAGTGTTTCCTCTGATAACAGTGAACATCCTGCCAGTGACAGGCTGAGCTGGAGAAAAGCTACAACTGTCAGTGAGCCACACATCGAGAGGATTCACGTCACTTTTTTGTTTTTTTATTTATTTATACATGACTGTCAGTGGTGAAATAACTCTTAGACCAGCTGAATGAGTGTAGTTGTGTGAAGCCTTCTAACTCCTGTCTTCTAATTGTCTGTTGTTGAAGATTCCCATTTCTTGAATAATTTTAGGACAAAAATGAGCGGTTGATTTTAGGAAAGAATGACCAACATATTTGAGCATCATTAAACTGCTGACTTTAGAGCCTGTTACTGACTACAGATAAATTGGGTTTAAGCATTAGTGTACATAATATATACAAAGAGATGCTCTACATTAAAAATCTGTTCAACAGACTATGTGCAGTAAAGCCCAGACTGTTTTAACCCCCTTGATGTGATCACACTGTAGGGTGTCCATCATTACCACCCTGGAAGATTAGAGAATTATAGCTCTAGAACACTTGCTCTGAAAAATTTCTTCACATCCGAGGTGCCCGAGGTGTTTAACAGCCTTTGAGCATTGAAGAAGCAACTTTGAAGAAGGCTTAAGCTCCACCCATTTGGCACAATCACACCAATCATACCATGCCATATGTCCCTAAAACTTGGCTTATTGGTTGGGGGTTCAAATCCCACCTCTGCCCTGTGTGCACTGAGTTTGCATGTTCTCCCAGTGCAAACACATGCAATGTAGGCTGATTGGCATTTCTAAATTGTCTGTAGTGTGTAAATGGGTGTGGGAGTGTGTGTGTGCTATTGCGCCCTGCGATGGGTTGGCATCCTGTCCAGGGTGTCCTCCGCCTTGTGCCCCGGGATAGGCTCAAGGTTGGACATATAATTTACAGTATGCACCACTATGAGATACATAGAGTTTATAATCCTTATAAACCACTCTTACTTGTGCTAAAATCATAAAAAAAAAAAAAAAAAATAAGTTCCTATACTCAGAACCAAAAATCTCTGATTCTGAAAATTACATTAGATTTTATTTTGAAAAAACAAAGACAACTTTTGATTTTTTTTATAGCAATCTATGGTGTTTTCTTGGTTAAACAATATAGAAATGATTTTCCAACACTGTGAAGTGAAGTAAATATTTTAATTCTAACACCACCCAAAGACTAGATTTTTTGGTTTTATTAAGTATGCAAATTGATGCATGTTTAATCAGATGAGGTCTCATTTACATGAATAAATATACATTTGTAAAGGGTTCCAATACAAAAATTACTTTAAATAACATAACCAATCAACTGTAAAAGACTGATTGCAATTTCTGTTGTTTTTGAAATATGACTCACAGGCAGTGGCTTGCCTTAAGCTGAAATTTAAATGTCATAGCAGATTCATTGACAGACATGATCATAGAGCTTGAAAATAGTAAAATAGGTGATTTATTGGAGAGATTTAACACCCGAACTTTCATGCTCTGTAAACTTGTTGAAACTTTTCACTCAGAGTTCTAGATATGCCATAAGAGAAGCTTTGGATGAAGTGAATTGAATGAGTCTTTACTCTGTGGCCTTTGTGTGCTAATTAGTATATCCTATCACTGTTAGCACAGACCACTAAGAGAGAGTCAACCTCGGTCTCATTATGTATTCTTATCTCCTTTCAGTTGAACATCGAGCAGATGGCGCCTCCATATCAAAAGATAATAATGATGTAGTTAGGAAATTAAGGTGTTATTAAAGTCCATTATATATGAAGAGGGGAAAAAAACAGGAAATTCAAAATACATGGAGGCATTAGTCGTTCCTTAATGATCCCATCTGTGTGTGTGTGTGTGTGTGTGTGTGTGTAGTCAAATGATCCTATACCTTCCATTTCATATGCCGCAATACACACTGATACTAATTTTGGTTTTCAGTCACCTAGATCATACATCTTTTAACAATGATGTTAATTAAGCAAGCGATCTATGCTGAAGTGAACACCACCGCCATTACCTGCAGTATATAGAGAAAGGTAATGCTAGCTGGCTATCTAACTTTGCCAAATGCCTTTTTGGGTTTCAGTAGCTTGCTAGGTTTGTTGGCTATGTAGCTAGCTCATATTATTTGTGTTTTCAAACTACATAGTTTGGTATCTAGTAAAGATGCCGATTACACATTATCCTGAGCATTATCTATAGTATATGCAATCACTAGCAAACATCAGAGTGATGTCTTAAGGTTAATACAGAGCTTTCACAATGTAAAAGATCAAAAGTTCTAGTTAGACAATAACCGCAGTCAGCTAGTTAACAGATTATCTGTACATGTTTCTGCAGCTTGGATATCTCCATTGCATAATTTTCAGATTATAATGTTTCCTTTGAAGCATTTTAAACTGAAGATACTGTATCTGATAAAATGGGTCAGGGATGCTCATCTGTCTTCACCGTCTCAAGCTTTTGTTGCCTGAAATGTAGATGTTTGGCAGGAAACTGCTTTATTTTGATTGGATTTTTACTCTGTTAAAGTTGATAAAAAAATTTTTTGCATAGTTGAACATAAAAAAAAAAACAATAATAAATAAATAAAAAAAACCTCAAATAAAATTACTGATTTAGTTTGTCTAAAAAAGTATAGTTACAGTGAAACATGTACCAACATACGGTAAAGAGAGTAAATTCAGTTTGTTACATTGCACTCACTTACATGTGACAATCCAGGCATACAGCTGAACAGAAGAAATGTGGAAGACCCTACACTGGTGTCACAACAGTCCAGGACAGTACACCTCTCTGCCAGTACATTTACATTTACATTTATTCACTTAGCAGACGCTTTTATCCAAAGCGATTTACAAATAAGCAGTAGAGGTCAATATCTCCAGATATATAATCAGTCGTTAATTTCCTGTTTGCACTGTACACGCACATGTCTTTCAGTTCATTTTTGTGATGGAGTTGTGTAAATTCTGAACCATGGTTTTTGCGTTTAAGCTCACAGCCTTCTGTTCCCTGGACGTTTAACTGCTGGACATCCATAGCCAAATCTGTATGACTGCCTAATATTATATTAATTGGCT